>OY757935.1:7961508-8204008 GCA_963585895.1 Sepioteuthis lessoniana
TATTTTATTTGCTAATATAGGCATTTTGATTTTTACCGATCTTTAGAGTTTTTGTTTTTCAAATAAACGAGAATGATATCTATTTCAACTTAGTATATAAACTAACTTGAATCAAAAATTTTGCAATATTTTATTAACTTGTTGCACAATTCGGCATTTTTTGATAATTTTCCCGGGTTTGTTAATGGGATGAACCTGGCTGGATTGTCCTGATACCCTTTAAAGGGAATAATATTATCAGACTATTACTCACGGTATATGGCACTATGCCTTTAAGCACAGATTTGGATTCCACAGTTTCAGACCAACCTGACCTTACCTGATCTTCGAGGTTTTTGATCAACTGTATAGTCACTTTTTGTATATCAAAATATTCTTGGTTGCTTTGATAGCGTTAATACCCAGATCAAACCTGTAATGCAAAAGTTCTCGAATTAGTCAAAGATTCATATTTGCCTTTCGGGTTTCAAATCACACCCAGATTGAAGCAATGCACAACGTGTCAGTGTATCAACTACCTAGATACTACTAACCACAGCGAGCACTTTGAAACGCTTCGGTCACGTGATAAACGCACCAAGAATTAGCGTGTACTAACAAAATATTACAAAACTTTTTACTCATCTTAGTATATATATATATATATATATATATATATATATATATATATATATATATATATATATATATATACGCTATCGCCCGGAGAAAATTTTGGAAAAAAATTTTTTAAAGTTTAAAAATAATTTTTAGAATAGTTGAGACGCCCTTCCTCTTTCTCTTCTCTCAAAGTCCCCACCTCTCTCTATATATATATATATTATATATATATAATGAATAAACAAATCGTTTGAATATACTTTTTCTCAATCAAGAAACTGACAGTAACCAAACACCGTTGACTCGGTGCCGACTCTATCTTACTTAGATATATGCATTCAATTTCCGAAATTTGAATATCCTTTATTCATAAATCTAGTATATATATATATATATATATATATATATATATATATATATCACAATCCCTATGCGCAAGTAGAGTTTAACAGAGTTTTCCTTCTCCAATACTGGTTACCGTAAGATGGTTAAAGATCCCAATCTGCCCTATTATTTACCCAAAGCTGGAAAGAGAATAGTTGGATACATAGCTATTCCAAGGGTATTAGCGTTGTATAATGTAAACAACCTCGTCCAGGATTTGAACTCAGGTCGTCGAGTCCATTTCATACGACGGTAACCGTTACGCTACAAGTTCAGAGAGAGAGAGAGAGAGAGAGAGAGAGAAAGAGAGAGAGAGGAGAGAGAGGGGAGAGAGTATACAATACAAATAGGAATATTTCTTGAGTTATACCGAAGACTCAAAAAATGGTACTTGATGCTACCTTGCTTAACATCCATTATAAGGTAAGGATCAAGGATAAAGTGGAGCAATCCAGGGAAAGGAGTAGCAACCTCCCCTATACCTTGGTGCAGTTGCTATGGAAAAGGGAGCCTTCGGGTCACCCTCGACAACGGTCGCCAACTTTACTAACTAATTTTTAAAAAATGAAATAGTTTTCTAGAATTTTCTATTCCTAACTTTACCTCTAGCATCATTGGAGCATCTCCATCAGATTGTTTAGGGTCATATCCAGGATTCTATCACTAAATATCTCAGAGACAAAATAAAGTATTTAAAATGTGAATTTCTTCCAGGCAGCGGTCGTATCGATACTGCTATATAGATGCACTACTTGGACGCTAACTAAACGGCTGGAGAAGAAGCTAGACGGCAATTACACAAGAATATTGCGAGCAATATTGAACAAGTCCTGAAGGCAACATCCCACAAGGCACCAACTATACGGCCACCTGCCTTCCATCAAGAAAACTATCCAAGTTAGACGAAACAGACATGCAGGACACTGCTGGAGAAGCAAGGACGAGCTCATAAGGGATGTACTCCTGTGGACCCCCGCATATGGCCGAGCAGAAGAGGGACGACCAGCTCAAATATACATAGACAGCTATGTGAGGATACGGGATGTAGCGCTGAAGACCTGCCAGAGTCGAAGAATGATAGGGAGAAGCGGCGTGAGAGGGTCAGGGATATCCGTGTTGGCGGGACGACATGATGATGATGATATGCATTATTGCCCAGAAATCAGTACACCCCAAACAATTTTGGACAAGAATTGCAGACTAAAAGACTTTTACCTTACACAGTGTATCCATAGTATCGCCCAGGTTTGTATCAGAATGAGTTTCCAATGCACAACATCACACATATCAAGTTTGATAAAAAAACTAAAGATCATCACCATGATCATGGTCATCAAGTCACACTGGTATTGAGGATTTCCCTGATTCTCTCTCTCCATCTGTTCCTATCATCCATCACTCCCGACAGGTCCATCAAACTACATCCAATATCCGCACAGAGCTGATGTAAATAAGTTCCTGTTAGACGGCCAACACTGGATCGTCCATGTGTAGAGGTCCTGAGAAAAAAACGTCTCTTGTGAGTTCATACTTGCTTATTTAGCAGGGTCCAGCATATCTTGTTCGTTTAACTTGGATAGTTTCTAAGATAGGACGTAAGTAGCCGTACAGCTATTGTTTCGCAGTATTCTGGTGAAGTTCCCGTCAAGATTTTTCTCGATTCGTTTTGTTAACGTCCACGTAGAGTAGTATTGACACAATCGATGCATGTAAGAAATCCCGTTTAATTCTATCGGATATATCAGAGTTCGATAACGTATTGATAACAGGTGGACTGCCTTTGCTAGACATAGTGGTGCCTTCAATAAGTTTCCAGACTTTTTTTTGTACAGGTATTTAAAATTGTCGTAGACTCTTGATATTTTCAGTATGTAATTGCTATATATCTTAAGAGATGACTGACCAATTTTTATGATTTCAGGTTCAAATCAACAGCTACAGCAGCAATTGGAATACACCCTACTAAAGCCTGATTGTCACAGCTGGTGAGTTTCAAAAATGCAATCTGGACGTGAGGGCACTTTAGAAGAACTATCTGCAATAAAATTCTATTTTAAACTTAGACAAAAATACCACAGAAACTTATGGAATGCCTCAGACTGCTTTTCGACCATCTTGCATGAACCGAGCATCAGTTTTTGAATGGCATAAGAGATTCAAGGAAGGCAGGGAGTCTGCGAGGGATGATGAGAGGTGTGGGAGGAGTAGAGGAAGTCAATAGACCAGAGTTGATTGACCAAAGGGTTAAGGTTACTATGTTGAGGTTTTAAGCGAGTTCAGCAAGAGATTCGGTCAGAAGAGGCCAGCACTCTTCATATCGGTTCAGTGGCATTTCTACCAGGACAATACACCAGTCCACAACTGCATCCTTGTAACAGACTATTTGACCAACATGGGCATCATGACAGTTCCCCACCCTCCCTATAATCCAGACCTTGCTCCCTGTGACTTTTGGTTACTCCCTAAGCTCAGAGGCTGTCGTTACGAGACAACTGAGGAGATGAAAGAGGCTGTGACGAAGGTCATTGACACGTTCACACAAGAGGACTTCCATGGGGTCTTCTAGAAGTTGTTGGAACGGTAAAACAAGAGCATTTAAACTGGAGGAGATTACTTTGATGGAGACTAGAGTTTCATGTGTGTAATATCAATAAAAGTGTCCATACGAAAAAAAAAGTCTGGAAACTCATTTAATGATCCTCGTTTATTAACACGACTTTGAGTAGATGAGATTGCTGCCTCGGTATGTGAACTTTTCTATTAATTTTAAAGGCCTGTTATTTAGAGTGGATATGGCTCCTTTCTTTTAAAACATAGATGTATTTACCAATCCCTCCGCCGGGGCAGGATGTGACACAATATCGATTTTTAAGCGGAGTTTTAATTCAGAGTTTTCCTTTTCCTAGACAAGTTGCCTCAACAAGGCGGAAGAACCTAGTCTTCCCTACTATTTACCCATAGACGGAGGGAGAATAATTGCATTCATGCCTTTCTCAAGGATATTAGTGCAGTGTTAAATCCAATCAGTCTCGTCCTGGATTTGATCTCTGTTTTATTTGTGTTCATGTGAAGGACAATGCCTCCTGCTGTTTGCTCCTGGCTATGCAGTAGGGATTCGGCTTGGGCAGGTGTATTCGCAAAAAATAGAGCCATTTCCACTTGAAGTGGCAAGTTTCTGAAACGAATTGACCGGTTCAGGTACCTCAGCAGCAATATATCATCTACTGAAAGCAATGTCAACACACCTCTAGCGATGATTTGCTATTGACAGGTTATCGATCATTTGGAAAACTGCTGTGACCGCGTTGGTACTGCTGTGACCGTGTTGGTACTACTATACGGTTTTCCCTTTGGATTCTAACGAATCCCGTGGGGAAAAAGCTAGATGTGAATGTTACGTGCTTTTTTTTTTAACAAATCCTGGATGCAGCATTCCACAAAAGGCAGCAATGCATCGACTTGCCTCCCATTTCACTAACCATAGAATCAAAACCAACAATGGACTCTTGCATCTGGTCATACTAGTGTCTACTACCAGAAAAAAAACTTATATTATCTGGAGGCGCTCTGAGTGTTATAGTTGTTGTAGTAAAAAAAACGATACTAAGACGCGAAATCTAATCCCTAAAAAGGCCGTTTACACTTCACAGAGCGCTAATACCGTTCAGGAAATGCATCCAACAATTCTCTCTCCAGCTTCAGGTAAATAGTCGCTTCAGGTAAACAGACTGGTCTCTTTAACCTTTATATACCAAACTATCTATGCGAAGGAAAATTCTAAATCATCATCATCATCATCATCTCATGCCGCTAGCACGGATATCCCCGACCCTCTTTTGCCACTTCTCCCTATCGTTCATCGCCTCTGGCAGGTCTTCAGGGCTACATCCCGTATCCCCACATAGCTGCTGTATGTATGTTCGAGCTGGTCGTCCTGCTTTTGCTCAGCCATATGTGGGGTTCCATAGGAGTACGTCCCTTATGATCTCGTTCCTGCTTCTCCAGCAGTGTCCTGCATGTCTAGTTCGTCTAGCTTGGATAGTTCTCGTGATGAGAGGCTGGTGACCGTATAGTTGGTGCCTTATTAGGTGTTGCCGCCAGGACTTGTTCAATATTGCTCGCAACATTCTTGTGTAATTGCCGTCTAGCTTCTTCTCCAGCCGTTTTGTTAGCGTCCAAGTAGTGCATCCATACAGCAGTACCGATACGACCGCTGCCTGGAAGAAACTGAATTTCATTTTATCGGTCAGGTCTGATTTCCATATGATCGATGGCCTATCGATAGCTGTCCTTGCCTTCGTTAGCTGCGTGTCGATGGCTAAATAGAATCTTGTAAAAGTCCGTTTAAAATTGACCTAACTTCATGCACTATTCGTGTTTGCTTAGTCGACTGGGGTTGTAGAATTCACCGACTGCATCTCTTCAGAAGAGTAAGACTCTGCAAACGAGTATCACGGATAAGACACTAAATAATCTGATGGTGAAGTTCTAGAACCATTGGGGAACGTGGGTTATTCCTTTATTGACATCGCTGCCAGTTTCACTCTGGCTCGGAGTGGTAGCACCTGATAGGATCCTATCTATGGGTCAAAAAGAACTAGACTGTGTACTTATGCTAAAAGGAATTGTTTGAAATAGAACTGTTTTGACATTTGACTGTTTGTAAACAGAAACTATACTTATCTAAACTGAATTGTTTGAAATTAAATTCGGCGTTAATGACCCAAAGAAGGGTTGATACGCCGTTAAACATGACGACAAACCAATCAACCTACTCGTGTTCATATTTACCAACCCCTCCGCTCGGGCAGGATATGACAAAAGGTCAATTTTTAAGCGAAGTTAAACAGGTTTGAATTCAACCTACTCGTGTTGGTAAATACCTGTATTCATTTCCCGTGTCCGGACACTGGATGCCAAGAATGATGGTCAATAGGGACGGATGATGTGAGAGTTTCAAAGGAATCATGACGTGGGCACCTACTGATTTAATGATGCTGATGATGATGATGATGATGTACTTTACTTTAAAAAATGACCTTGCATTGCATCCTGCTCGGGGTGGGGGGGTTGGATAAATACATAATAGGAAACATTCTCCCCACCCCCTCGTGTGAAATGGAACTTGGACAATTTCAATTAAAAATGAATCAATTACAGCTACTTTTTTTTTAATTCTTGTTTTTTTTATTAAAAAGTAATTTTAAGAAGTGAGCAGAGACAATGTTTAATATATTTCGATATTCTTCAAAAAATATTATCTAGCGTCTTCAAAATGCAAATATTTTGGGTCCAGAAATGGAGAGAAAAGAGTGCTAAACCAACTGATAATAATTCTAATTTTTTTCTCGATTAAAATGAAATCAAATAAATAAGAAAAAAAAATTGCGAAGCATAATTTGTGTTTAATTGTTATTTTGAATTATTATATTTGGTTTTATTCTCCATATTAAAAAGCAAAGAAATATTTATCATTCGCAAGATTTCAACGAATAACACACACACACACACACATACATACACACACACACACACACACTCACACATAGAGAGAAAGAGAGAGAAGGTGATGGGAATATTTCAACAATAAAAATTATGAAGGTTCTCTTTCCTGAAATTAGTTCTGACAAGAGTGGCGCCTTTAGCGATTGAGGCCCTTGGAAGATTTAAATCAGCGAAAGTGATATCCGTCCGGACTAGAGTATTTTGTAAGCCCTGTACCCCAACCTGTGATCCAACCCTTTTGATGCATTGTGCATGAGCCAGGGAGCATGGTTTAGGGTCTGGGGACTTGAGAGTAAAGTTTTATTTATTTATTCATTTATTTATCTAGGTGGGGAAGGGTGAAAAACAGCTGCCTGACAATACAAAATGTCGGTTTTTGATGAAGCAAGCGCCTGGCAGACGATGAACGATTTTGTTTTATTGCGTTCGATTTCTTTCCTTTCTTTTATTCTATCGCTCTAACTTTCGTGCAATCTTTCTTTCTTTCTTTCTCCTCGTAATTCATCTTGTTCTTTCTTTCTTTCTTTCTTTCTTTCTTTCTTTCTCCTCGTAATTCATCCTGCTCTTTCTTTCTTTCTTTCTTTCTTTCTCCTCGTAATTCATCTTGTTCTTTCTTTCTTTCTTTCTTTCTTTCTCCTCGTAATTCATCTTGCTCTTTCTTTCTTTCTTTCTTTCTTTCTTTCTTTCTTTTTTTCTTTCTTTCTCCTCGTAATTCATCTTGCTTTTTCTTTCTTTCTTTCTTTCTTTCTTTCTTTTTTTCTTTCTTTCTCCTCGTAGTTCATCTTGCTCTTTCTTTCTTTCTTTCTTTCTTTCTTTCTCCTCGTAATTCATCTCTTTCTTTCTTTCATTCTTTCTTTCTTTCTTTCTTTTCTAATCTATTCTATTCTATTCTTCTCCTTCTTTATTTCGATTTTATTTTTTAGTATTCTGATCTCCCTTCTTTCTTTCCTTTCTTAACTTTCACTGTTTATTCATTTATTTATTTATTTCGCCTTTCTTTCTTTCTTTCTTTCGTTATTTCTTTCTTTTTTTTCTTTCTTTTCCGGTTTTTTTTTTTTTATTACTCCAGATAGGTAATTGATACTGCAATAGGTTGAAAATTATATCCAGAGCTGCATCATTCCAATGTAACTTGAAATGAGCACTAACTACTCGCTGCGTTTCCAATTACAGATTCACCACTCTTTTAATAACTTTCACCAGCAAACGCATGGTGTGCACCGGTCTAATCCATGATTGCAACGGGTGGGAACCATTCGCGAGCAGTGAATTGATAAGTATAATAAAAATGATAATTTCAAAAGAGAAACCGAATCTCTTCTAATAGCAGCCCAAAACAACGCCATAAGGACCAATTACGTTTAAGCGAAAATATATTATCCGCTATAGTGGTGGTTATGCGGAGAAAGGAATGAAACATATAATCACATACTATGCGAATGCATTAAACTAACACAGCAAGAAGTTAAAGTCTGGGAACGACTGGGCGGAAAAATGGGATCCATTGGGAATCGTGCAAGAGACTGAAATTTGGCCATTCTACTAAATGGTAATGGCATAAACTTGAACCCATTCTGGACAATGAGACGCATCATTTTTTTTTAAATTTCCAGATACAAACGGATCACCGAGGGATGGCCGAGGGATTTCGGTTCATGCCTTTGGGTTTAGTTAGGCTGAGAACCTTTCGGCTCAACATATGGGTTATTTAGGTGCAAACTTGAGCTCAGGTGTTGACTTCGACGCGGGGAGGATGTGTCGTTCTCAGATAACAAAATAAAAATCCCTTGGGGATGTGAATGACGTCATGCACCGGAAGCGCGCGCGGAGGATTTTGTGAGATTTGAAAAAGTCAGTTAATTGAGAACTAGACACCGAACGGGAAGGGTCGATTTTTGGGGCTCGCTGAGACCACACGAATTTGTGCGCTACGGGCACCACATGCGTTGGGGAGTGGGGGCAGATGAAAAAGCCAGCATAGAAAGATTGTGTCGCTCTCTCCTTATGTCAAAAAACCTTTAAACTCAAAAGTAATAAAAAGTTTCGTACCTGAACTAAGAAGTCGTAAGTGTTTTTCGTGTTTCGGGAATCCTATGTTCTATGTATATATGTTATGAACATTCTATGAATGTTTCCCGTATTCATGTATGGGTATGTTACACGAATCCCGTCCAGAAGAATGCTCGGAGAAAAGAAAAGTTACGAGTAAATGTGAATATTTGAGGCGGATACAATCAACCAAGCGGAAATGAAAGATAAAAAAAAGAGTATCTCAGACGAACAAGAAAGCTTTTCAAAACCAAACTCTGTAGACCGAATCTCATCAAAGAAAAAAAACACAGGTGTAGCCTCCTTGTAAGATACTCAAGACCATTTTTGAAATGGACAAGAAAAGATCTTCAACAAAAAGACCAAATGACAAGAAAGTTGATGACGAGGCACAAGGCCTTAAATCAAAAATCAAAGAAGTAGGGAAAGAACCCGCCAACATTGAAGATAGTGTGGATGCATCAATACAAGGACTAGAGGACTATTAAAAAAAGAGCAATGAAAGACTAATTATAAGAGCCATTAACAGCACTGATAATGTAAGGACAAACAGGACATCAAAAACTATGAGGATCATTAAATGAGTTTCCAGATTTTTTTTGTATGGGCACTTTTATTGATAGTACACAGATGAAACTCTAGATCCCTTCGAAGTAATCTCGTCCTGCTGCAATGCACTTGTTGTTCCGTTCCAACAGCTTCTGCAAGGCCTCATGGAAGTCCTCTTGTGTGAGCGTGTCAATGACCTTCGTCACAGCCTCTTTCATCTCCTCAATTGTCTCATAACGACAGCCTCTGAGCTTAGGGAATAACCAAAAGTCACAGGAAACAAGGTCTGGATTATAGGGAAACTGAGGAACTGTCTTGATGCCCATCTTGGTCATATAGTCTGTGACAAGGATGGAGTTGTGGACTGGTGCATTGTCCTGCTGGAAATGCCACTGACCCGATTTGAAGAGTGCTGGCCTCTTCCCTAGGAATCTCTTCCTGAACTTCCTTAAAACCACAACATAGTAACCCTAACCCTTTGGCCAGTCAACTCTGGTGTATTGACTTCCTTACTCCTCCCATACCTCTGATCATCCCTCACCGACTCCCTGCTTTCCTTAAATCTCTTATGCTACTCAAAAACTGACGCTTGATTCATGCAAGATGGTTGAAAAGCAGTCTGAAGCATTGCATACGTTTCTCTGGCATCATTTTTTCCAAGTTTAAAACACAATTTTATTGCATATCGTTCTTCTAAACTGTCCTCACGTCCAGATTGCATTTTTGAAAATCACCAGCTGTGACAATCAGGCTTTAGTAGGGTTTATTCCAATTGCTGCTGTAGCTGTTGATTTGAACCTGAAATCATAAAAATTGGTCAGCCATCTCATCAGATGTATAGCAATAACATAGTGAATTTTCAAGAGTCTACGACAATTTTAAATGCCTGTACAAAAAAGTCTGTAACCTTATTGAAAGCACCACATAGTAAATAAAAATGTGAAGAAAAACAACTGTATGGATATTTCGAGCGACAAACAAATGAAATCTCACACGGAAAGACATGGATATGGCTATGAAAAGAAAACCTTAAGAAAGAATCTAAATCTCTTTGAATTGCAGCATAGAACAATGCCATTCTGACGAATTATATTAATGCGAAAATTGATAATACGCTGTAGAATAACAAGTGCAGATTATGTGGGGCAAGATACTAAACCACTAATGACATAATAAATCAATATAGCAAACTGATGCAAAAGAAGTGGTTACGACTGGGTAGGAAAGGTGATCCATTGGGAATCGCGCAAGAGACTGATATTTGACCATACTATCAAATGGAACGTGCAGAAATCAAAATCCGCCCCGAAGAAGGAAACATAAAATTCTCTGAGATTTTCAAATAAAAACAGATCCCCTAATCCCAGCCAGAAGAACAGACCTAATACTAAAAAAGAAAATGTCAAGTGGATTTTTTCCGTTCCAGTAGAGCACTCGAAGAAAGCGAAAAGAGGGACAAGAATTAGGATTATGGTAGAAAACTAAGGGGACTTAGAAACACGTGGATGACGGTGATATTAATTATAGTTGGAGGACTTGGAACGGTCTGCAAACATTTGGAATGGGGACAGGAAAAGTTAGAAATCGGAGGACGAGATGAGAGCATCTAAACTACAGCAGTTTTGAGATTGGACAGAATAGTAAGAAGATTCCCGTAAACCTGAGGGAACTTGCTATCACTCAGACTATAATGAAAAGAAAATCATCTAACGCTGGAGCGAAAAAGCTCGCAAATAATAATAATAATAATAATAATAATACCAACAGCAATTCGGCACATCACAAAAAAAAATTAAAAAAGAAAATGAAAATGGAGATACAATTCAAGGGATTGCAGGAGGACTAAAAAAACTGTGAAATATGAATGACGGTGAAATCAGTTGTAATTGGTGTACTTGGAACAATATGAAAAGCATAGATAAAAAGACTGGAAGACTTAGAAATTAGAGAAGTGGAGACGATCCAGACTTCGATATAATTAAGATAAGCTAGAATACTAAGAAGAGTCCTGGAGACTTGAGGAAACTTGCTTTAACTCAAAATCCAATGAGAAACGATCAGTTTATGCTGGAAAGAAAAACTCTCAAAAGAGCATAATAATAATAATAATATAGAAATAATAATAATAATAATAATAATAATAATAATAATAATAATAATAGTAATAAGAAGAAGAAGAAGAAGGTGATCTACTGGAAGATGTGCAAGAAATTTAAATTTGAGCATACAAACAAATGGTATATGCACAACCCAGCACCTGTTCTAGAAAATAACACGCATAAACTCCAATGGGACTTTAACATACACAGATCACCTAATCTCGG
Organism: Sepioteuthis lessoniana; assembly: GCA_963585895.1. Taxonomy (NCBI): domain Eukaryota; kingdom Metazoa; phylum Mollusca; class Cephalopoda; order Myopsida; family Loliginidae; genus Sepioteuthis; species Sepioteuthis lessoniana. The sequence goes on from OY757935.1 coordinate 7,972,920, forward strand.
CCACAAGATCAGACCTAATAATAATCAACAAAAAGAAGAGAACTTGCAAAATTGTCGACTTTGCTGTCCCGGCTGACCACAGAATAAAACTGAAAGAATGTGAAAAGAAGGATAAGTACCTCGACCTTACTAGGGAACATGAAGGTGACAATTATACCAATTGTAATTGGTGCGTTTGGAACAGTAACTAAAGGATTACTGAAGAGACTGGAGGACTTGGAAGTTGGCGGACGAGTGGAGACTATCCAAATTACAACATTTTTGAGAACAACCAGAATACTGAGAAGAGTCATGGAGACTTGAGGAGCCTTGCTGTCACTCAAACTCCAGTGAAAGACCATCAGCTAATGTTGATGTGAAAAACTCTAATAATAATAATAATAATAATCAACAAAAAAAAGAAATTCTGCAAAATTATCGATTTTGCTGTCCCGGCGGACCACCGAATAAAACTAAAAGAATGTGAAAAGAGAGATAAGTACCTCGACCTTGATAGATAATTTAAAAAACAATGGAACATGAAGGTGACAATTACACCAATTGTGATTGGTGCCTTTGGCACGGTAACTAAAGGATTATTACAGGGCCTGGAAGATTTGGAAGTTGGCGACCGAGTGGTGACCATCCAAACAACAGCATTAATGAAAACTGCCAGAATACTGAGTAGAGTCCTAGAGACTTGAGGAGACTTGCTGTCACTCAATCTCCAGTGAAATACCATCAGCTTACGCTGATGTGAAAACTCTAATGAGTAAATAATAATAATAATAATAATAATAATAATAATAAGAAGAAGAAGAAGAAGAAGAAGAAGAAGAAGAAGAACAACAACAACAACAACAACAACAACAAAGAATTGAACTGAATACGTCACATTTCTTTAATACAATAAACAATTTCTTGTGGATATACGTTAATAATATATTTATTAATGGAAAGAGTATATCCTATGAAATGATGTGGAAATATTCAAAATCAAATAATTTTCTTAATTTCTATCTTAAAAAATCGTTATTAAATATTATTAGGATGCAGAGAATAATTACTTTTTCTGTGAAGATAATAATTTTCTAAAGTAATATTTACGTCAGAATCGGGTATTCATCTCAGCAGCATACACTGTGAAATCAATCACATAACACTTCTACGTAAAAAATAGATGCGCTCTTAACGAAACAGTTTCCGCTAGTGAGTATCCGAGATATGACACCACACTACGAATAATGATGAGACTTCAGTCCTGCAGCAATTCGGAAAGTGGAGAACCCCTTCACTTTCATTACTCCCAGGTCCACTCAAGCTCAGTCGGTGGAGGCTGTTAAATACACCAACTGCATCTCTGCAGATGGTTAAGACTCCCCCATTGAGTGTTCTTACATGACACTAAACAATCTGATGGTAAGGCTCCACTAATGCTGGAGATTTGGGGAATTCAAAATACCCCTTCATTGCCATCGCTCCCAGATCTACTCTGACCCGGAGTGGTAGCACCTGTTAGGGTCCTATCTATGGGTCAAATAGAACTGTTTGGCATTTAAACTGAGTGCAAGCAAATGATTTAGCTAAATTGATTTGTTATAAATTGAACTGATTTATTATTTAATTGAGTGAAACGAATGATTGATGTTTAATTGAATTGTTAGCGATTGTTAACAATACATGGAACCACTTAACTATGTAAACGAATGAGTAATAATAAACAAATTATTCAGTGTTAAATAGAAATACTAGTAACCACTTCGCTGTAGGCAAACAAATGACTAATGTTAAAATGGTAACTGTTATACAACAATACTTGAAGTCATTTAAATGTGTACAAAAAGGCTCGTTTAAAATGTCTTCAACAAAACGTGTTTACAAATCATATATCTGTAATATATATAAATAAAGAGGATTTGGCATTAAATAACCTACAATGGTTGATATACTATAAAACCCAACCAAACCAAATCATACATATTTAATATATATGTATAAAGAGGATTTGGCATTAAATAACCTACAATGGTTTATATGTCATAAAACCCAACCCAACCAAATCGTATATATTTGATATATATGTATAAAGAGGATTTGGCATTAAATAACCAACAATGGTTGATATGTCATAAAATCCAACCCAACCAAACCAAATCCTATATTTTTGATATATATGTATAAAGAGGATTTGGCATTAAGTAACCTACAATGGTTGATATGCCATAAAACCCAACCATACTAAATCCTGTATATTCAATATATATGTATAAAGAGGATTTGGCATTAAATAACCTACAATGGGTAATATACCATAAAACCCAACCAAACCAAATCATACATATTTAATATATATGTATAAAGAGGATTTGGCATTAAATAACCTACAATGGTTTATATGTCATAAAACCCAACCCAACCAAATCCTATATATTTGATATATATGTATAAAGAGGATTTGCATTAAATAACCAACAATGGTTGATATGTCATAAAACCCAACCCAACCAAATCCTATATATTTGATATATATGTATAAAGAGGATTTGGCATTAAGTAACCTACAATGGTTGATATGCCATAAAACCCAACCATACTAAATCCTATATATTCAATATATATGTATAAAGAGGATTTGGCATTAAATAACCTACAATGGTTGATATACCATAAAACCCAACCAAACCAAATCCTCTATATTTAATATATGTTCCTGAGACGAAGCTTGATTAAAATCATCAAGCTTCGTCTCAGAAATTTACACAACTAATAAACCAAATAATTCAGCGGTTTTTCTTCCCATTCAACCACTAACAATTTGACCTCTTTTATCGTAGTAATTCTAGTCAAGTAAGACATTAAGTTTAAAAGTCCAAAAAAAATCACTCTGAATTGTCCAGCAGGACACATGGCGTAACGGTTATGGGCATTGGTTCCCTAAGCTTCTTAGGAGACTATCATCTGGAGGTTACAGATTCAATCCTGACTACAACCGAGTAACAATATAGGAATACTTAACAATTGTACCCGTTTATGAATAACAGAATCAGAACAGGTGACCTCGTGGATTCAATAAAGGACGTAGTTCGAAGTTCCGTGAAGGTTCTCGAGGTCGACAAACACCTGAAGAAAGCTAGAGGACATATTTGGTGTAGTTGTACCATTGTGGTACTAAAGAGATTTTTTGACCCTGTTGTGACTCCCGGGGTAACAAGTTGACGAACGCAAAATTCTGTTAAACTACTCAAAGGTTTATTTACAACTAGGTAGAAAGTAGTCGCCGGAAGAAAGAAAGACAGAATAGGAACTAAGACGACAGCACCAACTCGACAAAAAATAAGCAACACATAATGAAGGGAAAGTGAGAGCAGACACAGGCATTGAATTTTTTCCTGGTTCTAAGTGGCTTGTCCGCCGGGTCTAACGTTTCCTTTAGAGCACCCCCAGAATTTGGGGCTCGTAAACTTTCATCTCCTTACATCTTCGTCGCCGGTGTTCACCTGACTTATTTGCCTTAACACTTGTCACCTTAAATCCCGGAAAGACACGTGTCGTCCCCTCACTGTCGTGTTGTTGCGAGGGACATTCGCCCGCTTTCCTAGCGCATGTGCACACGATTTTTGGACCTCCAGTCCGCTCTTGTCATTTTTAATTACCATGAGTGTCTCACCCTGGCTATTCGGAGACTATCTGCAAGATCTTTTTATTTCTTTATTCATTTCTTTATTTAATCAATTTTCTATGAACCGTTCAATTATGTTACAATGCAAGGAGTACTATCTCGAAAGTAATGACATCATTTGATTGGTTGGTTGGTTGGTTGGTTTTCAGGCATATCAACCTTTGATGGATTTGGCGTTAAATGACATTTAACGCCAAATCCATTTTTATGAAAATTGTCAGTTCTATTTAAAACCATTCAGTTTAACATGAGTACAGTGTTCAATTGTCAAAAACATTTCTATTGCAAATAATTCAGTTTATTCAAACAATATATAAAACAATTCAGTTTAATGTAAGTACAGTTTCAATGTCAAAAAATGTTTAATTTCAAACAATTCAGTTTAGCATAAGCATGCAGTTTAAATGTAAGTACAATATCATTGTCAAAAACATTTCTATTTTAAGCTATTCAGTTTCGTCAAACAGTTCAGTTTAGCATAAGTATGCCGTTAGTTCTATCCAACCCATAGATAGGGCCCTATTCCCTAAAGCCCCAACATTACTGTAATCTAACCATCAGATTGTTTAGTGTCCTATCCGGGACATTGGGGTGGTCTTACCCCTCTGCAGAGGTGCAGTCAATGTATTCTACACCCCCAGCCGACTGGGCAACCTATATATATATATATATATATATATATATATATATATGAATGATTTCAAGTATTCCTATCTCATGCAGCTACTTTGTAAATTGTTATATGCTTTCATTAATTCCTAATATAGATAATTGGTATACAGGTGTATGGTATCAAATATTCCTACCTAATACAAATAATGTACTTACAGTAAAATATTTTTAAGCATTCCTATCATATACAAATAATTCCCAAATAGCTCCCTTTTATCCATTTCTTTTTAAAATTCACCTATATCATTTTTCTTTTCTGTTCTTTTTCTCTTTTCATCGCCCCTACTTGTTACTCTCATTTTCTTTCTTTCTTTCTTTCTTTCTTTTAAAACTTCACTTTCCTCAATTTCTTTCTCTCTTTTTTTCTGTCCTTTTCTCTTTTCTTGTCTTCGATTTTTTTTGGTTACTTTTCTTTCTTTTTTTCTTTCTTTCTTTCTTTTAAAACTTCACTTTCCTCAATTTCTTTCTCTCTTTTTTTTATGTCCTTTTCTCTTTTCTTGTCTTCGATTTTTTTTGGTTACTTTTCTTTCTTTTTTCTTTCTTTCTTTCTTTCTTTCTTTCTTTCTTTTAAAACTTCACTTTCCTCAATTTTTTTCTCTCTTTTTTTTATGTCCTTTTCTCTTTTCTTGTCTTCGATTTTTTGGGTTACTTTTCTTTCTTTCTTACTTTTAAAACTTCACTTTCCTCAATTTCTTTCTCTCTTTTTTTCTGTCCTTTTCTCTTTTCGTGTCTTCGATTTTTTGCTCTCATTTTCTTTCTTTCTTTCTTTCTTTCTTTCTTTCTTTTTAATCGCTTACTACCTTCTCTCCTTTTAAATATCTATCCCTTTTTTTCTCTATTGTCTCATTTTTTATTACGTTTTTTTCCTACTTCTTACTTTCTCTCTTTTTTTCTTCTTTTCTTCTCTATTCATTTGAACTCTTTTCCACAGTCCTTTTTTTCATAGATGTCCTTCTTTCGTCTTTTACTTTCAGTCCCTTTTTATCTCCCCCGCCTCTCTCTCTCTCTCTCTCTCTCTCTCTCTGATATTTTTCTTATTATATATTTAACCATATTCTCCCACCCTCCCACATACTACCCCGACCCATCCCTGTAGACCCACCGACGAAAGCGTCAGATCGCCATCCTCAAAAGCAAAAGTAATTCATCAAAATCTAAATTTAATATCCGCCATTTTCTCTTGTGCCCATATATTTATGACTTTCTGAGATTCTTTTTTTTCGTTATGTTTTGCCTTTCCTCGTTTACATATTCTTCATTCATTTCAATTTCAGATGCTTTGTTTCCTAAGCACGAAATCATATCAAAATATCCTGAACTAGTCCACGCTCTTCTTCTTCTTCTTCTTCTTCTTCTTCTTCTTCTTCTTCTTCTTCTTCTTCTCTTTTTTTGTAATCACGTGACGCTCGTAAATCAACTCCCTCCTCTTTGCTTGTTTCAGTTTTCGTGTCTTTCCGCTCGCAAATCCACCCAGAACTACACAACTGGGTTCGGCATCTCATCGAATCTTTCCCCATAATCTCGTAATGAAGCCGTTCTATATTAAAAGTGGGATATCAAACAATGCTACTGATTAAATCTACTCCCTAAAAAAAGCAAAAAAAGAAACCCCCCCCAAAAAAGCAACAACTTTCATTTACGATATCAGGAAAGAGACAGAGCAAATTGAGATATCATTCCCGAAGGAAGCTGTAATTCGAGAATGGTTCTAGTGTCAGGTCATTCTCCATTGCCACTGATGTGTCAGGTTAATATGAAAGATCATAATTCTGTTATCATTTTTTTTTGCGGGGTGGGGTGGGGGGATATATTTCTCAGGGATTTTGTGGAGTTCAGATGATATATGTAAGCGAATTACGAGGCCATTTTACACTTTGACGAAGTGATGAATTATTCTTTTTTATATTTTCCAAGTTTGGAGACATCACAAATGCAACAACATGTCATCCACAGAGATCATATTACACAAGAGGTGTCCAAAAAGAAACTGACCCTTTTTCAGAAAGTTTCATTCCTTTATCTTAAACTTAACGAGGCTTTTCTCCTTAAAAATAGACAGTATTCAGAGGTTTTTTTCTAGTTCTAGAATCTATTCTGAAAGTGCACCTATGACACTATAAGCTCGTCTCATCCTGGATGAGCGTAGGTAGGTGTAATAATGAATGTGCCTGTTAGTGGAAGCTTGTCAGTATGATGTTTATTTATTTAAGTTTTGGTTTCTTTGTTTGATGGCATATCAACCTTTTTAGGTTATCTAATGCCAAAGCCATTCTCACAGAAGAACAATAATGGTACTACTCAGACCTTCTCCAAGGTTATTTGTCCAAAAATGAACGCAGTTGCGCCATTGGAGTTCAAACTCGCTTACTACGATTTTGCAGTCCATCGCTTTAAGCATTACACCACGAGGATACCAACTTGTGTATTTGGATTTAATGGGATATCAACCTTTGTAGGTTACTGTTGTGAGACCGAAACTTACCTGCATCACGGACTCTTCCAGCACTATATTACAAACGTAGTACTATCCTAATACCGAGCATACGGGAGTAGTAGTAGCAGCACAAGAGTACAAGAAGTACGACTACCAATATTGGACACTATCCTTAGTAATTTTTGTTAATATATCTTTCTTACCTCTACACCGTGTTCCGTGTTTTCCTTCTGTATACCGACTTAGGGTCCACATCAGCTATTTAATGCCAAATCCATTTTTATACAAGTTGAAAGTTCTATTTCAAACCGATTTAGCATAACTACAGTTTAAGTCTCAAAAACATTTCTATTTCAAGCTATTCAGTTTAGTCAAGCAGTTTTTTCAAACAATCTATTTTAGTATAAGCATAGTTTTTTTTCTTTCATACAGTTAAATGTAAAAACAGTTCTATTTGGAACAATTCATTTTCGCGTAAGTATAGTTTCAATGTCAAAAAAAGTTCTATATCAAACAATTCAGTTTAGCATAAATACGCAATTTACATGTCAAAACAAGTATCCAGGAGACCTGGGTTCAATCCCAGGTCACGTCATACCAAAGACTTTAAATACTTGATACCTTCTTGCATAACACTCAGTTATATAAGGTACGTATCAAGAGTAAAGAGGAGCAATCCAGAGAAAGTAGTAGCGCCCTCCCCTATACCTCGGTGTAGTAGCGATGGAAAGGGGTGCCTTCAGGTCGCTCTCGACTACAGTCGCCAATTTTACTTACGCAGGTTAGTTCTATTTAACCCAGAAATAGGACCCTTATCAGGTGCTAACATTCCGGGCCAGTGTGGACCTGGGAGCCATGGCAATGAAAGGGTGCTCTATATTCACCAAAGATCCAGCCTTACCGAAACCTTACCATCTGATTGTTTAGTGTCAAATGCAGGACACTCGTTTGGGGTGGGGGTCCCACCTGCAGAGATGCAGTCGGTGTATTCTACAGCCCCAGCCGACTGGACAATATCGGTATGAGTACGTATGAGTATGAGCGTTGTGTATATATATATATATATATATGGGGGGGGTGACTGTCTTTGTGAGTGGGCATATGTGAGGTGTATATATATATATATATGTGTGTATGTGTGTGTATATAATCACCATCATAATCATCATCATCAAATTGCGCTGACAACACAGATTTCCCTAAATCTGTCTGTTTGTTTGTCTCTCTCCCTATCCCTCCATCCCTTCCTATCATCCATCTCTCCCGGCAGGTCCTTCAAACTTGATCTAGTATCTGCACAGAGCTGGTTTAATTTCTTAGTTGGCCAACACTGGCACGTCCATGTGTACGGGTCCATTGAAGAACGTCATGTATAAGTTCATACTTGCACCTAGAGCAGGGCCCCGCATATCTTGTTCCTCTTACTTGGATGATTTAAAAGATGAGAGGTTTGGTTTGGTTTGTTTGGTTTTATGGCATATCAACTTTTGTTGGTTATTTAACGCCAAATCCATTTTTATGTAAATAATCAGTTCTATTTCAAACAATTCAGTTTAGCATGAGTACACAGTTGAATTGTCAAAAACATTTCTATTTCAAACTATTCAAGCAGTTATATATAACAATTCAGTTTAGTGTAAGTACAGTTTCAATGTCAAAAACAGTTGCATTTCAAACAATTCAGTTTAGCATAAGTACGCAGTTTAAATGTTAGTACAGTTTAATTGTGAAAAACATTTCTATTTCAAGATCTTCAGTTTAGTCAAGCAGTTCTAATTTAGCTTAGTATAAGTACAGATTTTGTTTACACACAGTTAATATTCAGAACAGTTCTATGTTAAACAATTGAGTTTAGTGTAAATACAGTTTCAACAGTTCTATTTCAAATAATTCTGTTTAGCATAAGCATGCAGATTAAATGTAAGTACGTTTTAATTGTCAAACACATTTCTATTTTAAGCTATTCAGTTTAATCAAACAATTAAGTTTACCATAAATATGCCGTTAGTTCTATTTAACCCACAGATAATGCCCTATCAGGTGCTACCACTTCGAGCTAGAGTGGACCTGGGAGAAATGGCACTGAAGGGTTGCTCCGTATTTCCCAAAGCCCCAGCATTAGTGGGACCTCACCATCAGACTGTTTAGTGTCATATCCAAGACACTTATTTGGTGGGGGGTGTCTTACCCCTCTGCTGAGGTGCGGTCAGTGTATTCTACAGACCCAGCCGACTGGACAAAAAAGATTAGAGGGAGGTGGTCGTACAGCTGTGTTTTTTGAGGAGTGTTGGTTTTTGGATTTCTTCAATATCATCATAATTATCACATCGTGCCGCTTGCACGGATATCCTTGACCCTCTCTCGCCCCTTCTCCCTATCATTCATCGCCTCCGGCAGGTCTTCAAGGCTACATCCCGTATCCTCACATAGCTGTTGTATGTATGTTCGAGCTGGTCGTCCTGCTTTTGCTCGGCTATATGTAGGGGTCCATAGGAGTACCTCACTTATGAGTTCCCCCCTGCTTCTCCAGCAGTGTCCTGCGTGTCTGGTTCGTCTAGCTTGGATAGTTTTCGTGATGGGGGGTAGGTGGCCGTATAGTTGGTGCTTTGTAGGGTGTTGCCGCCAGTACTTGTTCAATATTGCTCGCAACATTCTTGTGTAATTGCCGTCTAGCTTCTTCTCTAACCGTTTTGTTAGCGTCCAAGTGGTGCATCCATACAGCAGTATCAACATGACCGCTGCCTGGAAGAAACTGCGTTTCATTTTATCGGTCAGGTTTGATTTCCATATGATCGATAGTCTATCGATGGCTGTCCATGCCTTCGTTAGCCGCCTCCATGCATTTTCTTAGCGCCTATGAGGTGCCTTTATACATTAGTATTGATACAGTCACAGTTTGATAGAAATATATATAGAGTAGTGTTAAAAGGGGGACTAAACAACCAACTCATGTATGCACTTCATTTGACAATGCTCTAAGACTGAGGCCTCACCATCATCTGCAGTTTCGTGACATACCCTGGTCATTATTTGGGGAGGGTCTTACCCCTTTGTCGAGGTGAAGTCGGTGCATTATACCACCCCAGAGGATATCATATAGCTTTTACACTTTTGATCTATAATTCTTAGATGGGAGGTGTGGGTAGGATATTCATGCTTTTTCACGAAGTGAAACGCAAAAAGAATTATCCATGATTTGAACTCATACCACCGGATCCATTTCCTGATTTGTTGGCAGAAATAGCTGTGGGTTGGATTTATTTGGAGTAAGATAGGGAAGGGAACATGTCAAAGTTATGGCCCCAGACGGAAGGAAATAAGATGAACCAATTATAAGTTACTGATTACCGAATATTGCCGAAAGGAAAGAACGAATTTCGTCGAAGACCCTAACGAGAAATAAGGAAATCCTTTTTTATATTTCAACCAAATAAAATCTGCAGCGCTGAAATTGCATGCAGTAGTGAAGATATCGTTCTGCTTTTTTTTTTTTTGTTTAAGTTTTATGGCATATCAATCTTTGTAGGTTATTTAATGCCAAAGCCATTTTATACAAATAATCAGTTTTATTTCAAACAACACATTTTAGCCTGAGTACACGGTTTAATTGTCAAAAACATTTCTATTTCAAACTATTCAGTTTATTTAAACAGCTCTAATTCAAACAATTTAGTTTACTATAAGTATAGATTTTGTTTACACACAGTTAAATTTCAAAACAAGTCTAAATCAAACTATTCTCTTTAGCATACACAAAGTTCCATTTCACACAATTCAGTTTAACATAAGTGACAGTTTAAATGAAACTGCACAGTTTAATTGACAAAAATATTTTTATTTCAAGCTATTTAGTTTAGTCAAACAGTTCTATTTCAAACAAATCAGTTTAGGAGAACTACGTATTTTAGTTCTATTTGACCAATCGATAAGGACTTATCAGGTGCTGTCACTCCGGGACAGATAGGACCTGGGAGAGATGGCAGTGAAGGGGTGCTCCATATTCCCCAAAGCTCCAGCATTACTGGAACCTTACCATCGGATTGTTTAGTATCAGATGCAGGACACTCGTTTGTTGGGGGCCTTACCCTCTGCAGAGATGCAGTTGGTGTATTCTACTACCCCAGCCGACTGGACAATACCTGTATGATTACGTATGCGTATGAGCGTTGCGTATATATATGTATATGTATATGGGGGGTGACTGTCTTTGTACGGTTGCGAGTGGGCATATGTGTCATATGCAGGACACTCATTTGCGGGAGAATGTCTTACCCCCCTGCAAAGGAGCAGTCTTTATATTCTACAGACCAAGCAGACAGGGCAAAAATCGTTCTAGAATTCTGTTATCATATTTACCAACCCCTCCACTCGGGCTGGATATGACACAAGGTCAATCTTTAATCGGAGTTTAACAGGTTTGAATTCCTTTTCCTAGACTAGTTACCTCATCAAGGCTGAAAAAACTCAGTCTGTCCTACTATTTAACCATAGGTGGAGGGAGAATAATTGTATTCATACCTTTCCCAAGGGTATTAGTGCTATGTGAAATGCAATCAGGGTTTGAACACGTGTCGCCGTGTCCATTTCCAACGACGATAACCATTACTCCACGGGCACGTCTTTAGAATTCTGTTATTATTCACAGATTTACTCGGGTTGGATATCGGGGATGAAGCAGAGCACAAGTGCAACAAGACTTTTTTTACAAAAATATAAACTCTTTTATTCGAAACGTTGTGATGGTTGAGTGTATGGGGAAGAGAGATGGAGGACTGCTATGACTGACACCACGTTGGAGCAGACATATTCAGAGGCTTGCTTCTTTCACATGAGCTTGATATATGAGCGGCTCTCGGCCTGGGAGCCACCTGGTTCCCCTTTGACGTGTCTACTTGCGAGCTGCTCTCCGAATCACTGACTGCCTGTCTGGAGTCGAAAATATCCGTATTATAAATTTTGTAGATGCCCACACATTTTTTTTCTGGCTTATTTCATGTAATTCATTTCCGCTGTCCTTTAGTTACCTGTTATATATCCTACCTATGATCATTAATAAGTATATCCGATTCATCATAAATACGTTGGACATTATTGTGAGTAGGTGATAGTATACTAAGTAGTAAACCACTAGCAGTTTATATATATATATATATAATTTTGAAGTGACCTTGGGATGACACTAAAGAGCCTCCTGTATTGAAGTTCAATCGCTGTATCACCAAGGAGTGTTGAGTTCACCCTTTGTTACCATTAATCCCAGGTCCATGTGGATAGTAGATGTAGGTCTTAAGGTTCAAAAAATCAGCGACCGTAATCGAAGGCGACCCGAAGGGTCCCTTTCATTAGCAACAACACCGAGGTTCAATGTAGGGCGTTACTCCTTTCCCTGGTTTGGTCCACTTTACCATTGATTCGTACTTTATAACGTTGAGTGTTAATCAAGACGGCATCAAGAAACAATTTTTGAGCCTTGGGTATGGCTCTATCTTCTGGGTTTTTGATGAACACTCAAACCCTAAGGCCAATAAATATGTTTAAAAATTATTCCTATTCAATTGGACTGTATGAAATAAAAAAAATCTCTAAAGAAATAAAACAGAAAATGTAAATATAAATTTTCAATAACCTCAGGGCATAAAATAATCCTAAACGAGATGATATGCCATTAAAATCAATTAGTCAATCGATAAAGTAATCTTTAAATATTTGTAAAAAGAGCGAAATTTGATTGGTTCTTTAGATTGTGGTGTAATTCATAAGGATGCCTTCCATGTTTTCATCTCTAAACCTCACCACGTAACTCTTGGAAATTCTATGTCTTCCTGGGTTTCTGTTGAACCCAAACAGAAGCCAATAGACAGTTACTGATTTCTTCCTATTTACACGTTGTCATGGCCACAAGAGGGCGCTCATGCAGTGTCAAAATATCAAAAACAAGATAACCATGGAAAAGGGATTGAGGGTGGGAGTGACAGGCTGTAATGGACTCGGATAATCAGTGATAATTCTTTTTTCATATTGCTGCACTTATACATATATATATATATATATATATATGTATATAGTTCATATATATATATAATGTATATATAGTTCATATATATATATAATGTTCAAAACGGCATAGTTTCGTCAGATAAAGTAGGTAGAACTTTTTATCTAAGTTGTTTTAGATCCTATAATTTTCATAGGCAATAAATACGATTATCGTTATTCTTGGCCTACCTTTAGACTTTTTTGCTTCAGACGAATCATAATCTTTGTAGACGTTAAGAATTCCGTGTGCAACCCTTTTTGACTTGTTTACAATCTCTGCAATAGCCCCAATACTTAGATTATCCTTCATTCGAAACCAAATAATTTCTGGATTTTATGTAATATTTGAGTATTTTGTTCATTTTTTCAATCGTTCTCATCATTTTTGCCGCCCTGGGTTTTGCAGTAAATCACTAAATCATTCAATACTTATTTTATTATCCTGTCAAATAACACCAAAATTTCACAGATTAACAATTAATATCGTATTTATTGTCTGTGAAAATTATAGAATCTTAAACAACTTTGATAAAAGGTTATACCTACGTTTTCCTGACGAAACTATGCCGTTCTGAACATTAGGGGCACCATTATATATATATATATATATGGAAGGGTATGAATCTAGTTATTCTCCATCTCCATATAGGTAAATGGAAGAACAGATTAGACTCTTTAACTTTCCTTTGGCAACCGGTCTTAGAGAAAGAAAACTCTGAATTCAAAGCTGTTTCAATCTGCTTAAAAATTAGTTTCTAGTACGTTTTCATTTTTGACTAGAAGCATATATAAAGCTTATATAAAGAGGGTTCAATTTGTCGAATTTGCGAAGTTGTTCACGTCAGCACTCAGCTATTAAGCAGACAGAGTCGCTAAAAGAATAACCCCACTTGTGCACATGCGGGCACATCATTTCATGGGCAGTGATTGGCTGCTGGTAATATGAGTGGAGGTCATTCTCAATATAATCCAGCTTCAGTTATGGCGGTAAATGCTATTATTTTACACATTTCTTTTGATTTAGTAAATTTATTACCCTCTGTTGCCTGAGTACATAAATGAATGATATAATTTCAATGATAAATAGCACTGGTGAGAGTGACTCTCCAAAAAAGGGGCGTCGTTGGGTTTCCCCTCAGATAAGGGTTTTCTTCCTGCTGTTAATTCCACTTCACAGTTTTCCATGGCTTTCGAGATGAAATTACCGTCAAGCTTTTTTTCTATACAATTTTGTAACATCCATCTGGTACATCCATGTAGTATTATGGACACGACCATTACTTAGAAAAAATGCGTTTTATTTTATCGGATAGGTATGACTTTCATATGACAAATAACCTATCGACAGTTATCCATGCTTTCATTAGTCTCGTAATAATGTTATTTTCCGTAGATGAAAGGGTGCTTCCGAGGTAGGTGAACTTTCCACTACTTTCAAAGAATCACCATTTGTAATATGATGGCCGAGGGATCTCATTTTATATATCTTGCCTTTGGGTTTAGTTAGACTGAGAACCTTTCGGCTCAGTGCATGGGTTAGTTAGGTGCAAACTTGAGTGCAGGTGTTGACGCACGTGTGGGGAGGATGTGTCGTTCACAGATGTCAAAATAAAAATCCCAGGACCAGGGAATATGAATGACGTCATGCACCGGAAGCGTGCGCGGAGGATTTCAGAAGATTTGAGAAAAGTCAGTTGAGTTTTGCCGCCGGGAGAAGAAGGTTGACTTTCGCTTGCTCGCCGAGGGCTTGTGTCGGGTGCGAACGCGGTTTGAGGGAGATGGAAAAGACAGCATAGAAAGATGGTATCTCTCTCCTTATATCGAAAAACCTTTAAACTCAAAGGTTATAAAAAGTTTCCTACCTGAACTAAGAAATCGTAAGTGTTTTTCGTGTTTCGGGATTCCTATGTTCTATGTATATATGTTATGAACATTCTATGTACGTTTCACATATCCATATCATGAGTATGTTACACATTTAGTGTGGAGATCTCACCTCTTTGATTAGAGCATATGTAGTCAGTTTTGTCTGCGTTCACTTTGAGGCCTATGTCACTTGCTACCCGTTCCAGACTATGCAGCAAGGTTTCGGCCTGTGCTGGCGTATTTGCTAACATCCTACAAAACAGCAGCTATATGGCCATATCCAGTCTCGAAAACCATCTAAATTAGACGAACAAGACATGCAGGAACACTGCTGGAGAAGCACAGACAAACTCATATGCGACGTTTACCGATGGATCCCTTTCACACAGACGTAAAAGTATTGTTTGACCAAGTAGAACTTATTTACAAAAGGTCTATGCGGACCTAAGATGTAGTCTAGGAAAGCAGCAGGAAGAGATGGATTATAGGGACGGATGGTGAGAGAGAGTCAGGGAAATCCGTGTTCGCAGCAAAACATGATGATGATAATTTATTTATCTATTCATTTATTTATTATTTAATTTTATGTAATTTTTAAATCTTAATTATGTATTTATTTATTCAATTTAAAAAGTTTTTGGCTAATTTTGGGGTCATTTCAAGGTGACTTAGTTTGAATTTGTTTTCTTGCCTACATTTGGATATGAGCTCAGATTGTTTATAAAAGAATACCCACCGCGTGGGAACCAATTAGCTTGATGATAGCATTAAGAAAATCAAGTGTTGAATTTTTTTTAGTGATACTTATTCATATTGATACTTTATATATATATATATAGAGAGAGAGAGAGAGAGAAAGAAAGAGTGTGAGAGAGAGAAAGCTTGAAAGAGAGATTGAGATAAAGGTTTAAAGAGAGAGAGAGAGAGAGAGAGAGAGATTTTTCTCGTGGCTTAAGAACCTTATTGTTCTTAATAAAACACATTGTTTAGGTTTGGTTTCTTTGTTTAATAACATATCAACCTTGGTGGGGTATTTGATGCAAAAGTTGTTACTGTAGAAGAGCAATAGTGGTGCTATTTAAAGTATGGCTTGGAGACAAAGGAGTAAATGCCTTTTCTATGATTATTAGTCCAAAACTGAACATAACGGCGCAATTGGTGTTCGAATTCGCTTACTAAGATGTCACCGTCCAATACGTTAGCCACTACACCACTTAGTCTGCCAACATTAAAAACATTGATAAGCGTGTTCTTATTTCTGCAAGATAATTTATGACCAGTCATTGCTTCAAAAATTCAGTTTAGGAAGGCTGTAGAACGCACCGGCTGAAATGTGGTGATTAAAAGGCAAAGGTAAGGATCCTTGATTAAACAGCATAAAATGTCGCGGGATTCAATGTAAGATTAACATCTATGTGTGTTGAGAATGGGGTTCATATTTCTATCCGGTTTTGTAAAGATTTGAATTGTTTTACAGGAATACAACATTACAATCACCAGAAAGCTCGAACTTAAACTAAATAACAAGAAGAATGTGTTTTAGAATGTTCACATGGATGACTTTTTATCCTTTTTGAGAGAGACAGGGCTATAGCAAAGAATATAGACTTGGGCACAATTCTGAAAATAAAACCAATAAATCAACCGAGTGTTATATAATGAAGGAATATTTTTTTTATATTAATCATATGATAAGTTGACATAGTTCATTTACTCTTTCAGTGGCCTAATATAATTAGATATGCTTGATCTAGCCATCGGGATCGGTCTTGCTGATGTCAAACTATAAGATGGTGATGGCAAGAGCAGGCCAGATGATGTAACCACCCGAGACTGAAAGAGGAGTTGGTATTCAATGAACCCCTATATATACATACACATATATACGTAGATAGATAGAGAGAGTGATATATATATATATATATATATATAGATAGAGAGAGAGAGAGAGAGAGAGAGAGAGAGAGAGAGAGAGAAACAAAGTAATCCAAAGGGGAGGAACTTATTACGAATGAGAGTCAATGTTAAAACGCTTCGGTTTCAGTAAACCTTCATCAGGACTTTAAGATAGTGAAAAATGGTTAAGATCTTTATATATATATATATATATATATATATATATATATATATATATATATATATATATATTCCCCTATGATTGCATTTTGTTAAAACATCCATCGCTGTTCTATCAGCACTTTTTTCTATTTCCTCCATACTGTCGGATTTATTTCCATTATTTAATTCCATATATATGCATATTTAATTAAATTATTAAGACATTTTTTATCTCAATAATCTTTTTCAGAACCTTTGAAGTTCCTTGATAAGTTTTTTTTTTATCCAAGAAGTACAAACCAACAAAACAAAAGTGGGATTAGGATAGAATAACCCAGAATGGAGTCTGATAGCAAACGACAACACAGCTTGCCCTCAGACCCATTTAACTGTGCGCAAGCAAATAAGCTCCAACAATTCATCTAAAAATAAATTTACCTACAGACTATCATTTAACAAATCAAACTTTTTTTAAAAATAGGATTTGGCATTAAATAACCCACAAGGTTTGATATGCCATTAAATGTGAACAAACAAACTGTTCCAAAACATTTTACTCACATATATATTAATAGCATCGCACCTGTTTGTTTTTTTTTTAAATCTTTTATTTTAATATTTCCCTTCCACTCTTCTTAAAAATAGCCAAATAATCTTGCAGTCCCAATTATATTTGTATCATCTTTTGCGCTCCAAACGAAGACGGTTGCATATGAAACCCCATAGATACACCGTCTGAACTCATCTCTTCTGTTTTAGTTTCTTTAAAAGAATTGGTGCAATTTAATCCTCTGTAAATATTGGCACATCAGTAGCCAGCCGGCTGTATCCGGATTATTAGCAAAAAACGAGCCTTGCCTGTCGGAAACAGTTCGCCATAATTTTTGGAAATGTGAAAGGAGAAAAAGAATGTTCGGATCTTCTTGTTCTGCAGTGAGGAATTCCTCAAAGATTATCGTATTTGTCCAGGATGATTTTTCTGTAAAATTACCCATTAATACGCATTGTGCACTGTAATTGTCTCACTTGATTAGCTTCTACTAAAGTGAACCAGAAAAATGACAGAAACAGGATAAACAACATTTTCTTCACAAATTCACTATTTTTTTCTCCATATTATGTTAATAATTTTGTACTTTCTTCATTCCTCAATCTCATTTTCGAGATAGGAAAATTACTTTGATGAATAAATAGATTTGTGGTAGACGCAAACTAAACAATATCAAAGAGGAAAAAAAGTGAATTAAAGTAATTAGCTTACTTTAATTCACCTTTTTCTCTTTAATATCTATTATTCATAAATATCAATCAAAAGATATTATGAAATAGTTGAAAACAAAATTATGCACCGAAAATGTATCTTATATCAGCAACTTTCCAATAAGTGTGTGTGTGTATGTGTGGGAGAGAAGAAGAGACTGAGAGAGAAAGAGAGATTATTCCTTACTGGTATCAGTTGAACAGTTATCCTACTTATTCTTGTTTGGGTAATTACATTTAGGACACTACATTCTCCAAATTCATTATTATTCACAGAAGTGGTAGAAATAGAGGCACTTTAATTGCTTTTCGAGATGACTTAACATTAAAGTTTTGCTTCTTTGTTTTATGGCATATCAACCTTTCTAGGTTATTTAGCCACTCTCCTAGAAGAACAGTCGTGGTACTATTTAACCCATAACTGGGGAGATAAGGGGGTCCATACCGTTCCCAAGTGTATTTGTCCGAACCGAAAGTGATCATAATCGTGCGACTAGAGTTTCAAATCTATTACTACGATTCTGCTGTCCGT
Source organism: Sepioteuthis lessoniana (assembly GCA_963585895.1). Taxonomy (NCBI): domain Eukaryota; kingdom Metazoa; phylum Mollusca; class Cephalopoda; order Myopsida; family Loliginidae; genus Sepioteuthis; species Sepioteuthis lessoniana. The sequence continues at coordinate 7,991,436 of OY757935.1, forward strand.
CGCTTTAACGAGAACACTATATATATATATATATATATATATAAACAAATTTCGTTGAACATTACAGACATTTTCTGTCTACATATTAGGATAAAGGGGTTCATACCTTTCCCAAGGGTATTTGCCCGAAAGTGAACGTAATATCGCGACTGGAGTACGAACTCGCTTACTACGATTTAGCAGTCCATCGCTTTAACCATTACACCACGAGGACTCCCCCCACTTATCATTTAATAAACGTCATCGAGAAGTTAACTTGTATAGCTACCCCTAGAAGCCAATGCTTCTACAACAAATGCCGGCGTCAAAATACAATTTTTTTAATGTCATTTTTCGGATTGATTAATTGATATATTTCAATGGAACCTTAACATTTCTCGGGTTATTTCATGTCCAGAAGTTAAGGAATCCCATGTATTGTTCGTTTATATTTTCAGGATTTATATTTTTATTTCTTAAGATTGGTTTTGTTTCCTTGCGTTTACAGAATATAAACTATTGTAGGTAATTAAATGTCAAATCCACTTTATATATATATATTAAATATATAGGATTTTGTTTGGTTGGCCTTTATGGCATATCAACAATTGTAAGTTATTTAATGCCAAATCCACTTTATACATACATATTAAATATATAAGATTTGGTTTGGTTGGGTTTTATGGCATATCAACTATTGTAAGTAATTTAATACCAAATCCTCTTTATACATATATATATTAAATATATAGGATTTGGTTTGGTTGGGTTTTATGGCATATCAACCATTGTAGGTAATTTAATGCCAAATCCTTTATATATATATATATATATATATATATATATATATATAGGATTTGATTCGGTTGGGTTTTATGGTATATCAACCACTGAATTTTATTTCATGCCAAATCATCTTTATACGTATATATTAAATATATAAGATTTTGGTTGGTTGAGTTTTATGGCATGCCAACCATTGTAGGCAATTTAATGCCAAATCCTTTATATATATATATATATATATGTGTGTGTGTGTGTGTGTGTGTGTGTGTGTGTGTGTGTGTGTGTGTACATATATATATATAATATATATATATAATATATATATATATATATAGAGAGAGAGAGAGAGATATTGTTTGGTTGGGTTGGGTTGAGTTTTATGGCATATCAACCATTGTGGTTATCTAATGCTAAATCCTCTTTATACATATATATTTCGTATATATGATTTGTGGATAAATTTTATAGGTAACATTTCGAACGAACCGGAGCTGATGTTTTGCTCACAGTTAGATGGTCTCTAAGATTGCTTGATAACAGTCACAATCTATCATGTGTTATTTATTTGCACACATGTTTTGTTGGTAATTTCATTTTTAAATAAGTCAGTACTCATTTGTTGCACACACTAATATTGCTATTGTTTCTACATTGTTAAATGAGGTCAATTATTGCTATTTAACACTAATCATTCTATTCAACACTCCATTTGTTTGCACACAGTTAAATGGTTCAAATATTTTGATGTAAAACCAATAATTCCATCTTGGCACATAGTTGAAGATTGTCAAGTATCATTATGCATCCCAAACAATTTTATAAAACATCAACCATTCTGTTTTGACATATATATCAAATATAGATTATTTGCAAATATATGTATTTGATATACATATCAAATATACATCTATGATATGTAAGTTTCCAGACGTTTTTGGTACAGGCATTTACAATTGTCGGAGACTCTTGAAAATTCACCATGTTATTGCTATACATCTTATGAGATCACAGACCAATTTTTATGATTTCAGGTTCAAATGTACGGCTAGAACAGCAATTGGAATACACACTACTAAAACCTGATTGTCACAGCTGGTGAGTTTCAAAAATGCAATCTGGACGTGAGGAATAACGATATGCAATAAAATTGTATTTTAAACTTGAAAAAAATCACACAGAAACGTATAGAATGCTTTAGACTGCTTTTCGATCATCTTGCATGAATCAAGCATCAGTTTTTGAGTGGCATAAGAGATTCAAGGAAGGAAGAGAGTCTGTGAGGGATGATGTGAGGTGTGGAAGGAGTAAGGAAGTCAGTACACCAGAGTTGATTGGCCAAACGGTTAGTGTTAGGGTTACTATGTTAAGGTTTCAAGGGAGTTCAGGAAGAGATTCCGTCGAAAGAGGCCAACACTCTTCAAATCAGCTCAGTGGCATTTTTAGCAGGGCAATGCACCAGTCCACAACTACATCCTTGTCACGGACTATTTGACCGAAATGGGCATCAAGATAGTTCCTCACCCTCCCTATAGTCCAGACCTTGCTTCCCGTGACTTTTGGTTATTCCCTAAGCTCAGAGGCTGTCGTTATAAGACAATATGGAGAAGATGGAAGAGGCTGTGACGAAGGCCATTGACACGCTCAATCAAGAGGACTTCCATGGGGCCTTGCAGAAGATGCTGGAACGGTACAACAAGTGCATTGCAGCCGGAGGAGATTATTTCGATGGGGACTAGAGTTTCATGTATGTACTATCAATAAAAGTGCCCATACGAAAAAAGTCTGGAAACGTATTTAATAATCCTCGTATATCAACTACATACATTTGATGTATATGTGAAAACAGAAGTTGGCTTTAAATAACGAACACTGGTTGAGAAAAGATAAGAAAACAAGCCATTAACTCTGGAATCTGTGCGAAGGGTATCTGTTGAAATGGGTTGGACATTTGGTTGGAATTTGCTTCTGAGCGAGATTATCTATAGATTATAGGTTCAATCCCAACAACAGTTAAAAATAAGGGGGAATACTTAGTATAACCTAACATTTTTATCCGATCATGGTTAACGGAATTGGAACTGTCTACCCCTGTTTTTCAAATGAATGGTTCAGTCCGAGATTCTGTGTGGACACCCGAGTTAGATATGAACATTTTTATCCGATCATGGTTAACGGAATTGGAACTGTCTACCCCTGTGTTTCAAATGAATGGTTCAGTCCGAGATTCTGTGTGGACACCCGAGTTAGATATGAACATTTTTATCCGATCATGGTTAACGGAATTGGAACTGTCTACCCCTGTGTTTCAAATGAATGGTTCAGTCCGAGATTCTGTGTGGACACCCGAGTTAGATATGAACATTTTTATCCGATCATGGTTAACGGAATTGGAACTGTCTACCCCTGTGTTTCAAACATCTAAAGAAGGCAGAAACGTTAGAAGAATGACAACAATATTCTAACTAACAACAATTTTAAAGCTTCCTTTTAGAACAACAATATTTGATTTGTAGATTGATTTTTAAACGAGCCTGAGCTCATTCCTTTCTACAGAGTAAGATAGTTTCAAGTATTTATATGTAACATTAACAATGTAACATCAGTCTTTTTTTGCACACAGGGAAATGGTTAAAAGTATTCCTATTCAACGCTTATAATTCTATTCAACATTACTCATTCATTTGCGCTCGGTTAAATAGTTCCACGTATAGCTATCTATCACTAACAATCCAATTAAATATCATTCATTTGTTTACACACAGTAAGTGATCAAACAGTTCTATTTCTAATAAATCAATTTAGCATAAATCAATAAACTTTGTTCCAAGCATTGCTATATATCACTAACAATCCAATTAAACATCAGTCATTTGTTTATACACAGTTAAATAATCAAATAGTTCTGTTTCTAACTATTCAGTTTAGCGTAAGTCATTTGTTTAAACTTAGTCAAACAATTCTATTCAACCTATAGATTAGACGATTTTCAGGTGCTACCACTCCAGGTTCGAGTGGACCAGTGAGAAATTGAAATGAAGAGGTACCTTGCATCCCCATCATATTTTTAGTGTTATATCCAAGACAGTCATTGGGGAGGGTCTTACCCCTTTGCAAAGATGCAGTCGGTGTATTCGCATACAGTAAATAATCTCCTAATAATATAAAACACAAGTGTAGCCTTCTGTGTGTACATCAGTGGGTCTGTATATATAATATTTACAGAAAGAAAGAAAGAAAGAAAGAAAGAAAGATGAGATCTCTGACGTTTTTTCTTGTAAGCTTTAATGAAAAAAAATTAAGAAAGAAAGAAAGAAAGAATTTGTTACTTGCCACATCGAAAGAGAAAGAAAAAGACAGTAGACCATCTCAACAGTCGTAAAAACAGGTTGACTTGAGAAAGAAAGTTAGAAAGAAAGGTAAGATCTCTGACGTTTTTGTTGTAATCTTTAAAGAAAGAAAAAAATTAAGTAAAAAAGAAAGAAAGAAAGAAAGAAAGAAAGAAAGAAAGACGAATCATGTGATTTGTGGCTTGCCACATCGAAAGAGAAAAGAAAAGAAAGCAGACAAGTTGTTGAGATAATGGACTGACGTCATAACGGAACGGTTTCTTCAGCTGTTGAGTTCGTCTACTTGGCTATGTATCTTTTGAATCTTCATTGACAGCAACAAGGAAGAGAGAGAAAGAGAGAGGAAGTGAGAGAGTCTCCATTTATTTACGACACAGACAATTTGATTTTTGATTCATAAAACTTGTGTTTTTTATTACAATAACAAACGTGATACTTTTCATTTATTGATTTATTCTTTTTAAATTCTAAAAATCTTTTCAATTTGGATTATAAAAAAAGATCATTATCTTTTCATGCCATCAGCACGGATATCCCTGACCCTCTATCGCTACCCCTCCCTATCGTTCATCGCTTCCGGTTGGTCCTCATGGCTACACCCCGTATCCTCACAGAGATGCTGTATGTAGGTTCGAGTTGGTCGTCCTGCTTTTGATCGGCCATGTGAAGGGGTCCATAGGAGTATATCCCTTATGAGCTCGTCCCCATTTCCCCAGTAGTGTTATGCATGTCTGGTTCGTCTAACTTTGTTAGTTTTCGTGATGGGTGGTTGGTGGCCGTAGAGCGTCTGCTTTGTCCTCCAGGACTTGTTCAATATTGCTCACAGCATTCTTGTGTAGTTGTCGTCAAGCTTTTTCTCCAGCCGTTTAGTTAGCGTCCAAGTAGTGCATCCATATAGCAGTATCCACTCGATCGCTGCTGGGAAGAAGCTGCGTTTCTTTAAAGATACTCTATATAAAATTCAACCGCCATTATTGACGGGTCTATTCTAATAATAATAATAATAATAATAATAATCCTTTGTAATAATTATAGATCCCAGTCACTATTTTCTTAGATGTTACAATTATAAGTTTTCTTTTTGTGTAAAATCGCATTGTTTGAATTGCCCAGTCACCTGGGGCTGTAGAATACGCCGAGTGCTTTGGGGAATGCGGAGTACCCCTTCATTGCCATTGCTCCCTGATCCAGTCTGGCCAGAAGTGGTAGCACCTGATGAGGGTCCTATCTATGGGTTGAATAGAACTAAATGTATACTTATGCAAAACTGAATTGTTTGAATTAAAACTGTTTGACTAAACTGAACAGCTTGAAATAGAAATGCTTTTGACAATTAAACCATGCTTACATTTAAACTGCGTGCTTATGCTAAACTGAATTGTTTGAAATGGAACTGTTTTTGGCATTTAAAATGTACTTACACTAAACTGATTTGTTTAATATAGAACTGTTTTGACTTTTAACTGTGTCTCAACAAAACCAGTACATATAATAAACTGAATTATCTAAATGATAACTGCTTGACTAAACTGAATAGCTTGAAATAGAAATATCTTTCACAATTAAACTGTACTTACATTTAAACTGCGTACTTATGCTAAAAGGAATTGTTTGAAATAGAACTATTTTCATAAAAATGGATTTGGCGTTAAATAACCTTTACAGATTGATACGCCGTAAAACCCAAACAACCAACCAACCATTGTTTGAAGTAGCCATCTGAATTTTATAAAAATCATTTGTTTGCACAGGTATATGCTTTCAAGTAAATAATATTATTATTATTAAGCAAGGACGAGTTCATAAGTGATGTACTCCAATGGACCCCCACATATGGTCAAGCAAAAGCAGGACGACCAGCTCGAACTTACATACAGCAGCTATGTGAGGACACAGGATGTAACCCTGAAGACCTGCCAGAGGCAATGAATAATAAGGAGTTGTGACAAGAGAGGATCAGGGATATCCCTGCTGGCGGCACGACATGATGATGGTGATTATTATTATTATTATTATTGGAACATGTAGGTGACAATAATACCAGTTGTGATTGGGGCTTTTCGTAGTCACTAAAGGATTATTAAAGAAATAGGAGGACTTGGAGGTTGGAGGACGAGGTGACACCATCCAAACTAACTGAGAATTATTATTATTGAGATCGGCCAGATTACTGAGAAGAGTCCTGGAGACTTGAGGAAAATTGCAGTCACTCAAACTCCAGTGAAAAACCATCAGCTAAAACTGATGTTAAAAACTCCCAAGGAGTAAAAATGATAGTATATCACTCAAACTTTTGTGTAAAACCATCACTTTAAACTAACTTCTCCTCCTCACCATCAACGTTATGTCGCGCTGCCAGCATAGATCTCCCAAACCCTCTCTTGCCACTCGTCTCTGTCGTCTATCGCTCCCGGAAAGTCTTCAAGGCCATAGCCTCTATCGATACAGAGCTGTTCTAGCTGGTCGTCCCGCCTTTGCTCGGCCATGTGAGTGGGTCCATTGGAGTATATGACTTATGAGTTCGTCCTTAATTCTCCAGCAATGTCCTGCATGTCTGGTTCGTGTAACTTTGATAGTTTTCGTGATGGATGGTTGGTGGTCGTATAGCTGTTGTTTTAAGGGGTGTTGCCTCCAAAACTTGTTCAGTATTGCTTGCGGCATTTTTGTGTAGTTGCCGTCTCCATACCTTTAGTTAGCGTCCATATAGAGCATCCATATAGCAGTATCGACACGGCCGCAGCTTGGAAAAACTGCGTTTTATTTTGACGGTCAGGTCTGACTTCCATATGACCGATAACCTACCGAAAGCTGTCCATGCCTTTGCTAGTCGCGTGTGGATGTCTTTCTTAGTTGATGAGACACTGCTTCCTAGGTAGATGAACTTGTTCACTAGTTTCAGAGAACTAGCGTTTTCTGTGGAGATGTCGACTCTTTGATTAAAGTACATGTATTCACTCTTGCCTGCGTTGATGTGGAGGCCAATGCCACCAGCTATTCATTCTAGAATATGTACCAGGGTTTCGGCTTGGGCGGATATATTTGCCAAAAGTGCTATGTCATCGGCATAGTCCACGTCCGTAATTGTTTGTGCGGAGTTTCTTCTGATTCTTTCCTTTGCCAGCTTGAAAACGTTTTCTTTCATTAAATCTATAAACGTTCTAAGCCGGTTGTCAAGGCAGATGATAAACAGGTATGGGACTATTGTGTCTCCTTGCAGCTCACCTGCTACAATGTCGAAATAATCTATTTCTTCATCCGAAGAGCGGACTTTTACTTTCGTGTTTTTCTATAGCACATTATGGCTGCAATGGTTTTTTTGGGTCGGCCGTTGGCGAGAATTATTTGCTCCATCTTCCCTTTGTGTATGGAGTCAAAGTTCTTTGAGACGTCGACAAATGATATGGTTGCATCAAGGTTTTTTACATGTACATCTAGACTTCGACGGATTGTCAAAAATTGTAGTGTCGGGGATCGATATCTCCGAAAGCCATTTTGGTTCTTCCTAAATATCTTCTCAATTTTGGATTATATGCGGTTGCGTGAAGAGCTAGCAAGTTGATCACCTAATCTTGGCCAGACGACGTCACCTAAAAATCAACAACAAAAAAAGAGAGGTTGCTGCCCCGGCTGACCACAGAATAAAATTGCAAGAAAATGAAAAGTGGGATAAATACCCGGACCTTACTAGGGAATTAAAGAAACTGTGGAACATGAAAGTGACGTTTACACGAATCGAAATTCGTGCCCTTGATAAACCAAAGGATTATTAAAGGGACTGGAGTACTTGGAAATAGGAGGACGAGTGGAGGCCATCCAAATTACTGCATTATTGTGATCGACCAGAATACTGGGAAGAGTCCTGGTGACTTGAGAAGACATGCTATCTCTCAAACTTCAGTGAAAGTCCATCAGCTGAAGCTGATGTGAAAAAGTGTCAAGGAGTAATGATAAAAGAAATAATCGAATATTGCAAACAAGCGCAAAGGGAGTATAAGATTTGATACAACTGAATGGAAAAATTGATCAACTGGGAATTGTGCTAGAAATTGAAATTTGACCACACTAGCAAATGGTACATGCATATATCAGAATCTATTCAGGAGATTGAAATGCAGGAAAGGAGATCTAGAGATACTAATGGATCACCTAATCCAGGTCAGAAAACCAAAGTGATTATTGCAAAAAAAAGAGGACCTACTGTATCGATGACTTTGCCGTCTCAGTGGGTCTCTCAGTGACAATCAAAGAAAACGAAAAAAGAGACACTTACTTGGACCTTTGCCGGAAAAAAAAAAAAAAAGAAAGCAGTGAATATGAGTGACGGTAATACTAATTGTAATTGACACGCTTGAAATATTCGCTAAAGGCTTGGAAAGGGAACTGGAAGAGTTGCAAATTGTGAAGACGAATCGAGACGATCCAAACTACAGCGTAGTTGAGATAAGCCAGAATTCTGAAAAGAGTCTTGACGAGACTGGCTGTCTCTCAAACTCCAGTGAAAGACAACTAGCTAATTCAGGAGAGAGAAAAAAAAAAAACACTAAAGAGGTTATATGATAATTTGTTCAAGAAAATTGTTATAAAATGGCCGAGGGATTTCGGTTCATGCCTTTGAGTTTAGTTAGGCTGGGAACCTTTCGGCACAGCACATGGGTTAGTTAGGTGCAACACTGAAGCAGGTGTTAACACGGGTGCGCGTGTCATAATAGTCCGAAACGAACCGAGGTGACAGGGTGCGGGTGACGTCACGCACCGGAAGCGCGCGGAGGTTTGTGTGAGAATTTGAAGAGAGAAAGAGTCAGGTACTAGACGCCAAACGAGAAGGATCGATTTTGGAGCTCGCAGGCGCGAGGCGAACGTGCGCCCTATGGGGGCCGCTCGAGTTGGGGGCCAAATGAATAAGACAGCATAGAAGATTGTGTCTCTCCTCCTTACGTCGAAACCTTTAACTCAAAGTTAATAAAAAGGTTTCGTACCTGAACAAGAAGTCGTTACGTGTTTTCAAATTCCGAGATTCCTATGTTCTATCGTAATCAACATTCGTTGTCCATTTCACCCATTTCGCACATGGCCATATTCGTGTATCTGACCACGCAACAAAATGAGGTGTATAAAATATTTTTAGATACAAACAGAACTCCTAATCCGATTAGAAGACCAGGCTTAGTGCTAATTAGATCGGTCGATATATATATATATATATAGATAGATAGATAGATAATTTGATGTCTTGTGAGGATTTTACCGTTCTAGCTGACTATATGGAGTGGACATAAAAGAAAATATTGTTCGGTTAGTAAAATGGTAATTCCTGTGTATGTGGTGAGTGAGGGAAAGGCTCTCTATGATTGGATATACTGATCACGTGATGAGCCCAGAGGTCTTGGCGCAAAAATCCAAAATCCAGTCAGACACATTCTAACAGATGTTCCGTGAGGCGTGGACGTTAAAAGCTCTCTGAAAGACAACCTTAAGATACCAGATATCTTCTTCAGCGCGACGGTAAATCCCTTAAACTCAACTTTATACACTGGAAGGATTTCATAATGTTATTAATTGTTTCACGTGTTGATTAATAAATTATTAGAATTAAAGGGAGTATTAATTCATTCATTTGTTGCTGTTAGCCATAGAATAAGCGTTATAAAAAAAGTTGTCGCCCTTTAGTCGAGGGGGACCAGAAGGCCCCCTTTTCAATAGCTACTACACCGAGGTTTAGGGGAGGGCGCTACTCCTTTCTCTGGATTGCTCCACTTTACCCTCGATACGTACCTTATATTGCTGAGTGTTAAGCAAGGAGGTATCAAGTACCATTTTAAAAGTCTTTGGTATGACCCGACCTGGGATTGAACACAGGTCTCCCGGACCATCGGCGAACACTCTACCCACGTGGCCAATGAGCCGATACTAACGTAATAAGATTAACAGATTCCTAGTTTCGTTTGGTTTGGTTTGGTTTAATGGTATATCAACCATTGTAGGTTATTAAATTCTGAATCCTTTTATACATATACATTAAATGTGTTTTGTAAGTACATTTTGTAGATAAAATTTTTAAACAAGCCTGAGCTCAATTGATTTACAGTTAAATGGTTTCACTCATTTCTATCTAATACGAAATATTCTATTTTCTATTAATAATTTACTATTACAGAGTCAAAAGTTATCAAGTACAGCTGTACCATACCCATACATGTATATGGGAAACGTACATACAATGTTCATAACATATATACATAGAACATAGGAATCCAGAAATTAAAAAAAAAACACTTACGACTTCTTAGTTCAGGTACGAAACTTTTTATTACCTTTGAGTTTAAAGGTTCTTCGACATAAGGAAGAGAGTTGCATAATATTTCTATGATGACTTTTCCATCTGCCCCCCACCCCGCATCAAGTGCGCCGCCCGTAGCGCACAAATTCGTCTAGACTCAGCGAGCCCCGAAAGTCGACCCTTCCCGTTCGGCGTCTAGTACTCAACTACTGACTTTTTCAAATCTCCCAAAATCCTCCGCGCACACTTCCGGTGCATGACGTCATTCACATCCCTGGTTACATCCTCTCTCTGATGTTTTTATTTTGACATCTGTGAACGACACATCCTCCCCGCGCGCGCATCAACACTTGTGCTCAAGTTTGCACCTAACTAACCCATGTGCTGCGCCGAAAGAATCTCAACCTAACTAAACCCAAAGGCAAGATATATAAAACGAAATCCCTCGGCCATTATATTACACTGCAATTTAATTTTAAAAATTTACTTAAATATCAGTCATTTTCTTACACACATTTAAATGATCAAACAGTTCAATTTTAAACAATTCAGTTTAGCAAAAGTCATTGTTTGCACTCAGTTTAAACGACAGAGTACACTGTTTAAATGTCAAACAGTTCTATTTTAGTCATAGATAGGACTCTTTTAGGCTCTACCACTCCGGGACAGGGTGGACCGGGGAGCGATAGCAATGAAGTAGTACAGCGAATTTGCCAAAGCTCCAACATTACTGGAGCCTCACCATCAGATTATTTATTGTCGTATCCAGGACACGCGTTGAGAGAGTCTTACCTCTCTCTAGAGATGCAATCAGTGTGTTCTACAGCCCCAGTTGACTGGGCCAGAAAATTATTGAATCTTACCAAAGAACTAGAATTAAAAAATAAAAATAAAAATTGTCCAATATATTGGTGATGCTGACACCAATTGTTGTTTGGTGCGCGTGGAATGGTTTGGAAATGGAATTGGAACAATTGGAAATCGTGACTCTCCAGAAAACAGCACTCTTGAAATGAGCCGGAATCTTCAGAAGAATCTTAATGACCTGGGGAGATTGCAGTCTCTTAGATTCCTGTAAAACTTATTGCAATAGTCTTTTCTTTTTAAATATTTTTAATATTTTTGACTAACCTTTCCAGCATTCATTTTTTTTCCCAAAATAGTGTGATATATATCAACTTGACCGGGGAGGAACCAGATAGATATTATTGACAAATACATCTGGTCTGAAATTAAATCAAGAAAATGATTCCCGGAAAAGAAGCAAAACGAGGGTGTAAGCTGTGACCAATGGGGAACAAGCATTGCGTGGATGAAAGCCATAACCAATGAAACACACAGGTGTTTGCCAGAACCAATCAAAACCAACCAATGCGTGTAGGTCGCATGGGAGTTTTAAGACTAGAATTTTGACTGAAGTCAGTTCTTACTGGCTCTTCCACCTCCAGAAAGTTCCTTCGTGTGCGCGAACTCTCTCTTTCTCTCCGATTGCTCTCCTCCTCCACACCAGCGTCACCGTCGATGAATAAAAATATTGGATTACATTTTTATATATACGTGTTCGTCGTTGTTTGTCAAGACCCACCGATAGAGTACTACAATATTCTAGCGTTAATCTTCGATAAAGATATCAAATGTGGAATTTCATGGTCTACTTTGGTAATATGGAAGGCTTGAAATGCAGCAATAAACTTAGTATATTCTAATTCAGTTCTTTGAAATGATGAATCAGATTGATGAACTTAAGCAGAAAAAACCTAATCTTGTTGCTGTATTGGGAACAGTTGATATTCTCTGTTTATATATATATATATATATATATATATATATATATATATATATATATATATTGGAAGCATTTCTTCATTTATACAAATTTCGTTGAATATAATAGACATTTTCTGTCTACATGTTTTCTTGTTCGTTCGTATTGCCGTATTGTTTTGTTTTTTTTATCGTATTTGGCGGGAATTGATTGATGCATTTTCCATGATTGTATATATCCCTATTACTTTCTCCCGACTTAGGGCCATCATCGCTAAAGACGCTCTTACATAATAGTAATGCAAAAACAAAAGTTACATCACTTTTGTAATAGATCCTCCCCTGATGATGGCCCAAAGTCGGGCAGAAAGTACAAGGGATATATACAATTATGGAAAATACATCAATCAATTCCCGCCGAATACAATAAAAGCAATACGGTAATACGAACGGATCAACAAGAAAATATGTAGACAGAAAATATCTATAATGTTCAACGAAATTTATATATATATATATATATATATATATAGTGTTCTCGTTAAAGCGATGGACAGCAGAATTATAGTAAGGGATTTGAAACTCAAGTCGCACTATAACGATCACTTTCTGTTCGAACAAATACCCTGGGGAAAGGTATGGACCCTCTTATCCCCCCAGCTATGGGTTAAATAGTACCACGACTGTTCTTCTAGGAGAATGGCTTTGGCATTAAATAACCTAGAAAGGTTGATATTCCATTAAACAAAGAAACTAAACCATATATATTTACCAACTCCTCCACACAGGCAGGAAATTACAGGTCTCTTTTTCAAGAGTTTAACAAGTTTCAATTCAGATTTTTCTTTCTCCTAGATCGGTCGGTATACTAAGGTTATTCAGCCTTGTCTGACCTACTGTGCACATAGTTGTTAGGAAAATAATTGGATTCATACATAACGCTAAGTACCTTTCCCAAGGGCCCTATCAGCTTTGTATGAAATGCATACAGTCTCGTCCAGGATTTAAACTCGTTTCGCTATGTCTATACGTTACAACACTAACCGTTATACCAGAAACCGCAGATACACTATAAACCCTAAAGCTAATGCTTTCTTTCTTAGATCCGTTTTTTCTTAATAGCCTATCAACTTTGGGTCACTTAATTCCAAAACTATTCTTGTAAAACAGTCATGGTTTGGATTGGCTCTATGGCAGATCAACTTCGTAGGTTACTTAATGTCAACTTCTCTTTGTACATATATATTGAATATATATGATTTGATTGGAATTCATGGCATATCAACCATTGTTGGTTATTTAATGCCAAATCCTCTTTACAAATAAATACTGAATATATACGACTTATAAAAATGTTTGGTTGATAACAATCTTAAACAAACCTGAGCTCTTTTTTGCACACAGTTAAATGGTTTCATGTATTGCTATATAATACCCACAATTTAAAATCAGTTATTTGTTTACACACATAGTTTGTTCTATTTGAGACATAGATAGGACTTTATGAGATGCTACTACTCCGCGTCAGGTTTGAACGGTGAACACTGGCAATGAAAGGGTACTCCTCATTCCCCAAATCTCTAAGGCTCGAGTGTGGTGATCAGATTGTTTAATATGATATCGTTGGGTGGGGTCTTACCCCTCTATAGTGGTACTTTATAATCTATTGCTTGGGGATAAGGGGGTATTCTTTTCCCGAGTTTATTAATCTTAAAATTAACGTAACAGTACAACTACAGTTCGAACTCACTACAATATTGCAGCCCAGCCCGTTAACCACATCAGTTTTAAGAAAAGCTAAGTAAATAACATAACCAGTAATTTGATCTGTTATCGAACGCCAAAAATAGCATGTCTTTTAAATGGCTTAAGGGGTTTATTCATTTTTCAAAGAGCATTTTTTTCAACTGGTGTTTGAACATGTCTTACCGGTACCAGTTTCCGTGCTGTTAACCAATAGACCACCCACAACAAACTGCAACAAAGTGAACAGTCGGCCAACACCCTCTCTCGTAACGCGGATTTCTCTATAATAATAATAAATAAATAAATAAATAAATAAATGGACATGAAAAAGCCACACACAAAGGACAAATAAAAGAGAATTATGTACAGTTATCTCCCCTTTGCAGATCACAGAATCTCCCGCTGTAGCTTCTCAGTCAAGCGCTGGTTGATCACCGGAAGTATTCCTGTATCTGGATAGGTGATACCTTGCCAACATTAATATATCATCGCATTAATATAAATAGCGTGACAACGATGCATCCCTTTAAAAACAACAGTAAAACAACTATAAAAAAAACAAATGAGTTCTTTAGTTCTTACAAGTCTTTTATGTCGGCCGTGCTACATATATTAGTAAACAGACACTCGTTATCTTGCATAAGGTATGTGGTCTCGTATCGACTTGTCCAACAATCATCGTCGACTTCCAGTTGCTATACATATATATATGTGTGTGTATATGTGTATGTGTCTGTGGTTTCTGAAAAATTAATGTAAATTTGTAATCTAATAACTTGACGAAAACGCGTTCAAATAATCTCCAAGTCTAACAGGATGTGTAGAAATAACTTAATATTCTACGTTTAATTTATTATTATTTTCCTCTTTCGAAAGCTTTTCCCATCAGTTAACACTGATGGTCTTTCACAGGAGCTTGAGTGACAACAAGCCACATCAAGTCTCCAGGACACTTCTCAGTACATTGGCCGATCTCAACAATGCTGTAGTTTGGATAGTCTCCCCCGACCCGTTATTTCCAAGTTTTCCAGTGCTCTAACTAATAATTTGGTGACTGTACCGAGTGCTCCAATTACAATTGGTATCACCGTCAGTTTGTGTGTTTCCTTCCCCAGGACAGATTCTTTGTTGAGCGTAAACCATTTGTTCGTATGGTCAAACTTCAATTTCTTGCACAATTCCCAGGGGATTCTTTTGCCCACCCAGTCGTGTCTTGTCTTATACTTTTCCTGTGCTAATTTCCAGCATTCGCTTATTATGTGATTGATCATTTCGTCTCTATCACTACATAAGCTTTCACAGGAGTTTGTCTCCAGGACATTTCCGTATATTGGCCGATTTCAACAATGCTGTAGTTTGGATAGTCTCCACCTGACTTGTTATTTCTAAGTCTTCCAGTGCTTGTACCAATCCTTTGGTGACTGTAACGAGTGCTCCAATTACAATTGGTATCACCGTTAGTTTCATGCTCAACAATATTTCAATTCCCTAGTGAGATCTAGGTACTTATACATCTTTTCGCTTTCTTTCAGTTTCACTCTGTGGTCTGCTGGGAGAGCAAAGTCCAAAATTCTGCAAGTTCTCTCTTTTTTGTTGATTATTATAAGTAATGGTCGTCTGGCCGAAATTAGTTTGTATCTCAAAGTTCCAAACGAGTTTGTGTATTTCCTTCCCCAGGACAGATTCTGTGTTGAGCGTAAACCATATGTTTGTATGGTCAAACTTCAATTTCTGGCACAATTCCCAGGGGATCCTCTTGCCCACCCAGTTGTGTCTTGTCTTATACTTTTCCTGTGCTAATTTTCTGCATTCGCTTATTACGTGATTGATCGTTTCTTCTCTATCACCACATGAGCTACATTTGCTATTTTGTCGCGTCTTATCTATTCTCGCTTTGATATGGTTGGTCCTTATGGCGTTGTTTTCTGCTGCTATTAAAAGAGAATTAGTTTCTCTCTTAAGGTTTCCTTTTCTCAGCCACGTCCACATTTTCTCGTGTGTGATGTCGCTTATCAATCGTTTAAAATCTCCATAGAGTCTTTTTTTCTTCCTATTTTTGTTTTCTGGTTATTTCCGGTCTGCTGATCCTCGTGTTGTCAGTATTGCTTCTGGTGACTGTATTTAGTCTTCCTCCGCGCTTTACTATGTTGTCATCGAGTCGTTGTAACGATGCATCAACGCTGTCTTCAATGCTGGCAAGTCCTCTTTCTCCCTTTTTCCTTGACACATATAGTCCGTCAACGTCATCTCTGGGATGCAATGCCTTATGCATGGTCATTAGTTTTCTGGTTCATCGCTGGTCCACTTCAAGAATAGTCCCGATTTATTTTACGAGGGAGACAACCAAGGTATTTATCCCTTTGACAAGGTTCCTGCAATAGACTTTTGTCTTGAGTAGATTTCTAGCTCTTCTGAGATACTATTTAAAATTTTTTTCTTTCATTTCCACTTGTTTGATGGTATCAGCTTCGATTATTCCCAAGTATTTGTAGGTTTCCTTTTCTCCGTGCGTTCTGAGTTTTTCTTAATTTGGTATTTTAATTCCTTCCGTCATGTATCGTTTGCCGCTTTTCTTTACTAGCATGGTGCATTTTTCTATGCCAAATTCCATTTTTATATCGTGTCTGTATATTCTCACAATCTTAATTAGAGTTTCCAGTTCTTTTTCGTTTTTGGCAAACAGTTTGTTGTCATCCCTATACATGGTTGATCTTTAAGTGGTTGATCTTTTTTGCAATTTACTGAGTTTGTATCCGGCTGTGCATTTCCTCAGGATATGGTGGAGTGGCATCATTGGAGCACAAATAATAATGGTGATAGGGCATCCCCCTGGAACATTTCTCTTTGGATCTTTACCACAACTAACCTCTTTCCTCATACGGTTAATTCCACTCTCCAGGTTCCCATGGTCTTCTCGATAAACTGTACGACTTGGTCGGGCATTTTATACATGGTGAAACAGTGTAGTACCCAGCATTGGGGGGACTATACCGTGAGCCTTTTTGTAGTCGATCGAGACCATAGCTAAATTTTTCCGTCTGGTTTTAATCTCGTTAAGGATGTGTTAATCTATATATGGTAGTTCTCCAGTGTTTCTAGTTCTCTTGTGGCATCCTTTCTCTTCCTCGGTTTATCAATGAGTAGTATCTCCTTTAGCAATTCTCATTGGGTTTTCAGAAATCATCAGTATTCAAGTCGATCTTATTAACGTTGTAGTTTGAAGTGTCTCGTTTCCATCTCTCATTTCTAATTTCTCCAGTCTCCCTTCCAGTCATCTAAAGATCGTTCTAAGCGCACCAACAACAATTAGTTTAACTGTCACTCCCATGTTCCACTATTTATTTTCGTTCTCAGGCAAGATCCATGTACTTGTTTAGCTGTTCACTTTTTTATTTTTTATTTTTTTAAATCTGTAGTCTGCTGGAATGCCAATCTGCAAGTGATGACAAGTTATTTTTCTTGTTAATCAATATCATTATTTTTACTCTTTTGAGAATTTTTCACACAAGTTTAAGTTAATGGTTTTCCATAAGAGTCTAAGTGACAGCAAGTCCCAGTATTCTGACCTATCTTAATAATGCTGTAGTTTGGATGGTCTCCACTCGTTCTCTTATTTTTACGTCCTCTGTCCCTGAACCAACACTTTAGTGACTGTACCGAGTGCTCCAATTACAATTGGTATAACCCTCACTTTCATATTCCATAGTTTTTTCAGTTTTCTTGCAAGTTCTGGGTACTTATCTCTCCATTCGCTTTCTTTCAATTTTACCCTAAGGTCACTCGAAACCACTAAGTCCATTGTTCGGCAGGTTGTCTTTTTTTATGATTATCATTATGTCAGGTCGTCTTATCGAGGTTAGGAGATCCATTTGTATCTGAAAATTCAAGAGAATTTAATGCGTTTTATTTTCGTGGACAGGTTCTGGATGGTACATATACCATTTGGCCGTATGGTCAGATTTAAACTACTTGCATAATTGCCAGTCGTCGATGGCGCCACTGCTACTAGTGTTGCAGGTAGCATTGTAGTGATTGATTGAGCGCTCTTTATTATTATTATTATTATTATTATTTGTTTGCTTGTGTTTAATTCCTCACTGAACATCTTCAATTTTATTATCTTTACACATCAATATCTAAAAAAAGAATATTTGCTCAACATATTCACTATTTATACAATATCTGTTTACAGATCAAGTTCATTTTAGCAATTCATTAGTTTCCAGAAATGCCCTCTTAAATTCTTCTTCTGACCATTTTTTCTAAAACCATCCACATTTAATCTTTTTTATAGGCTTTGGCAATTTGTTCTGAAAATAAATTACTCGATTAGCAAAAAAGAAACAAACAATTCAATTGGTTAGTAGACATATTTTTTGAAATCTATCTTGACAGTAAATTTCCCGTTCGAGGAGATATATAGGAAAAATGTCTGCCATAAACATAAATCCCATTAATTATTTTGAAACTTTCAATTAGATCACCTTTCATTCTTATTTCTTGTAAGGAAATCATTCCTATTTTCTTTTATCTCTCCGGTCCAGTCAGCTGGGGATGCAGAATTCACCGACTTCATATCTGCAGAGGGGTAAGACTCCATCAAAGAGTGTCCTGTATATGACACTAAAAAATATAATGGTGAGACTTCAGTAATGTTAGCACTTTGAGGAATATAAAGTATTTATTGCCATTGCTCCCAGGTCTTCTCTGTCCAGGAGTGGTAACACTTGATCGGGTTCTATCTATGGGTCCAATAGAACTGTCTGACATACTTACGACTAACTGAATTGCTTGAAATAGAACTGTTTGATCATATATCTGCGTGTAAGCAAATGACTCTTAATTGTAGTGTTAGTGATAAATATCATTACTTGGAAACATTAAACTCTATTCAAACAAATAGTAAATAGTATTATCCCTATTGGATTGGAATAAGTGAAAAAATTTAACTGTTTGAAAAAGAATGAGCACAGGCTTGTTTTAAAATGTTATCAACAAAATATTTTTAGAAACATATTTTATTTATCTATAAAAAGGAATTAGCATTAAATAACCAACAATGGTTGATATGCCATAAAACCCAACCAAAACAAATCCTATACATTCAATATATATGTAGAAAGAGGATTTAGAGTTAAATAATCTAAAATGGTAGATATGCCATAAAAATTAACCCAACCAAACCAAGTTCTATATATTTAATGAGTATGTATAATGAGGATTTGGCATTAAATAACCTCCAATAGTGGATATGGCATAAAACCCAACCAAATGATATCATATATATTTAATACATATGTATAAAGAGAATTCAGCATTGAATTACCCACAATTGTTGATATGCCATAAAATCGAACTGAACCAAATCATATCTATTTAATATGTATGTATAAAGAGGATTTGATATTAAATAACTTACATAGTTAATATGCCATATAACCCAACCAAACCAAACCAAATCCTATATATCTAATATATATGTATAAAGAGGATTTGGCTTAAAATAACCTACAATGGTTGATATGCCATAAAACCCAACCAAACCAAATTCTATATATTTAATGTATGTATGAAGAAAATTTGGCTTTAAATAACCAACAATGGTTGATATGCCATAAAACACAATCAAACCAAATCCCATATATTTAATATATATGTATAAAGAGGATTTTGCATTAAATAACCTACAATAGTTGATATGCCATAGAACCCAACAAAACCAAATCTTATATATTCAATATATAGGTGTAAAGAGGATTTGGCATTAAATAACCTCCAATAGTGGATATGCCATAAAACCCAACCAAATCAGATCCAATATATTTAATATATATGTCTAAAGAGAATTTGGCATTAAATAACCTACAATGGTTGATATGCCATAAAACCCAATCAAACCAAATTCTATATATCTAATATATATGTATAAAGAAGATTTGGCATTAAATAACCTACAATGGTTGATATGCCATAAAACACAATCAAACTAAATCGTATATATTTAATATATTTGTATAAAGAGGATTTGGTGTTAAATAAACTCCAATGGTTGATATGCCTTAAAATCAAACCATACCAAACTCTAATCCAAGCTCTAATCTTATACCTGTAATCTTTTAGTCTTTTCATGATTTTTGTGCCCCCTCCCAATCTCAAGATTACACTCCAATTTATTTTTGCCTACTCCAGTTTCTCTTTGAGTCTAGGACTGTAGAATACATCGACTGCTTTTATGCAACGAGTGTCCTGGATATGACACTAAACAATCTGATGATGTAGCTCCAGTAATGCTAAAGCTTTGGGGAATGCTGAGTACCCCTTCGTTGTCATCGCTCCCAGGTCAGCACTGGCTCGAAGTGGTAGTACCTGATAAGGGCCCTATCTATAGCTTAAATAGAATTAAACCGTGGTTTGGTTTTACTGCTTTTGGCTTTTAAACTGCGTACTTATGCTGACCTGTTTTGACCTCTAAACTATGTACTTATGCTAAACTGAGTTATATGAAATAAAACTGTTTTGATATTAACTCTGTGTATTGCCCAGACGGCTGGCGCTGTAGATTACATCGACTGCAACTCTGCAATGGCATAAGACCCCTCGCCTAACGAATGTCCTGTACATGACACTAAACAATCTGACGGTGGGGTTTAAGTGATGCTGGGGCTTTGGGGAATGCGGAGTACCCCTTCATTGCCATCGCTCCCAGGTCAACTCGAGCCCGAAATAGGAGCACCTGATAGGGCTCTATTTTCGAATTAAACTGCATAATCATGCTAAACTGATATGTTTGAATTAAAACTTTTTGACTAAACTGAATAGCTTGAAATAGAAATGTTTTTGAAACTTAAACTGTGTACTCATGCTAAACTGAATTGTTTGAAATAGAACTATTTGTATTAAGATGAATTTGGCGTTAAATAACCCTCAAAAGTTGATATGCCATAAAAACCAACCAACCAACCAACCAACAAGTTTCTCTGGCCTGAGTAAAATATTCTATACGAAGTCTTATCAGGTCCTAATTCTCGATGTTTTTTTTTCTTTTCTGGTTGATAAATTCGATTAAACTTGAAAAACTTTTAATCATTAAACTTTAAATATTTAGTTCATTCAACACATACTGTTAAAATCCTTGATCATTTGAACTAGGATGGGTCAAAATATCAGATAAGTTTCTGAAACACCTTGTGGTATTTTTACCATAAAAATTCATTGCAAATTATTTTTTACTATAAAAATGCATTGATCAATGATTTTTACCATAAACATACATTGAACATTACTTTTACTGTAAAAATTGGAAATGATTTTTATAATAAAAATGCATTAGAAATTAATTTTCCTATAAAACACATGAGAAATTATTTTTACAATAAAAATGCATTAAAAAGGATTTTTGCTATAAAAATGCATTAGAAATGGTTTTTACTATAAAAATGCGTTAGAAATGATTTAAAAAATAAAAATACATTATAAAAGATTTTTACAATAAAAATGCATTAGAAATGATTTTTAGAATAAAAATGCATTAAAATGATTTTTGCTATAAAAATTCGTTAGAAATGATTTTTAGTATAAAAATTCGTCAGAAATGATTTTTACTATAAAAATGCATTAGAATTGATTTTTACTTTAAAAATGCATTAGAAATGATTTTTACTCTAAAAATGCATTAGAAATAATTTTTACTATAAAAATTCGTCAGAAATGACTTTTACTATAAAAATGCACTAAAAATGATTTTTACTATAAAAATGCATTAGAAATGATTTTTACTATAAAAATTCGTTAGAAATGATTTTTACTATAAAAATGCATTAGAATTGATTTTTACTATAAAAATGCATTAGAAATGATTTTTACTATAGAAATTCGTCAGAAATGATTTTTACTATAAAAATGGATTAGAAATGATTTTTACTATAAAAATGCATTAGAAATGATTTTTACTATAAAAATGCATTAGAAATGATTTTTACTATAAAAATGCATTAGAAATGATTTTTACTATAAAAATGCATTAGAAATGAATTTTACTATAAAATTCGTCAGAAATGATTTTTACAATAAAAATGCATTAGAAATGATTTTTACTCTAAAAATGCA
This sequence comes from Sepioteuthis lessoniana, assembly GCA_963585895.1. Taxonomy (NCBI): domain Eukaryota; kingdom Metazoa; phylum Mollusca; class Cephalopoda; order Myopsida; family Loliginidae; genus Sepioteuthis; species Sepioteuthis lessoniana. Next base: position 8,013,441 of record OY757935.1, read on the forward strand.
TTAGAAATAATTTTTACTATAAAAATTCGTCAGAAATGACTTTTACTATAAAAATGCACTAAAAATGATTTTTACTATAAAAATGCATTAGAAATGATTTTTACTATAAAAATTCGTTAGAAATGATTTTTACTATAAAAATGCATTAGAATTGATTTTTACTATAAAAATGCATTAGAAATGATTTTTACTATAGAAATTCGTCAGAAATGATTTTTACTATAAAAATGCATTAGAAATGATTTTTACTATAAAAATGCATTAGAAATGATTTTTACTATAAAAATGCATTAGAAATGATTTTTACTATAAAAATGCATTAGAAATGATTTTTACTATAAAAATGCATTAGAAATGAATTTTACTATAAAATTCGTCAGAAATGATTTTTACAATAAAAATGCATTAGAAATGATTTTTACTATAAAAATGCATTAGGAAAGATTTTTATAATAAAAAATCGTTAGAAATGATTTTTACTATAAAAATGCATTAGAAATGATATTTACTATAAAAATGCGTTAAAAATGATTTTTACTATAAAAATGCATTAGAAATGATTTTTACTATAAAAATGCATTAGAAATGATTTTTACTATAAAAATGCATTAGAAATGATTTTTACTATAAAAATGCATTGTAAATGATTTTTACTATAAAAATGCATTAAAAATGATTTTTACAATAAAAATACAATAGAAATGATTTTTACTATAAAAATGCATTAGAAATGATTTTTACTATAAAAATGCATTGTAAATGATTTTTACTATAAAAATGCATTAGAAATGATTTTTACTATAAAAATTCATTAAAAATGATTTTTACAATAAAAATGCATTAAAAATGATTTTTACTATAAAAATGCATTAAAAATGAATTTTACTAAAAAATACATTAGAAATAATTTACTGTAAAAATGGGAAATGATGGGTTATCTATGGGTTAAATTCTTTGGAAATATTTTTTTTACTATGACAATGCATAAGAAACTACTTTTGTAAACTGACATTTTTTGGCAGGGTGAGTTGCATGAATGAAGATCTCAGATTTCTATCTCATCCATATTAAAGTTCAAAGTTCAAAGTAAACGGAAGAGTAAAAAATAACTCAATGACAGTTACGTCATTATTTCCCTACCAGACACAGTTTAAATAGTTCAAGTACAGTTTTACTGTAACGATTATTTCGGTATTGACTAACCCATGAAAGTTGATATACCGTTTAACAAAAAAATCCCCTACCAGACGAAACATATTTTCTTAAATATTATATCAAAGAAAAAGTGCTAGTCATATTTTCACCAAAAATAGCTTAATTTCTATGATTCATCAGTGGAAAAATTTAAATGTGTTCTCACGTTCTTGAAATTGCCCAGTCGGGTGGGGCTGTAGAATACACCGACTACTTCTCTGCAAAGGGGTAATTCCTGGATATTACATAAAACAATCTGAGGTGCCTGTGGTGTAATTGTTATCGTAGGAAATGGACACGGCGAAACGAGTTCAAATCCTAGACGAGACTGATTGCATTTCACATAGAACTAATACCCTTGGGAAGGGTATGAATCCAATTATTCCCCCTCCAGCTATGGGTAAATAGCAGGGCAGACTGGATTCTTCAGCCTTGGTGAGGCAACTCGTCTAGAAGGAAAATTCTGAATTCAAACCTGTTAAACTCCGCTTAAAAATTGACTTTGTGTTATATCCTGCCCGAACGGTAGGTAAATATGTGTTATATCCTGCCCGAACGGTTGGTAAATATGTGTTATATCCTGCCCGAACGGTTGGTAAATATGTGTTATATCCTGCCCGAACGGTTGGTAAATATGTGTTATATCCTGCCCGAACGGTTGGTAAATATGTGTTATATCCTGCCCGAACGGTTGGTAAATATGTGTTATATCCTGCCCGAACGGTAGGTAAATATGTGTTATATCCTGCCCGAACGGTTGGTAAATATGTGTTATATCCTGCCCGAACGGTTGGTAAATATGTGTTATATCCTGCCCGAACGGTAGGTAAATATGTGTTATATCCTGCCCGAACGGTTGGTAAATATGTGTTATATCCTGCCCGAACGGTTGGTAAATATGTGTTATATCCTGCCCGAACGGTTGGTAAATATGTGTTATATCCTGCCCGAACGGTTGGTAAATATGTGTTATATCCTGCCCGAACGGTTGGTAAATATGTGTTATATCCTGCCCGAACGGTAGGTAAATATGTGTTATATCCTGCCCGAACGGTTGGTAAATATGTGTTATATCCTGCCCGAACGGTTGGTAAATATGTGTTATATCCTGCCCGAACGGTTGGTAAATATGTGTTATATCCTGCCCGAACGGTTGGTAAATATGTGTTATATCCTGCCCGAACGGTAGGTAAATATGTGTTATATCCTGCCCGAACGGTTGGTAAATATGTGTTATATCCTGCCCGAACGGTTGGTAAATATGTGTTATATCCTGCCCGAACGGTTGGTAAATATGTGTTATATCCTGCCCGAACGGTAGGTAAATATGTGTTATATCCTGCCCGAACGGTTGGTAAATATGTGTTATATCCTGCCCGAACGGTAGGTAAATATGTGTTATATCCTGCCCGAACGGTTGGTAAATATGTGTTATATCCTGCCCGAACGGTTGGTAAATATGTGTTATATCCTGCCCGAACGGTAGGTAAATATGTGTTATATCCTGCCCGAACGGTTGGTAAATATGTGTTATATCCTGCCCGAACGGTTGGTAAATATGTGTTATATCCTGCCCGAACGGTTGGTAAATATGTGTTATATCCTGCCCGAACGGTAGGTAAATATGTGTTATATCCTGCCCGAACGGTTGGTAAATATGTGTTATATCCTGCCCGAACGGTAGGTAAATATGTGTTATATCCTGCCCGAACGGTTGGTAAATATGTGTTATATCCTGCCCGAACGGTTGGTAAATATGTGTTATATCCTGCCCGAACGGTTGGTAAATATGTGTTATATCCTGCCCGAACGGTAGGTAAATATGTGTTATATCCTGCCCGAACGGTAGGTAAATATGTGTTATATCCTGCCCGAACGGTAGGTAAATATGTGTTATATCCTGCCCGAACGGTTGGTAAATATGTGTTATATCCTGCCCGAACGGTAGGTAAATATGATATGATAAAACAATCTGATGGTGAGGCTCCAGTAATACTGGAACTTTGAAGAATGCTGATTTCCCCTTTATTGCCACTGCTCCCAAATCTTCGATGACCTGGAGTGGCAGCCCCCTGATAGGGTCTTATGTATGGTTCAAATAAAAGTAATCTGTGTTGGTTGAGATGGGACTGTTTTGACATTTAAACTGCGTACTAATGCAAAACTGAATTGCTCAAAATAGAACTGTTTTGACATTATACTAAACTGAAATATTTGAAATAGAACTGTTTTTACTTTTAACTCTGTATTGCCCAGTCAACTGGGGCTGTAGAATACGCTGATGACTTTTCTGCAGAGGGATAAGACTCCACAAATAGTTTCCTAGATATATGACATTAAACAATCTGACAGTGAGGTTCTAGTAATGCTGGAGCGTTAGGCAATATGGTGTACCCCTTCTTTGCCATCGCTCTCAGATTCACTTTGGTCCGGAGTTGCAGCACCTGCTAAGGTCCTATCTCTGGGTCGAATAGAACTAAACTGTGTACTTATGCTAAACTGAATGGCTTGAAATAGAACAGTTTTCTCATTTAAACTGAGTACCTATGCTAAACTGAATTGCTTGAAATAGAACTGTTTTTGACATTAAAACTGACTCTACGCTAAACTGAATTGTGTGACATGGAACAGTTTTTGTAAGTGAAACGGAATTGCTTGAAATAGAGCCTGTTTTTGATATCGAAACTGTACTTAAGCTAAACTGAATTATTTGAAATAGAACTGTTTGACTAAATTTAATAGCTTGAAATAGAAGTGTTGTTGACTATGAAACTGTGTAATTATGCTAAACTGAATTTTTTGATGTAGTGCTGTTTATTTGTATAAAAATGGATTTGACATTAAATAACCGACAAAGGTTGATATGCCATAAAACCCAAACAAACATTTTTTGAAAGTAAATACATATACGAATATTTTCCTTTTCGTCTTTTTTCTCTTTACATGCATTAAGTCGATTGTGTTTTATGGTATATCAACCTATGTAAGTTATTTTAAGCCAAATCCTGTTATATGATTTGTAAACAAATAGGTTTTAGATAATATTTTAGAAGGAACCATTTGTTTGCACAGTGTTAAATGGTTTAAAGTATTTCTATCTAAAACTAATAATTCTATTTGCTCACTGTTAAATAGTTTAAATTAGCAAATAATTATTGTTCTATTTGCACAGTTAAATGGTTTAAAATATTCCCATTTAATCTTAATAATTCTATTTAATATTGATTATTTGTTTGCACAGAGTTAAATGGTTTAAAGTATTTCTATCTAACGCTAATAATTCTTTTAAATAACAACCATTTGTTTGCATACAGTTAAATGGTTTCAAGTATTGCTATTTAACACTAATAATTCTATTCAATATTTATCATTTACTTGAACACAGTCAAATTATTTCCAGAATAGCAATTTTACACTCATGTTACTATTTGATATTTAACATTTGTTTGCACGCAGTTTAATGGTTTCAAGTATTCCAATCTAACACTAATAATTCTGATTAATATCAATCTTAGATGGTTTTCATCATAATAAATGATTACCAATTCTATTTGATCGAAATACGGACCCTAACAGCAGCTACTATTCCGGGAGAGAGTCGAGCTGGGGGTAATAGAAATGAAGGGGTACTTTATCTTTGGATAATAAATTATTAGATAGAGTAATAATTTCTACTTAAAATGCTGAGTAAACGATATTTTCCATACGTTTTTGTTTTACATTTTATTCTCTCTAATGATTTTTTTTATAAGCCGTCTCCCCCCCAAAAAGAAGCAAAATTTCGTTAATCTAATAACATCTTGACATTTTGCATATGCACGTTTTCACCGCAAAATCGCATATTTTTCCAGTAATCTATTTTTGTTTTTGCCGTTTGTCTTTTGCATGTTTTTGTTTTCTATCTCCTTTTTTTTTTCTTTTTGTGGAGAACCGAAGCTTTGTTAGTTAAGAAATTCAATCATTAATTCTTTTTTTTTTCCAGCGACAAATATCTGATACCACATTTCTGATCTGATGAACAGAGGGCTAAAGAAAAAATAGATCCATCACTCGCAATGAAATTCTCAGAAGTGCTTATTTATATATATAGAATAACAGATTCATAATATATCAAGTTAGCTATATATATATATATATATAAAGAGAAAGAAATAGATAGATAGATAAATAGATAAGTTGTAAGTTGGACGACCATAGTCGAGTGTGACCGAAGGCTCTTTTTTTCATTAGCTACTACACTGAAGTGTAAGGAAGGGTGCTACTCCTTTTTCTGGATTGCTCCACTTAGCCTTGATCCATACCTTATAATGCTGGGTATTCAGCAAGGAAGTATCAAGTACGATATTTTTAAGTCTTTGGTATGACTTGACTCTCGGGCCAATGACGAATACTCGACCACCCCATATATATACATATATATATATAGTGATGTGTGATAAGATTAATGTCTAATTGATTTTGATTTAAGTAATTTTAGACGAGTAAATCGTCCTACCTCATATATATATATATATATATAAAGTTAGACGAACCAGACATGCAGGACACTGCTGGAGAAGCAGGGACGAACTCATAAGAGATGTACTCTTATGGACCCCCACACATGGCCGTGCAAAAGCAGGACGACCAGCACGAACATACATTCAGCAGCCATGTGAGGATACGGGATGTTGTCCTAAAGATCTACCTAGGGCGATGAACGATAGGGAGGAGTGGCGAGAGAGGGTCAGGGATATCCGTGCTACCAGCGCGATATGATGATGATGATGATGATGATGATATATAGTAGCGTCCAAAACTAAGGGACAAAATTTTAAAACCTAAGATTTGTTAGAAATAACAACTGTGAAATGCTGAAATTTGACAACAGGTAGTCGTTATCATCCATAATAACATACTAATATTTGAATCATTTGCAAAGGATAGAAAAAGAATTATAACAATTATTTATTTATTTTCAAAATAGGATCGTCAAAAAGTAAGGGGACAAAATTGAGAAAAACAATGTAAACAGTATGCTATATTAACATTTTTTGATTTCCTCTAAAGAATAAGTCTTAGTCATTTGTAAACATTGCATTAGCCGGCACCATGGCGAAATGCCAAAAACTTGATTACTCTGTGAGACAAGCTATTGTAAAGCTACTCAATGAAAAGCACACCATTAGAGAGATTTCAGAGAAAGTGAAACATTCCAAGAGTGTTGTAGACAGGGTTGTTAAATCCTACAATGATACTGGCAAAATAGTTAGTGCTTTTAAAGCAGTCTGAAGCATCCCATACGTTTCTCAGGCATTTTTTCCAAGTTTAAAACAGAATTTTATTGCATATCGTTCTTCTAAAGTGTCAGATGGCATTTTTGAAATTTACCAGCAGTGACATTTAGGCTTTAGTAGGGTGTATTCCAATTCCTGCTGTAGCTGTTCATTTGAATCTGAAATCATAAAAATTGGTCAGTCATCTCATAAGATGTATAGCAATAACATACTGAATTTTCAAGAATCAACAACAATTTTAAAAGCCCATTCGAAAAAAACTTGCACCTCGTATATATATATATATATATAATTCATGGAATTTAGACAGCGACCCCCGGGTTTCACAGAGTTTTTTGCAAAACAACAATCATAAGGCAGTTAAGAAAATGAAATGAATCAAAATCGAAATTTGTGTGTGCGTGTGTGTGTGTGTGTGTGTGTGTGATTTAATATCAGGCATTTTTTTTTAAAAAGGAAATTATTTTTCAGTAATTTTTGCCATATATTTCAACCCTACGAGCTCATAAGCGATGTACTCCTGTGGACCCCCACTTATGGATGTGCAAAAGTAGGACGACCAGCACGAACTTACATACAGCAACTATGTGAGGACACAGGATGTAACCCTGAAGACCTGCCGGAGGCGATGAATGATAGGGAGAAATGGCGAGAGAGGGTCAGGGATATCCGCGCTGGCGGCGCGACATGATGATGATGATGATGATTTCAACCCTGCCTAGTTTAGTATTGGTTCAAAGCAAAATTCTTAATCTCATTGAAAATTTTATTTTTAGGCTGTTCGAAATGGCGTCAAATCAAACAGGGTGCTCAAGGTTTAAACAATGTTCTGTCATCAGATGTTTGCTGACTGAGATTGGCGAAACTTGTGAAATCTGCCAAAGAATGAATCATATGTATAGAGATGAATGTTTTAGTAGAAATGTTCACAAATGGGTGAAACGTGGGTTTGTCACTACGTGTATTAAGCCAGAAGAGATTCTTTGGAATGGAAAGACATGGTTTCTACAATAAAGAAAAAGCTCTAAGCGCAGTGTTCAGTAAATTTGGACATGCTCACAGTCTTCTAGAACGTGAAAGGAACCCAGATTTTGATTTCCCTGAAAAAGATGCTACTCTAAAAAAATGCTTCCTATTGTCAAAATTTGGTAAAATTTTGCGTCTGCGCCAGTTCAACTACAAAAGGGAAAAAATTCAATAACTTTTTCTTATTTGATTGAAGGGATATGAACTTATAAGACCCTCAAGTTCACTGTAATTGATTTATTTTTCGAAAAAAAATTTTTAAAAAGAGAAAAAAAAATATTTTTAAGTTCATGAAGGCGGTTCATTTTCACATTTCATTTCAATGTAGAATGATCACTCATTTCCGAAAAAGTTAATTTTGGAAAAGACAAATAACAAATATCGTAGCTCAGTTTGCTGGGGCTGTAGAATACACCGACGACATGTCTGCAGTGGGGTAAGATCCCAACCCAACGGGTGTCCTGGATATAACATTAAATAATCTGATAGTGAGGCTCCAATAATACTGGCGCATTAGTGAATGTGGAGTGCCCCTTAATTTCCATTACTGTTAACTGTATTCCCTTATTTGCGCATTTATTGCAAGAATAGATATATATTATCTCAAGTGTATTTTTAATTATACTATTAAGATATAACAGTAATCTAAGCTTCGAATTCTACATGAAACGACAGTAATGTCGGCATGCAAAATTTGTTCAAAAGTTACTATAAGTAGCTCTAAGTCTTGTCTGAGCCTATATGATACAATTTGTGTCTTTGATGATAGAACTGCGGCTGCTGAGCAGTTCCAAAGGTTGCTATGAATAAGCTTGATACCTGCTAACACAAGCATCTTTGAACTATCGCTGGACACCGATGGCTAAACAGCCAAATATCCAAAAAATACTCGATAAAAATGTGCGATTGTAGTATACTGACCTTCGACCCTGCCAAACATGCCATTCTAAAGACGCGGAAGTTGCATATTCCATTGGCGTAGGCGGGCTTGGCTGACAATATGGGACAAGGTAAAATCCCGCGGTACATTCATAGACTGATGCACCGGAAGAGAGTGACCTGTGAACTGTATGACAGTTATTTCCGCTCGATGACAATCAAATATGCCATTCCAAGGACAGCGGAAGGGACACATCCCGATGGCCAGTCATGGGGAGATATTGAGTGGACGATTGAGCTATCATATAACTAAGTGAGGACAGGAAGTCAGTTAGTTTGGAGACCAGACCCGTTGGTGACGAGGTGCGGTAGAGGAAGCCAGCACCCAGCGGAGTTGGCCCCCAGGCTTACGGTTGAGCCGCCCAAGAGAACGGGAAAGAAATACGGTTATGGCCAATAGAGTGAGGGTCAATATATTGCAGTTCTGTTCGGTCTCCAACTTCCTCTTACAGTAAAACCTTGAGTAACCCTTTTCAAACCCTTTCAAATAAAGTGAGAGGTATATTTTTCTAAAAACTGTGTCGCTCGTCGTCTTCATTATGTCGTTGTGTTCTGCAGGAATCTGCATATGACTATACAACACAATGCCATTCCACTATCAACAACGTCCAAAGTCCATGTTTGCTCATCTGCAACTGATAACCGAAGAAATACCTACACAAACATCCTTGGATTTTTTTGTGATAGATTCCAAAAACTTGTAGAAGGATTAGTGTCCATTTATATACGAGGTTCATGCGATAAGTTTCCAGACTTTTTTCGTATAGGCACTTTTATTCCGTTCCAACAACTTCTGAAAAGCCCCATGGAAGTCCTCTTGAGTGAACGTGTCAATGACCTTCGTCACAACCTCTTTCATCTCCTCAATTGTCTAATAACGACAGCCTCTGAGCTTAGGGAATAACCAAAAGTCACAGGGAGCAACGTCTGGACTATAGGGACGATGAGGAACTGTCTTGATGCCCATCTTGGTCAAATAGTCTGTGACAAGGATGGAATTGTGGACTGGTGCATTGTCCTGGTGGAAATACCACTGACCCGATTTGAAGAGTGCTGGCCTTTTCCTTAGGAATCTCTTCCTGAACTCCCTTAAAACCTCAACATAGTAACCCTAACCCTAACCGTTTGGCCAAGCTACTCTGGTGTACTGACTTCCCTACTCCTCCCACACCCTGCCCTCCTTGAATCTCTTATGCAACTCATAAACTGATTTTCGATTCATTCAAGATGGTCAAAAAGCAGTCTGAACCCTTCCATACGTTTCTGAGGCATTTTTCCCAGTTTAAAACAGTATTTTAAAGCATATCGTTCTTCTGAAGAGTCCTCACGTCCAGACTGCATTTTTGAAACTCACCAGCTGTGACAATCAGGCTTTAGTAGGGTGTATTCCAATTGCTCCTGTAGCTGTTCCTTTGAACCTCAAATCCTAAAAATTGGTCAGTCATCTCATAAAATAATGAATTTTTAAGTGTCTACAACAATTGAAAATGCCTGTACAAAAAAAAAAGGTCTGTAACCTTATTGAATGCACCACGTATATTAAAACTTTTCCAAACTAGGTGCGTCTCAAAATATTAAACAGAGAACCAAAACCTGCTTCTGAAAAGACAAACTCTTTGATAAAAAGGGTGAAGCTAGTTAAAAATGAGTCAGTGTATTCATAAAGTTCAAAATTATTTTAAACAGATAAACACTTTCTAGTTAACTGTAATATCGATGTTTTAATTGCTTTCTTTAAATAAAGTTTGTAATAACGTTTGAGATAAACAGCAGATAAATACCTCATTCTTAGTCGAATTGCCAGTGTTTTAATACCTAATTTATTAAATTAAAAATAATTTTTAACATTTATTTTCATAGAACTGTGCAGCACTCAAGAATGAATTCCTGGGTACGAATTTTAAACCTGATATTTCGAGCCACCCAAGACAGTTCTTCAGATCCATTCATCTTTCTCCAGACAAATGCGTGTGTCAAAAAAAGAACCCAGAAATGTGTAAATGTTGTATAATGAAGAATTAATTCAGTCTTGTGGATTATGTGCCTGAGTCTTCATCGATTCTTATCTTGGTAGCAGGATCCGATGTCGTCAGAGTGCTAATCCCCGTACTGTAAATCAAGTGCGCCTCAATGAAGAGCGTTCGCTTCGTGTTCATATGAACAGTCCTCACTAGGTGATGGGTGGGTTGTTAAATCACCCCACCATCATCGCCTCCCACGATCATTTCCGATGCGCCTTGCCCCCCCCCCCAACCGACCGCTCTAAGATTTGCAGGGATGGTTCCCTGTTGGCGAAGCGCGATGGTTTGCGGGATTTGATCTGGCCGAAACGAGTTTTGGCGCGAAATGAATTCTGGAGATAAAAACTCGTTCAATTGGGAAGGAGAAAGTGACAATTACAGAATAAGCTTCAAGAACATGACATGTGCCTGTGACAAAAGAAAATTGTATCACGTGTATGTGTACGTGTGTGTGGGAGTGGGAAAGAGAGAGAGAATGACAATGTTGTGTGTGTATGAGAGAGAGAGAAAAAGAGTGTCTGTGTGTTTGCACGTGTGTATATGAGTTTGTGAGAGAGAAAGAGTGTGTGTTTGAGTGTGTATATATGTGTGTGTCGGAGAGTGAAAAAGATATATGCTTTTGTGCGTGTGTGTGTGTGTGTGTGTGTGTGTGTGAGAGAGAGAGAGAGAGAAAGAGAGAGAGAGAGAGATAGAACATTAAAGAAAAATAGTGTTTGTGTGTTTGTATGTGTATGTTTATGTGTATGTGAGAGAGAAAAAGTGTGTGTTTGAGTGTGTATATATGTGTGTGTCGGAGAGTGAGAAAGAGTATATGCTTTTGTGTGTGTGTGTATGTGTGTGTGTGTGTGTGAGAGAGAGAGAGAGAGAGAGAGAGAACATAAAAGAAAAATAATGTTTGTGTGTTTGTATGTGTATGTATATGTGTGTGTGAGAGAGAAAGAGAGAGCGAAAAAAAGACAGAGAGAGATTATATGTGTTTGTGTGCGAGAAAGAGAGAATATGTGTTGGTGTGTGTGTGTGTGTGAGAGAGAGAGAGAGAGAGAGAGAGAGAGAGATTGAGAAAGGAATAATATTAGAGTGCTTTTATGCATATGTGTGAAAGAGAGTGAGAGAGACGGAGAGAGAGAGAAAGAGAGAGAGAGAGAAAGTATGACTGTGTTTGTGGGAGAGAGAGAGAGAGAGAAGAGAGAGGAAAATTATGTGTCTGTGAGAGGGATAAAGAGTGAGAGTGTGCTGGTGGGTGTGTATGAGTTTGAGTGGGAGAGAGAGTGTGTGACAGAGCGCGAGAGAGAGAATAGAATCTGTATTTGCGTATGAGAGACAAAGAGTTTGTGTGTGTATGAGTGAGGGTGTGTTTATGTGTGTCCGTGTCTGTGTCTGTGTGTGTGTGTGTGTGAGAGAGAGAGAGAGAGAGTGTGTGTGTGTGTGTGTGAAAGAGACTGAGTTAGTGTTTGAGTGTGTGCGTGAGAAGGACAGTGTACACGCGTAAGAGAGAGAGAGAGAGAGATAGAAAGAGAGAAAGAAAGAAAGAAAGAAAGAGAGAGAGAGTGTGTGTGTGTGTGCATGAGAGAGAAGGAGAAAGAGAGCGCGCGTGTGTGTGTGTGTGTGTGTGTCAGAGATAGGACGGGAGACTGAGAAAGTGTGTTGTGTCAGAGAGAGAGAGAGAGATAGAGTAAAAGTGTTTATGTGTACGTATGTGTATGTGTGTGGCAGACAGAGGGAGAGAGATCGAGAAAGAATGTGTGTATGTGTGTGTGTGTGTGAGAGAGAGAGAGAGAGTGGGAGAAAAAGAATAGACAGAAAAGTAAATAGTGTGTGCTTGTTTGTATGTAGTGGGGTTGCGTGTGTGAAAAATGGTGTTTGGGTGTGTTTTTTGGAGACAGACAGACACACACACGTAGAGAGTGAGAATGTATGTGTTAGTGCGCGCATGCCCAAGCGAGAAATCGATAGAAGGATGGTTGGGGGGGGGGTTCTTTGTTTAATGCCATATCAATCTTCTTGAGTTATTTAATGCCAAAGCCGTACTTGTAGAAGAATAGTAGCGGGCAAATTTTAACCAATAGCTGGGAGGATAAGAGGGTTCCTACCTTTTCTAAGGGTATTTACCCGAAAGTGAACGTAATAGCGCGACTGGAGTTCGAACTCGTTTACTAGGAATCCGCAGTCCATCGCTTTAATCATTACACAACGAGAACACCTCGAGCCTTTTTGTACACAGTTATATAGTTTCAATGTCTCGGCTACATAAGTTTATCTTTCTTTCTTCTTAATAGCATATCAAACTTCGTGGGTTGTTTAATGCCGAAGCCAACCTTGTAAAAGAACATTATGGATACTGTTAAATCAATTGCTGGTAGTATTATGAGGTTCATGACTTTTACGATTGTATAAGTGTTGTATACCCACGATAATAATCTCAGTCACAACTGTGATGCAACACATTTACAAACACAAAACACAGTACAAAACACAGGCCTGGCTCAAATACATAGACGACTCAGTTGTTCAGGTACGAACGCATTTATTAACTTCTGACTTCATTTCTTCGACATGAGGTGAGAGACACAATTCTTAAAAGTCTTTTGTATCATATTATGCTAACAACACTCACAACGGTCGGCACATCTCGTGCTCCAATCTCAATTTTTTAACTACCTGGCCGGAACTCAACTTCTCAACATCATGGTCGGAACTTAACTTCAACTGTCTGCCATCGAGGCAAACAACCCAACTGTCTACTTTCATGGTCCACAGTCAACTCCCAACTGACTCTTTTCCAAAATCTTCAAATTCTCAGGGCCATCGATGCTAGGCATGGCGTCATTCATACTCCAGTCTCATTTCCTACCTAAGGTTTTTTGTGACAATTGTGATTGTCATATCCTTTGCGCACGAGCGTAAACTGTACCCAATGCTATGCACCTGAAGTAAGAGCCGAATAGTTCAAAGCCCAACCAAACTGAATGATAAATATATAATTAACGAAAAATGATTAATGTAGAATATCATTCCTTAATTATATAGCATAAGTCTGAAAGTTTGAACTCACTTTCTACGATGTCAAAGTCGGACACATCAGCATTTACACCACGATACCTTTCCCTATTTGATTTCATGTATATCCAGCAATTATGAGGTTTTAAATAAGTGCTCCTAACAAATAACTATAAGTAGTAAAAGTAAAGTTAGCGACCATAATCGAGAGTTGACTCGAAGGCTCCCTTTTCGATAGCTACTACACTAAGGTGTAGGGGAAGGCGCTGCTCCTTTCCCTGGATTGCTCCACTTTACCCTTGATCCTTACCTTATAATGCTGAGTGTTAAGCAAGGTAGTATCAAGTACTATTTTTTGAACCTCTTCTTAATGCATAGTTATAGAGTTTCAATGTCTCAATGTTGGTAATTTGTCCACATTTATATGGTTTTAATATACTCGGGAGCATTTTCGAAGTAAACCAGAAATAAATTTAAACAAATGGACGAGAGAACAAGAAAACTAATGACAATGCATAAGGCCTTACTTCCCAGAGATGATGATGACAGACTATATGTGTCCAGAAAAGAAGAAGGAATAGGACTTACCAGCACTGAAGGTAGCGTTGATGCATCAAGACAACGACTCGAAAACTACGTAGAAAAGCACAGAGGAAGACTGATTAAAACCACTAGAAACTATACTAACAATAAGAGATGCCCGTGGTGTAATTGTTATCGTCGCGGGAATTGAACACGGTTACACGAGTTCAAATCCTGGACGAGACTGATTGCATTTCTCAGAGCACTAATACCCTTGGGAAAGGTATGAATCCAATTATTCTCCCTCCAGCTATGGGTAAATAGTAGGACAGACTAGGTTCTTCAGCCTTGGTTAGGCAACTAGTCTAGGAGAAGGAAAACTCTGAATTCAAACCTGTTAAACTCCGCTTAAAAAAAATTGACCTTGTGTCATATCCTGCCCGAGCGGAGGGGTTGGTAAATAAGAATAAGATAAGAGATTCAACAGAACGGAAATAACAAGAAAAAAAATGGGAAGAAAAACAACTCTTTGGACATTTTAAATGACTAACAAGTGACGTCTTAAACGAGAAAATGTGGATGTTGCTAAAAAAAGTAAAGCTCGAGAAAGAAACTGAATCTCTTATAAGAGTAATAAAAAAAACGCCATAAGGACCAATCATATAAAAGTAAGAATAGATTAGACGCAACAAAACAGCAAATGTGGATTATGTATTGATAGAGACGAAACGATTAATCACGTAATAAGTGAATGCAGCAATTTAGCACAAAAAGAGTCAAAGACGAGACACGACTAGGTGGGCAAAGTGATCTGCTGGGAATTGTGCAAGAAATTAAAATTAGACCATCCGAACAAATGATATATGCACAACCGAGAATCTATCCAGGAGAATGAGACGCAAAAACTCCTCGGGGATTTTAAGATACAAACGGATCACTTAATCTCGGCCAGATAACCAGATACAGTAATAATCAACGAGAAAAAGAGAATTTCCCGAATTATAGACTTTGCTATCTCGGCAGATAACTGAGTAAAATTGAAAGAAAGCAAAAAGAGAGATAATAAGTACCTGGACCTTGCAAGAGAATTAAAAAAGAACTGTGGAAAATGAAAGTAACTGTGATACCAATTGTGGTTGGTGCTCTTAGTATAGTCACCAAACGATTGGTACAAGTACTGGAAGACTAGGAAACAAGAGGACGAGTAGAGACCATCCAAATCACAGCATTATTGAGATCAGCCAAAATACTGAGAAGAGTCCTTGAGACTTGAGAAGACTTACTTTTACTCAAACTCCAGTGGAAGACCATCAGTTAATGCTGGTATGAAAAACTCGAAAAGTTGTAAATAATAGCGTAGATTTTTATCATTAAGGGTTTTCGGACTATTGTCTTCATCTTTATTGTTATTTCCACAACGTGTCGGCCGATATGTCCTCCGGCCTTCTTCAGGTGTTTGTCGAACTCGGGAACATTCACGGAACTTCGAACTACGTTCTGATTCCGTTAGCCATAACCGGGTACATCTGTTAAGTATTCATGTATTGTTAGTCGCCTGCAGTCGGGATTGAATCTGTAGGTGTCATGATCGGAGCCCCGTCACCAAATGTAATTAAGACTCATGACCTGGATATACTTTTCTGTGGGGGTAAAACACCCTTAGCAAGGATGCAGTTGTGATATTCTGTGCCCCACCATCAGCTAAGGAAATGTATCTGTGTTTAGTTTGGAACATGTAAACATGTTTATGTGTATTAAAAAATTGTATTATTACCGCTCCTGGTGTTGCCCATCCTAAACGGAAAATATCATTACCATATTCAGGGTAAGTTGGTTACTTGCTTGTGTTTAATAGCATATCAAATTCTGTTAGTTATTTAATGCAAAAATCGTTACATACATATAATATATGATTGGCAAACGAATATAATGTTGGTAACATTTTAAAAAGTTATTACGAGGTTATTTGTTGGCACACATTTGGATGGTTTAAAGTGTTGTTATCTAACGCTTCTAGCTTTATTTGCATACAGTTTCATAGTTTAAAATACAGATTGGCTCATTTGGCTGGGACTGTAGAATACACCGACTACAACTCTTCAAAGAGGGTAAGACCCCCACCACGAATGTCCTGAAAATGACACTAAACAATCTGATGGTGACGTTCTAGTAATGCTGGAGCTTTGGGGAATGTGGATTGCCCCTTCGCTGCAATCGCCCCCAAGTCAAATCTAGCTCGGAGTGGTAACTCTTGATAGGGTCCTATCTATTGGTCAAATAGAGCTAAACTGTGTTCTTATGCTAAACTGAATGGCTTGAAATTGAATTTTTTGTCATTTAAACTGCGTACTTAAATTTAAACTGCTAACTAATACTAAACTGAATTGTTTGAAATGGAGCTGTTTCTGTATGTTAAACTGAATGGATTAAAATTTAACTGTTTTTGACATTGAAACTGTACTCCCTCTAAACTGAATTGCTCGAAATGGAACTGTTTTGATATTTAAACAGCGAACTTATGCTAAACTGATCTGTGTAAATAAGCGGAAGCAGTAACGTTCTTTATCAAAAGTTGTGGGCGTTATGAAATAGTATATGCAGATGCCAACTTGTCAGTGGGAGTCAGTGAGAGGCCTGAGTCAGAGCCAGCTTGCAATCACCGTGAGGGATCAACTAGGCCCAGCGCTCCACATGGCCTCATGTTGAATACCCCCGTCCAAGAAGCAGAAGAAAGGCTAATAGGGTTTTGAAAATATCACAGCCTCATATGATGAAGAGAAGAAGAATGTATTGGTCAATATATCATTCTGTCTTGGTCTCCCTGTCTCCATCTGTCTCTCTTTCTCAGACCAGAAGCTTTGATTCTAAAAAAAGAATTAAAGAGAACGATACTTTATTACAAGTGTTGTGGTTTTTTCTTCATCATTCATGATGGGTATATAACAGTATCACTAGCTAATGTTAACAGTTTTGCATGAAGAGAGAGAGAGATGGTTTCAATTTTTGCCATCTAATCTTAAAAGCTTTCTTTGCAAACGGTTTAATGGTTTCAAGCACCGCTATTTAATGCGAATAGTTTTACTTGCACACAGTTAAATGGTTTCACATATTGGTATCTAAAGTTCACTGTTTTACTTACTGATGCTTTCAAGTATTTCAATCAAACGCTTAAAATTTTATTCGGATTCAGTTAATTGGTTCCATGTATTACTCTCAAACATTTAAAGTTTTACTTGCACATAGTTAAATGATTTCAAGTATTCCTGTGTTGGATTCCAAGCTACATCGGAGTGAGAAGAAATGAAAGAATAGACTCGGCAGCCCAATCGGCCTTAGATTTAAGCCCTAAAGTTATCTCCATTCCATATACCGATTTGAACCCGACAATCAGTAAATTCCTTCAGACAAAATGGCAACAACGATGGGACATGAGCATTCATAATAAACTCTTCCAAATTCCGCCCACCTTGGGAGAATGGAGACCAGCTTTTAGAAAATCAAGAAGAGAACAAGTTGTTATAGTAATTTACAAAGCGCTTTGCTTTGATGCAGCACAAGGCCGAATGAATGGGGTGCCCAATGAGGCTCGAACTCAATCGTGTAGGTTTGCTAGTCTAGCTTGCTAACCGTTACACAACCTGAGAACAAGTTGTTATATCCCGATTGCGAATTCGTCATACAAGGCTGACTCCCTCTTTCGTACTGAAACAGGAATCACAACTACAGTGTTTGACCTCTCAGACAACTTGAACGATTAAACACATTCTTATAGAATGCAGAACTTTCGCTGTCATCAGAAAGCAATTTTTCAAAGCGAATAGTTTAATCGATTTTTTCGAAAACGCCCAAATAGTGGACGTTCTTTCCTTCTAACGAGAGACAGGGTTGTACGAAAAAATATGACGAATTAAAATTGGTTAATATTGTGGAAACAAATGAAATCCTGCTCGTAGAAAATATTACCTACAAAGTATTCGTTCAGAAATCTATAGACAGAATTTGGTGTTAAATAACCTACAATGGTCAATACGCCATAAAACCCAATCAACCAACATCAAGTATTTCAATTGAACACTATTAATTCTTTTTAACAGTATTTATTCGCTAGCACGCAGTTAAATGGTTTCAAGTATAGAAAATTATTAAATATTTCTATTTAACCCATTGATAGGACGCAAACAGACACTACCATTAAGGGTTACAGTGGACCTGGTTGTAATGTTGGTTGATCCCATATTTCTTGAAGCTCCATAACCGGAGTTTTATCATCAGATGCATTTTAGTCTCTTATCCAGGACACTCATTTGGGGGTCTTAACCATCTGTATTGATACAGTGGGCGTATTCTTCAGCCCCAGATGACTGGACAGTCAAAATGGGGGCCATTAACATTACCATGAAGCAACTGTGATGTGTCCTTGATTTATCGGCCCGAGATTATCATTCTGACATCACCAGACTCTTTCACCAAGATTTTAACATAGACAGATAATCTCCAAGACTCAGTGAATTCTTCATCATGCAAAGTCCATGCATTTTTGTTGTTATTAGGTTGATTTTGTGATAGGTCAAAGCTTGTTATGTTATTTGTTGTCTAAGTCACGCCATATCATTAACTACATCCCTTGAAAATGGGAAATACCTTCCCCAAAAGTATGTTCTGCTTGTAACATTTAACTGCATCTGGTGAGGGGCTTCCAAATCTGGATTTCTGAGGAGTGTTCAGTAAATATCTTGTTGTCATTACTTCTAAGAGCAAACTGAACTCTGGGTCAAATATGCCCCAGTCGGTTAGAGTTGCAAAATACACCAACTGCAAATCTGCAGAGAGGTGCCTGTGGTGTAATGGTTATCGTCACAGGATATGGACACGGCGATCCGAGTTCAATTCCTGGACAAGACTGATTGCATTTCACATAGCACTAATACCCTTGGGAAAGGTATGAATCCGATTATTCTCCCTCCAGCTATGGGTAAATAGTAGGGCAGACTAGGTTCTTCAGCCTTGGTGAGTCAACCAGTCTAAGAGAAGGAAAACTCTGAATTCAAACCGAGCGGAGGGGTTGGGTAAATAGAAAGGTAAGACTCTCACAACGAGTTTTTTTGGTAATGATACTATACAATCTGATGGTGAGGTTCCAGTAATGCTGGAGCTTTGGGGAATGCGGAGTACCTCCTCATTGCCATCACTTCCGGGTCCACTCTGACCCGGAAAGGTAATACCTGATAGCGTCCAATCAATGGGTCAAATAAAACTAAAGTGTGTACATATGCTAAACTGAATTGTTTGGAATAGAACTGTTTGAACATTTTACTGGGTGTAAACAAATGACTGATGTTTAAATGAATTGTTAGTGATACATAGGATTACTTGAAACCATTCAACTTTGTTAACATGCTAAACTGAATTGTTTGAAATAGAACTGTTTGATAATTTTACTGTGTGTAAACAAATGGCTGTTGCTTAATTGAATTGTTTGTAATACATAGCAATACTCGAAAACATATTGCCCTGTCGGCTGGGGCTGTAGAATACACCGACTGCTTCTCTGCAGGGGGGTAAGACCCCCCCAACGAGTGTCCTGGATACGACACTAAACAATCTGATGGTGAGGTTCCAGCAATGCTGGAGCTTTGGGGAATGTGGAGTACCCCTTCATTGCCATCGCTCCCAGGTCCACTCTGGCCCGGAGTGGTAGCATCTGATAGGGCCCTATCTATGGGTTAAATAGAACTAACAGCATACTTATGCTAAAATGAATTGAGTAAACTGAATAGCTTGAAATAGAAACGTTAATTAATTAAACCGTACTTACACTTAAACTGCGTGTTTATGCTTAACTGAATTATTTCAAATAGAACTGTTTTTTGACATTAAAACTGTATTTACACTTAACTGAATTATTACATATAACTGCTTGAATAGTTTGAAATGGAAATGTTTTTAACAATTAAACTGTGTACTTATGCTAAACTGAACTGTTTTCAATAGAACAGATTCTTTACATAAAAATGGATTTGGCGTTAAATAACCTACAAGGGTTGATATGCCATAAAACCAAACAAACCAAACCAAACCAATCGAAAACATAAAACGGTGAGTTAAAAATGATTAATAGTAAATAAAATAATTCGTATAAGATAGAAATAAGCAGAACCATTTAACGGTGTAGAAAAAAATACCAGGCTCGTTTTAAAATGTTATCTACGAAATGTGTTTAGAAATCCTATATTTACCAAATATGTGTAAGAAGTATTTGGCATTTAATGAAATACACTTATTGATACGCCATGAAACCAAACCAAACCAATTTGTGTCAAATAAATCAAGTCCTTTCTTTTCTCCAGGACATTTCAAATATTTTTACCAATCTCAGTAGTGCTGGGATCTAGAAAGTCTTAGTTATTCTCCGAATTTCTGGTTTTCCATTCCCTTTTCGAATTTCTTTGGGGATTGTTCCAAGTGCTCTAGCTAAGATTAGTATTACTGTAACCTTCATTGTCTTTAATTGGAATCATTTTGAGATGAGGCTTCTTAATCTGAGAATTGATTCTTTATTTATTGCGGACTTTTTGTCCTCATCTTGGTACTATTTACCAACCCCTCCGCTCGGGCAGGATATGACACAAGGTCAATTTTTAAGCGGAGTTTAACAGGTTTGAATTCAGAGTTTTCCTTCTCCTAGTCCGTCCTACTATTCATCCATAGCTGGAGGGAGAATAAGGGGGTTCATACCTTTCCCAAGGGTATTTGCCCGAAAGTGAACGTAATAGCGCGACTGGAGTACGAACTCGCGTACTACGATTTCGCAGTTCATCGCTTTAACCATTACACCACGAGGACACCCCCCATCATCTTGGTAGTTTTTGTGTTGTTTCTTCTTTCACTACGTTTCGGCCAAATTTTACCTCTGGCCTTCTTCAGGTGATTTACCGCGACCTCGGATAGGAATGCTGAGTCTTGTAACCGTATCCTCAGTAATTACTGCCTTCCATAGTTGTCTATCGCACCACGTTTTTGACCAAGTAAACCTCTGGCCGGCTTGGGTAGGATTTGAAACCGCTATCTTCTGACAATGCTCACCTGGAACCGTAGAGACTCAACGCCTCTATCCGCCTCTGTAACCTTTATGTTACACATTTTTTTTTACTTTCGAGGAAGGCCCAGACATTTCCCGATTTTTATTTCGATTCGATGAACTATCTGTCGTACAATATTATTATCATTATTGTTTTTTTTTATCATAGCACACTGGGTATGTATATTCATCTTGTTACTATTGTTTTATGGCTAGTTTAAAACCATCTTATTATTGTTGCTTTTTATCAATATTCTCTCGGTGTATTCATTCTTCAGTCATTCATTTTTCGTTGGTTGGTTAGTTGGTTTTATGACATAAGTAAGTTTTGTAATTGGAACTTAGAAAAAAAGTTTTTATTTAATGTTTATTTGATCTTTTCGACCACTAATTTTTATTTTCATTTTTATTCATTTTTCGTTGGTTGGTTGGTTGGTTGGTTGGTTTTTATGACATATCAACCTTTGTAAGTTTTGTAATTGGAACTCAGAAAAAAACATTTTATTTTATGTTTATTTGATCATTTCAACCACTAATTTTCATTTTCATTTTTATTCATTTTTCGTTGGTTGGTTGGTTGGTTGGTTGGTTTTTATGACATATCAACCTTTGTTAGTTTTCTAAGGCCAAATCCATTTTATACAAATAATCAGTTCTATTTCAAACTATTCAGTTTAGCATGAGTATACCGTTTATTGTCGAAAACATTTCTACTTCAAGCTATTCAGTTTAGGTAAACAGTTCTAATTCAAACAATTCAGTTTAGTATAAGTATAGTTTTTGTCTACACACGGTTAAATGTCAAGAAAGTTCTTTTTCAAACGATTCGTTTTAGCATAAGTACGGTGTTTACAAAGCAAAACTCTTCTATTTCAAGCAGTTCATTTTGGCATAAGCACGCAGTATAAATATCAAAACAGTTTTATGGCAGTCAGAGAGTGGGCGTATATGGCTCTCTTCTCTATGCCATCGTGTTTTTGTTTAAGTATGAGTGCATTGTGAAAACCTGTTTGCGTTTTGATCTACGCGTGTGTGCCGTGTGTACAAACGCTCTAGAGAGCATCCCACCGGGCGCGTGAATGTGCCGTCCTTTCGTATAGTCATTAATTTAACAGAAAGAAATCAATCTTCGTGTCTGGCGACAATAATCCACCCAATACCCGTTCGACTGCTCCCACGTTGTTTTTTTCTCTACCCCTTATCACTGCCCTAACCCATCCACTCCAAATTCTGCTGCCGCCGCTGATGCTCTCAGAAAACATCTATTTTTCAACCGATTCTGCTGTTTTCATTTGGCTTTGTTAGTTAATTTGTTTTTTGTTTTTTTTTTTGTTTTTTTGTTTTTTTTTTAGTGATTGTCCGATGACGGTCGAAGAAACGGAGCTTCTCTTCAAAGCTGCCCACTTCCATTTTTCAATGTCAACGAATATCCAACACTGAGGATGAAGATGATAGAAACGAATAAAAAGTGCCTGTGTGTGTAGGGGGCAGGGAGAAAACTTAAAAAGACGAAGGAAATAATAATAACAATAATAATAATAATAATGATAATAATAATAACAACCACAACAGCAACAACAACAACAACAATAATAATAATAATATCATTTTTTATGACCCGCGAATAAAATCCAAAGTAGATAAACTATTCAACGTAATTCTGAAGAAATTCCCTACGTTTATCAATTTGGAAAATCCGTGACACATGAAGTTAATGAGGAAGGTTATTTATTATCCGAGGGTATCCGAGGTTTTAGTCGACAAGAATTTCTCAGGAAAGCAGTCGTCCTCCTTCTTGATATTCGTTTTTATCATCTATTTTTCTTTCCACTCCGGTTTCTTTCTTTCTTTCTTTCTTAATGGTATATCAAACTTTATGGGCTATTTAATGCCAAAGCAATCCTTGAAGAAAGACAGTGGTGAATTCTTAGTTTCGTGGGGATAGGGGTTTAATATCTTTGCCAAGGATATTAATCCGAAAGAGAACAAAATAACGCGAGTTTAGCTCGAACTGGCTTACAACGATGTAAAGGTCGAGAACGTAAGCCACTACACCACAGGGACTACCTACCCTTCACTCTGTTTGGAAGTCCAGGAACTTCACCGTCAGTCATAAGTTTATTATCCACTTTGTTGAAGACGAAAAAACTGATTGATTTCAACAGCAAGTCAATCTGTCAAAATTTATTTTAAGAATAGAGGTTAGGGAAACGCGTTCATCGCTCGTTCCTGTTTAAATGTCTGCATAATTCTTTCTTAAATTTTTTTCGTTTATTGGGGGTGGGGCTTATTTTACTCTCGGTCCTATTGAAAAAAAAATTAAACAGATCCTTTTGACTAATAGATGGGACCCTAACAATACAACCACTCCAGGTTTTAAGGGATCCGGTAGTAATGGAATCGAAGGTTAACCTCACACTACCCAGTAATCTAGAAATGGAACCTAACCATTAATTTCTCACTCACCTTCGTAATAAATTAGCTGACGTAATCTTTTCTGGTATTTGTTTTTGTCATCTGTTTTTCGTTTTATTTCGGTTGGAAATTTTATTTTGGTTGGAAATTCAGGAATTATTCGACATCAATCATAATTAGAATATCTGATTAAAAGAAATAAAGGCGATGAACTTTAGATAATATATATAAAACCTTACCATGGTGATATAAACAAACCTCACTTTGGTGATAAAAACAAAAACAAAATAATTCTTTAGTTTAAATCTTAAACAGTTTTTATTAAGAAATAAACATATACATTGCCTTTATGATGGTTCTGATAAGAACCTAAAGTAATCGGTAGACCATAAATAACTCCTTTTGAGAAATCATTCACGAATTTCAAGATCATAACATCAAATAAACATTAGGACTCTTGAAAAAAAATTAAAAGCTTTAGAATATCAAGGATTCCATTTTATTTGCACAAAACAGTTGGAATCTATCTATATAGATATATAGACATCCACATTCACAACTCTTCAGTGTGGCTAGACACTTGAAGCAGGGGTCAAAACGCGCCCAACTTTACTTTTGACTTAGAATCTTACCGCTCAACCATTTCGACGACAAACGTCAGCTTGGGAATTATAAGGCATTATATATATATATATATATATATATATACGGTCGAAAATTTCAACTCTGGCGTATAAGTCGAGCCTTTGTTTCGTAGAGATTGTTTTCCGGCTTCAAAAGGTCGACTTGCACGCTGCAATTAATGGTATATATATATATATATATATATATATATATATATATATATATATATATATATATATATATATATATAGTCTTATTCGGTCCAGTTAAACCAGAGTTGGGAGAAAAACCATCAGGACAAAAAAACATTCAACAGTGAACATTTAAATTTTTCTGGTAATTTTCCTATCTAAGCATTTTTGGAGTTTGAAAAATAAAGGTTTAATCCCTGAGATTCAATGGTTCATATTGAAAAGGTCAAATACTCCAAAATGTTTCGATATTAGATGTAATCTGTGTTTAGAAGAAAAAATACAGATAATCATTTACCCAGACCCTAAAAAATTGTTTAATAAGAGATGTGAATTAATAGCTAGATGTAGACATAGGAATAAATTTAAACTATAGACAAATTAATATAGATAATGTTTTTTAAAAACATAGGATTAATTTGAGATTTAAGGGAAAAGAATAAAAATAAAATAAAATAAAATATAAAAAATGTGGAAAAACCATATCATATATACGTACAATTCAATAAAAGTGTAACTAAACTAATAAGCTTGAAAATAAATTTGATTTTTAAAAAATTAAATTTAATTAAATTTTGAATTTAATTTAGTATAAATATTACTGTATCATTACGTAAAGTTATTGAATAAAGTTATTTTATCTAAATTAGTATTAAATCTGGAGTTTTAAGTAGAAATGAAATTAGAATTTTAAAAATTAAAAAAATTAATTTACCATAATTCCAACTGGCTCTAAAATTAAAAAAAAAACAGTAGTGGGCTGAATGAGCATATAACTCATCACCCCTCTTCTATCCTCTTCCCACCCTCCTTTCCTGTGTCTATTCTGATTTATTCTATCCATAAGATCTGAAGAAGTCCTGTTAATTCTTTTTCGTGCTTTTTGATGGAAATAAATTTATAATCCTAATATGACCGGTTTTGTCTTTTCTTAAAGAAATATATATATATATATATATATCCGAGCTCATGAGTGATGTACTCCCATGGACCCCTTCACAAGGCCGAGCAAAAGCAGAGCGACCAGCTCGAACCGACATACACTAACTCTGTGTGGATGCGGGGTGTAGCCATGAGGACCTGCCGGAAGCGATGAACGATTGGGAGGGGTGGAGAGAGAGGGTCAGGAATATACGTGCTGATGGCATGACAAGATGATGATGATGATATATATAGCATTCATTGCGGCATTCAAGTCGACCTTTTAAAACCGGAAAACAATCTCAACAAAACAAAGGCACGACTTAAACGCTAGAGCTAAAATTTTCCACTGTTTGGTAAACCTGAGGAACTGTACTTCTAACGATTAATTTCCATCACCTTCGATAATTCCATCAGCTCTCATAAACATTTCCAAATTAGACTATTCTTCGATGAACATACTTAACAACTTAATACAGAGGTTAATGTAAAACAAAATAAAACTGAAAAAAAAAAAATTAAGAAATATATTAACACTTAATCGCATAATATATTAAGCAGCCAATTCACTGATTGTAAACACTTATCGACACGTCACAGTGTTGTATAATAGCCGAGGGATTTCGGTTCATGCCTTTGAGTTTAGTTAAGCTGAGAACCTTTCGGCTCAGCACATGGGTTAGTTAGGTGCAACATTGAGGCATGTGTTAACGCGGGCGCGAGCGGGGAGATGGAGGTGTTACTCAGATGTCATAATAGTCCGAGACGAAACGCGGTGACAGGGTGCGGTTGACGTCACGCACCGGAAGCGCGCAGAGGTTTGTGTGAGAATTTGAAGAAAGTAAGAGTTGGGTACAAGACGCCAAACGAGAAGGATTGACTTTGGGAGCTCCCAGGCGCGAGGCGGGGGCTAAATGAATAAGACAGCATAGAAGATTGTGTCTCTCCTCCTTATGTCGAAACCTTTAACTCGAAGTTAATAAAAAGGTTTCGTACCTGAACAAGAAGTCGTTACGTGTTTTCGAATTCCGGGATTCCTATGTTCTTTATATGTTCTATCGTTATGAACATTATATGCCCATTTCGCACATGGTGTTAATTGTGAATATGGTACAACAGAAGTCTATTTTATGTTCAATAAATAAACCAAGCCAAACCATTCTCTTTTTCAGTCTCTCTCTGTCTCTCTGGGTCTGTATCCCTCGCCACCTCCCCCCTCTCTCTCTCTCTATCTATCTATCTATCTATCTATCTATCTATCTATCTATCTCTCTTCTTATTCTTCATTTTCTCCCTGTCTCCTCTTCTATTCTAATGAGGCATTTACAAATAAATCAAATTTCGGCATTAGATAACCCATTATAAGTTGGTGTGCCGATAAGTAAAATTACAACCAAACCAAAACATAGCTGTTCAGTCTGGTGTATCAGTATCAAAAGTTACACATCATTTCACCCACAAATGCGCTATCGTTTTACAACGACAGAGAAAAATGGGGTAATGTCGGTGTGGAAAGGTGAGCGAGTGCTTGCGTCATCGATAGAATGGCATGTTCTTGAGAACTGCGGTAGGTTGACATTGAAGACTTTGGAGGCTTAGAGAATAGGATCGAGGGGCTGATGAGGTCTTTATTGAACTAACAGATCTAAAAGCATTAGTAAGGGGCTTTATTTTCTTAGGTGACTAGTGTGACATCTTCGTGTACTGAAGGTGTATGTTACTCAGTACATTTAGCTAGAGTATCAACGTATTAGTCATAAAAAACTGATGAAGATTCTTTTACTCTCTCTCTCTCTCTCTCTCTCTCTCTCTCTCTCTCTCTCTCTCTCACACACACACACACATATATATATATATATATATATAGACAAATAGATGGATATAAGCAGACTGAGATAGATGAATGGACTAGATAGATATGAATTAACTGGATAGATAGATAGATAGATAGATAGATATGAATGGACTAGATAGATAGATAGATAGATAGATAGATATGAATGGACTTGATAGATAGATAGATATGAATGGACTAGATTGATATGAATGGACTAGATAGATAGATAGATAGATATGAATGGACTAGATTGATAGATAGATAGATAAATAGAATGGTGTGTGAAGAAGTTTTAAGTTTCACCAGGATTTTAGATTTATCACACAAATGTAACTCACCCGCACAGAAATTAGGACTTAATTGTTTTTTCTAGTTTTTCAAATAGTGAGTTGCCAAAGAAAAAAACATGTTCATCGATGTCTTTCCTTTCTGCGTGAGGCTTAGAACTTTCTGAAAGACCTACATACATACATACATACATACTGGAATAGATAGATAGATAGATAGATAGATACATACATACATACTTAAATACATACATATGAATAGACTGGGATAGTTAGATATATAGATATATATTAACAGACTGATATATATATATATATATATATATATATATATATATATATATATATATATATATATATATATATATATCATCACGTCGGGCAGCAGGCACAGATATCCCTGACCTTCTCTTGCCACTTCTCCCTATCGTTCATCGCCTCTGGCAGGTATTCAGGGCTACATTCCGTAACCTCACATAGCTGCTGTATGTATGTCCGAGCTGGTCGTCCTGCTTTTGCCCGGCCATATGTGGGGGTCCATAGGAGTACTATATATATATATATTCAAACAAACATATCTCAGAACATAGATAGATAGATAGATACATACATACATACATGCATACATACTGAGATAGATAGATAGATAGATACATACATACATACATACATACTGAGATAGATAGATAGATAGATAGATAGATAGATAGATAGATACTGAGATAGATAGATAGATAGATAGATAGATACATACATACATAGAAACTGACTTACATTGATAGTTAGAATAATAGATATGTGTTTCATTAAAGGGAACACACGAGAAAAAGATGTATGATAGAAATTTAAAAAAAGAACGTTTTTTCTTGTGAAAGAACAAATAAGTTTAAATCCAAATGAATTGTATGAAGAAAATATCCAATTTTTATTCCCATTCGGCTTCGTTTCGAAATATTTTCAAAAATCGTAAAATGTGCTTTCTTACCATTTAAAGAAGCCATTTTAAACGAATGATTTAAGTAGACGTTTTAAACTTTTTGTCTTGTGAAATGAAGTTGACATTGACCGGTAGAACTTTAGTGGATATCGTATAACAGTCCTGATTCAAATGAAAATGGTACTGGTCAATCAGGCACCAGAGTGTCGGCATTAAGTAATCGTGAGAAATGCTATTTCTTAACAGATTATTAATTCAGTGACATTGACCAATCAATTTCTTATTTAGAGTCGAATTTTGACTTTTATAGATAAGACCTCGACGATTAACTGCCCCGTCGGCTGGGGCTGTAAAATACACCAAAGGTACAACAGGAATACCTCCACTACATACCACTAGTACCACAATTACTTTGGATAGAACAATAAACCAATTGATAATGAGTATTTAATCATGGAACTTTGAGGAATGTGGAGTACGACTTTATTACCATTGCTCGCAGGTTCATTCAAACCCGAAGCGGTAAGGTCCCATCTATGGATCAAATAGAACTGTTCAACCACTTAACTGAGTACAAACAAATGACTGATGTAAAATTCAAATGTTAGTGTTTCATAGCAGTTATTAAAACCAATTAACTGTGTGCAAACAAATGATAAATATTATCTAGAATTATTTATGTTAGATTGTAATACTTGCAACTATTTAGCAGTGTGCTTTCAAAGAACAAATCAATATAATAGAATTACATGAAACCATTTGACTGTGCGCAAACAAATAAATAATATTAAATTAAATTATTCCTGTTAGGAATACTTGAAACCATTTAAATACATATAAATAAATGAGCTCTGGCTTGTTTAAATTGTTACAAAATATTCGTTGGGGTTACAATTGGTATAATGGTTAGTGTGTTTGCCAATGGTCGGGGAGACCGAGGTTCAATCCTTGGTCAAGTCATACCAAAGACTTAAAAATGGTACTTGATGCCTCCTTGCTTAACATTCAGCATTATAAGGCTCTGATCAAGGCTGAATGGATCAGTCTATGGTAAGAAGTAGCGCCTTACTCTACCCCTCAGTATTGTAGCTATTGAAAAGGAAGCTTTACGGGAAGCCACCTAAAGAACTGCCAGTAAATTTAAAACCACAAAACTCCAAGATATATATATATATATATATATATATATATATATATACAAAACTGTTTGTGAAACCCAAAACCATTCCAACGCCAACACACACACACACACACACACACACACCTATAAACATATCAAATATCAAAGACGGGTAAAGCAGACCAAAGTAAACACACTCCAGGAAAGAGGAATAACGACCCCTATATAAACCAGCTTGACCAACCACAGGTCATTTATACTGGAAATAAGAGTTTAGTTCAAATCTCATTGAGTACCCCATTAACAAGGCCTTATGGCACATATGGTCTCTGACGAAAGCAACAAGCTAGAAACATACATATATATTACACGTATGTAAGAACAAAATGAATGAATTAAAAAAATACAAATCTCTTCGTGGACCTTCTTATTTTGACATATATATATATATATATAAAGAGAGAGAGAATTTGATTTTATGTATATATATATATATATATATATATATATATCATCACGTCGTGCAGCAGGCACGGATATCCCTGACCTTCTCTTGCCACTTCTCCCTATCGTTCATCGCCTCTGGCAGGTATTCAGGGCTACATTCCGTAACCTCACATAGCTGCTGTATGTATGCCCGAGCTGGTCGTCCTGCCATATGTGGGGGTCCATAGGAGTACTATATATATATATATTCAAACAAACATATCTCGGAACATACATACATACATACATACATACATGCTGAGATAGATAGATACATACATACATACATACTCCAGGAAAGAGGAATAACGACCCCTATATAAACCAGCTTGACCAACCACAGGTTATTTATACTGGAAATAAGAGTGAGTTCAAATCTCATTGAGTACCCCATTAACAAGGCCTTGTGGCACATATGTTCTCTGACGAAAGCAACAAGCTAGAAACATACATATATATTACACGTATGTAAGAACAAAATGAATAAATTAAAAAAATGCAAATCTCTTCGTGGACCTTCTTATTTTGACATATATATATATATATAAAAAGAGAGAGAATTTGATTTTAATAACCTCCAAGGACTTATATGTCATAAAACACAACCCACTCAACTATCAGGAGTCTCTTTTTTACGGGGTAGTCGTCGTGGTGTAGTTAGTAGCATGCCGGATTTACAAAGTCGTAGTACTAAAGTATAAACTCCAGTGGTGCAATAACGTTCACTTTTGGACTAATGCCGCGGATAAAAGATGAACCCCTTCATATCTTCAGTTTTTAATTATTTCTATTTGTTAATAATAGTCATTTGTTTGCACACTGTTATATAGTTACAACTAAGTAATAATAAGCGTTAGTCAAAGGGGAAAATTACGTGATGTAATGGTGAACGTGCTTGACTGTAGTCTCGGAGTAAAAGAGTTCGATTTCCACTCACGCTATTACGTTGACTTGAGGATTAATTCCCTTAGGAATGTAAGAATTCACTAATCCCGTAAGCTGGTGAGGAAAACGTATCACAGCTGTTCTTTTGCAAAGATGGCTTTGGCAATAAATAACCCACGATGGTCAATATGCCATTAAACAATGAAATCAAACCTAATCGAGTGTGTTGCTAATTATTACTCATGTATATATATATATAAAGTTGAGTGGGTAGAGTGTTCGCCTATAGTCCTGGAGACCGAAGTTCATCCAAGGTCACGTCATATCAAAGACTTTTAAAATGGTACTTGATACCTCTTTGCTTAACACTCATCAATATAAGGTACGTATCAAGAGTAAAGTGCAACAATCCAGGAGAAGGTGTTGCACCCTCCCCTACACCTCGGTGTTGTGTCCCTTGACTACGGTCGCCCAATTTTTTATGAGTATAGTTTTTTTGTTTACACCCAGTTGAATGTCGAAATAGTTCTATTTCAAACAATTCAGTTTAGTATTATAAATTGGATTACCATGACCAGAAAATCCAGCAAACAATGTGCGTTACATACGGAACCAATGGTCCGCTTTTTCGACCTTATTAGGTCCCGTCAGCAGTGTATTCCGTTATCTCCCCCACTGGAGAGCGAACCAGCGACCACAGAACCGAAACTCTACCACTGAGCTACGGGTCTGCGTCACACACAAGGGATACCAAATTAATTAGTCATGGGAATTGTTGCCAATTAACCTGACGTATATTGTAAGTTACATCAGTACTCTTACTGAGGACATGGTGGACTTAGCTCTGGAGGTGACTGTATCTTCTGTAGGAGTACAGATGTAACTTACAATACAGATCTGATTAATTGGCTGCACAATTCCCATAACTAATTAATTCAGCATCGCTTGTGCACAATGTGGAGCAGTAGCTCAGTTTTAGAGTTTCAGCTCTGCATCCTGTGGTTGCTGATTCGATCTCGAGTGGTTAAGATCACGGTATACACTGCTGATGAGACCTAATAAGGTCGAAAGAGCTGTCCAGTGTCCAAATGACTATTATTAACAAATAGAAATAATTAAAAACTGAAGATATGAAGGGGTTCATCATTTATCCGGGGCATTAGTCCAAAAGTGAACGTTATTGCACCACTGGAGTCACAAGTAGAGTTTGCTGGATTTTCTGGTCATAGTAATTCACTACTTAAATAAAGAAAATATAAATCCATTTTAGCATAAGTACATAGATTCAATGTCAAAGACAGTTCTATTTCGAACAATTCAGTTTAGAATTTCAAAATACTGTTCCATTTCCAACGATTCAGTTTAGCATAAGTACACAGTTAAGTTCTATTTGACAAATAGATAGGACCCTATCAGGTACTACCACTCAGGGTCAGAGTGGACCTAGGAGTGATGGCATTAAAGGGAAAGGCTGTCAGTCTATTGTCCACTTCCAGCTGATAGGGCGTCGTTGATCTTTCCGTTCTTCTATAATTAACCATAAACATAATCAAATTTGGTGAAAAGCATAAAATGTCGGATAATATTTTGATAAAACCAATCAAAACTTTTGAAAGTAAGACGATATAAAAAGTAAAACAACTGTTAAACAGGTCTTTGCAGTTTTTAATAGACACACACACACACACACACACACACACACACACACACACACACATGTCTTTAGCTACTGACTCTATTTATAGAAACCCATTTAAAAACAAACGCCATAATCTTCAACGGTAAAGACTCTCTTACATAGTAGTAATATGCAAAAACAAAAGTTACATCACTTTTGTAATAGATCCTCCACTGATAATGGCCTAAAGTCGGGCAGAAGTACTCGTGATAAATACAGTTATGGAAAATACATAAATTAATTCCCGCCGAATACGATAAAAGCAATACAGCAATATGAACGGATCAACCAGAAAATATGTAGACAGAAAATGTCTATTATGATCAACGATATATATATATATATATATATATATCATTAGATCTGAAGAAGTCCTGTTATTTTCGGTGTTATTAATTCATATCAATACCCATAACAGTATGGAAATAAATTTATAACCCTAATGTGACCGGTTTTTGTTTTTCTTAAAGGTATATATATATATATATATAATAAAAGCCTAATTCCCCATTAATAAACTCTTTGTCACAACGGTAACTGATATCTTCGTCAATAAATCCGTTTCATAACTGAAGATAAAATCCTTCTTAAAAACAACTAGATCAAAACCGGAATCTGTATTTACCTCTTCCCATAATTCCTCTGCAAATAAATCCCAACTTAGAAGATCATTTTCAAGACCCAGACATCTTAACCTATCGTCGACCAAATAACATCAGAGAAATGATTGTATGCAATAACATACTTCACAATTTTTGGTTCTTTCTCCAAATGCTGTTAAAATATGAGATCATTTGAACAAGAATTGGCCAATTTATTCGATAAGGAAATGATGTCAATTTTTCTGAATAATTTTGAAACAATGTGTAAAGAGAAAGAGTCTTTAAAACCCTAAGAGAATAAAGTGCTATTAAGCCGAATCCGGACAGCATTTCAGAGATGCTATATTCCTGGTGGCGTAATGGTTAAAGCGATGGACTGCAGATTCGTTTATAGCGAGTTCAAACACCAGTCGCGCTATTATCTTCACTTTCGGACAAATACCCTTGGAGAAAGGTATGAACCCCCTTATCCCCCCAGCTATGGATTAAATATTACCACTACAGTTCTTTTAAAAAGATGGCTTTGGCATTAAATAACCTACAAAGGTTGATATGTGATTAAGCAAAGAAAGAAAGAATATTCTTCAATTAGTTCAGTCAACTCTCCGAGTCAAAATGAATAGAATTACTAGGAACGATTCTTTTTTTGTTTAATTTTTAAAATGATTTTTTTTGTGCCTATACGTAAATATATCATTTATCGCCTGCCCATTGGCCAACTTGGCAGAGTGTTCGCTAATGGCCCGGAGAACTGCAGTTCGATCCCAGGTTGAGTCAGACCAAAGACTCAAAAAAGTTGTACTTGATACCTCCTTGCTTAACACTTAGCATTATAAGGTACGTATCAAGGGTTAAGTAGAGCAATCCAGGAAAAGGAGTAGCCCCCTCCCCTACACCTCGGTGTAGCAACTATTGTAAAGGGATCCTTTGGGTCGCCAACTTTACTTTTATTCATATATATATATATATATATATTGAGTGTAATTCCTAACTGAAAATTTACTTCTCAAGAACTAGATATACTAACCTATCCTCGGCCAAATAACCCCAGGGAAATGATTGATAGCAACAACGTAATTAATAATAAAGTAGCCCATAGGAAACTCGCAAAAAGTTAAGTTGGCTACTGTAGCTACTACACCAAGGTCTAGGGGAGGGCGCAACTACTTTCCCTGGATTGCTCTACTTTACCCTTGATACGTGTCTGATCTTGCTGAGTGTTAAACAAGGAGGTATCAAGTACCATTTTTTGAGTCCTTAATAAGACTCGACCTGTGATTGAACCCAGGTCTCGCGGACCGTTGGCGAACGCTCTACCCACGATAACTCACAACAGAATCCATTAAGTTTTGCCGCACAAACAATATCAAGAACAACTAATGCAACAAACATCTTAAAATCAATCAACTCATTCACAACGAAAAATACTTGTAAAATTTACTGCGAATCAAACTACAAAAGCAAAAATGTGATTTCTTTTCTGAAATGTACACACAACCAAAAACAATTGGCTGCTAAGTCATAATGACCGTTTTATTTTAGATTAAATAACAATTGACACAGGATCAAATCTATGGAGAAGAAATATCACATATCAGTCAATAAACACTTCCACACAAACGTTTACAACTTTAACAAAGATGCAAAATGCAAAATCGAAGAAAGAATTTTAAAAAAACATTAAACATTATGCTAATAATTAAAAAAAAAAAGGCAAATGTATTAAAAGTCTAAAAACATACGCCATTTGGATTTTATATGAAAGCACCTCGACCTGAAAAGAATAAAAATTTAACATCGATGCAAACAAATAAATCCGACAAATCACTGCTTTTCTTAGATGAAACTTCATCATTTTATTACTTGCAATATACAGGACTATTGACTTCATCTATATTGTGATACTCATAGCGTTTCAATTCAAGGCTACTGAGTTCGACGCAACACGCCTGAAGAAAACTTAGGTTGTGTTAGGTTTTATTATATATCAACCATTATAGCTTATTTAATGCCAAATCCTCTTTATACATATATATTAAAGATTTGGTTTGGGTGGGTTTTATGGCATATGTGAGTTATTTAATATTGTGAGTTATTTAATGCCAAATCCTCACTATACATATGTATCAAATATATGATTTGTTTTTTTATGGCATATCAACCATTGTAGGTTATTTTATGCAAAATTCTCTTTATACATATATATTGAATTTATAGGATTTGGTTTGGTTGGGTTTTATGGCATATCAACCATTGTAGGTTATTTAATGCAAAATCCACTTCATACTCACACACACACACACACACACACACACACACACACACACACACACACACACACACACACATATATATATATATATATATATATATATTAGATATATATGAATATATTCGCTGCTGATCAGAATGGCTGGGCCTAAAGAATTACATTGTGAAAAAATCTACTTAAACAAAGAAATATGCCGGTCAAGTCATAGCTAATGTGAAACTCTGTCTAAAATTTATCAAAAGATTAAAGCAAGTACTCTCACAGAAGATACACACACGCACGCGCGCGCGCACGCACACACACACACACATATATATATATATATATATATATATATGTATGTATATATATATATATTAATTTTTTATATCTAATCTATACTTCAGTCGTAGTAAAAAACAGACTGTCCAATTTGCAAATCACACAAACTAAGAATATGGGGAAAAAATTCAGTAAAAAATCAACGACGAAAGACACACGTACTACTTCAAAATAATCAAGCAGCACATATGTCTAGTCAATAGAAAAAAAAATCAGCGACAGAATTACCTAAGCTAAAACTTAATAAAGTTTTCCATACATGCGATGGAGCTGATATTATGAAAATGATTCCTACATCGCCAAGAGTGAATCTACCAATTTGGCAATCCTAAAGAGCCGTTTGGTGAAACTTAGGTAGACGCGCTCATGGCTATGTAGGAATTATTTTCATTATATATATATATATATATACATATATATTTACTAATCTAATATCTACCAGCATTCACGGTACCAGAAAAAAAGCCGAAAAAAAAAACCGCCAGGAACAAGAGATCTCGAATCACCACGCGGAGGAAAAAGAAAAAAAATTATTGGTCAAAAAGAAAGAAAAGGCCAACCTCGTCCGACCCCTTGAAAAAAATCAAGGGATACGTAGTCAGTTGGTTAAAAGAAAACTTAAAACCTTCCGCGTATCCTGCAATGCTACAATTACAAAAGTGCTCAACACAAGTGGAGCCAATTATAAAATTAACTTAAATCGGAAGATGATCATCGAAAAATCCAGGAGGAGGAAGAGAAGAAAACTGTTCGAAAAAAAAAAAATACCGTCAGCCAGAATGCTTTGCGTGGATAATAATGTTTTCTTCACGCGGTCGAATGGGGTTGTTAAAAAGAAGTGGTGTGTAAAATAGTTTTTGCATATACAATTCCGGTTTATGTTTAATTATAAATGATGCTTCGAGCATTGACAACTGAAGTTCATTACTTGATGTGGTCGACATCGTGGGGCTATATACGGTTGCCCTGGCCGGATTGTCCCATAGGTGACGTGATATGGCAAAAAATAAATTTTGATCACTCGACGCTGCAGTATAGTCGGAAGTATGTGTGCAGATATGCGATGGAATATGCTGGTTTCGCCATGACGTGCCGTTAGGAAAACATCCTGTGTCCATATAGAGCTGTTTTTGATAAGCTCTAGCTGGTCTCCCATCACATGCTTCTCAGTGAGATGAGTTCCACAAGAGAACGTCACTAATGAGTTCGTCCCTACTCCTCCATCAGTCCAATATGTCTTGTTTGTCTGATTTAGATGGTTTCAGAGATGGGAGGTACTATTTACCAACCCCTCCGCTCGGGCAGGATATGACACAAGATCACTTTTTAAGCGGAGTTTAACAGGTTTGAATTCAGAGTTTTCCTTCTCCTAGACTAGTTGCCTAACCAAGGCTGAAGAACCTAGTCTGTCCTACTATTTACCCATAGCTGGAGGGAGAATAATTGGATTCATACCTTCCCCAAGGGTATTAGTGAAATGCAATCAGTCTCGTCCAGGATTTGAACTCGTGTCGCCGTGTCCATTTCCTACGACGATAACGACTACACCATTCAGAGATGGGAGGGAGGTGGCTGTACACCTGCTGTTTTGACTCCATACACAGAAGGAAGAAACATATATATATATATATATATATATATATAAGCAATCAAATAATGAACTATTATGCAGACAACGTTCTTTGGATGAAGGGATATGCTACACAGAGGTTTTCTTTTAGCATATCAACTCTTTTAGAGTAATTCTTATACAAATTTCTATTGGTCATATCCCTTTTGTTCATCTTTATATATATATATATATATATATGTGTGTGTGTGTGTGTGTGTGTGTGTATATATATATATATATATATACGTGGGGCCTTCAATAAGTTTTCGGACTTTTTTCGTACAGGCATTTAAAATTGATGATTCAGTATGTTATTGCTATAGATCTAATGAGATGATTGATCAATTTTTAAGATCTCAGCTTCAAATCAACAGCTACAGCCGCAATTGGAATACACCCTACTCAAGTCTGATTGTCACAGCTGGTGAATTTCAAAAATGCAATCTGACACTTTAGAAGAACGGTATGCTGTAAAATTTTATTTTAAACTTGGAAAAATGCCGCAGAAACGTATGGAATGCATCAAACTGCTTTTGGAGCATCTTGGATGAATCGAGAATCTGTTTTTGTGTGGCATAAGAGATTCAAGGAAGGCAGGGAGTCTGTGAGGGATGATGATGAGAGGTGTGGGAGGAGTAAGAAAGTCAGAACACCAGATTTGATTTGCCAAACGGTTTGGGCTAGGGTTACTATGTTGAGGTTTTAGGGAATTCAGGAGGAGATTCCCAGGGAAGAGGCCAGCACTCTTCAAATCGGGTCAGTGGCATTTCCACCAGGACAATGTACCAGTCCACAACTCCATCCTTGTCACAGACTATTTGACCAAGATGGGCATCAAGACTGTTCCTCAGCCTCCCTAACGTCTAGACCTTGCTCCCTGTGACTTTTGGTTATTACTTAAGCTCAGTGGCTGTCGTTAGGAGACAATTGAGGAGATGAAAGAGGCAGTGATGAAGGACATTGACACGCTCCTACATGAGGACTTCCATGGGGCCTTCCGGAAGTTGTTGGAAAGGTAGAACAAGTACATTGCAGCTAGAGGAGATTACTTCGAAGGGGACAAGAGTTTCATGTGTGTACTATCAATAAAAGTGACCGTACGAAAAAGTCAGGAAACTTATTTAATGGTCTTTGTATATATATATATATATATTGGTTTCAGCGTATTTTAGCATATGCTAAAGATAGATAAATAAAATCTATAAGTTAGCGTCGTAATTTCTTTTTTTTTTTTTGCAAGAAAATTTAGGCGCTTTTTGATGAGTCACCTGACCACTAAAAACGTTGGTTGATTGGTTGTTTTACGGCGTATCAACTCTTTTCGAGTCATCTAACGTCAAATTAAGTCATTTTGATAAAAGTTTCAAACAATTCAGTTTAGTATAACCGGGCCATTGGCCTAATGAGTAGAGTGTTCGCTAAATGTCCGGATGACCAGGGTTCAATCCCAGGTTGTGTCAAACCAAAGACTTAAAAAATGGTACTTGATGCCACTTTGCTTAACACTCACCATTATAAGGATCAAGGGTAAAGTGGAGCAATCCAGGGAAAGGAGTAGGGCCCTCTTCTACACCTCGTTCTTGTAGATATTGAAAATGAAGCCTTCTGGTCCCCCTCGTCTAAGAAGTAGAGGTTTGGTTAAATTTCAAAAGTTCTATTTCAATCAAATTAGTTTAGCATATTTCAAAACAGTTCTATTTCAATCAATTTAGTTTAGCATAAGTTCACAATTTTTGTTTGGACAGAGTTAAATGGAAAAACTGCTAATTTTCAAATAATTCAGTTTAACATAATTACAGTTTAGTTCTATTTAACCCATAGATAAAACGCTATCAGTTGCTACCACTTCAGAACAGAGTTGACCTGAGAGCGATGGCGATGTAGGAGTACTACATATTTCACAAAAGCCCTAGATTTACAAAGCCTCACCTTCAGATAGTTTAGTGTCATAAACAGGACACTCACTGGGGGAGTCATACCTCTCTGAAGAGATGCAGTCGGTGTATTTTACACTCCCATCTGAATGAGTCACCCTCAAGTCACAATAGGAATGAATGTTTGATCTCTCGCTCATTCTCACTCCTTTTTCTCTTTCTTTCTCTTCCTCTTTCTATTTCTCTTTCTCTCCATCACTTTCTCTCCAACAAGCACTGAATTCACGATTAGAGTACGTGGTTTAGTATATGCCTCAGTATCCTCTGCAGACCCCCCATCAAAAAAGGGACGTCATTTGAATGAAATTATACTATATCTAATATCGAGACTCAGAATCTCGAGATCTGCCGAGGGTGTAGTTATTCCGTCATTGCCATTACTCTCAGGTCCACTCTGACCTGGAGTGTTATTACATATTAGAATCTCATCGATGGGTCAAATAGATCTGTTTAAAAATCATTTGTGTTTGATAAAGCGATGAACAAAAACTTATTAAAAAACAACTACACAAAAATATAAATATGAACGTACATGGAACGCGATTCCCTGACCTACAGACATGAAATGACACTGCAAGTGTTGGTGTGCCGTTAAAATCAATCTCTCAATAAATAATAGGAATCATATAACTGTGTTCAAACAAATGATTATTATTAAATTGACATAATTACTTGAAACCATAAAATTATGTGTATTAAGTAGGAATACTTGAACCTGAAATAAATCATTTTTTCAAATTATTTGTGTTAGGAATGTTCTAAATACAATAGTAAATTACCCGTATTAAAATTAATAACTTGATAATATAATGGTTTATGGCATATCAACCATTCTAGGTTATTTAATGCCAGATCAATTTTTATACATATAAGCAGTTCTATTTCAAAAAATTTAGTTTAGCATAGGTACACAGTATAAATGTCAAAAACAGTTCTATTTCTCATTATTCAGTTTAGTCGACAAATTTAAATAGCTCCAAGTATCACTATGTATCACTAACAATTTAATCCACTATCAGATATTTACTTACTCAAAGTAAATTGTCAAAACACTTCTATTTCTAACAATTCAGTTTAGCGTAAGTACACTGTTTAATTCTATTTGACCTATAGATAAGACCCTATCAGGTGTTACCACTCTGGGCCTGAGTTGACCGGGGAGTGATGTCAATAAAGAGGTACCCTGCGTTCCCAAAAGCTCCAGCATTACAGGGGCCACACAGTCATATTGTTTAGTGTCATTATCAGGACACTCTATGGGGAGTCTTACTCCTCAGCAGAGATGCAATCAGTGTATTCTGCAGGCGAAGCCGATTTGGCCAGAAAATATAATTGTTTAGGAAATTTTTTTTATAATGGCATGTCAACCTTGGTGGATTATTCAATGCTAAAGCCATACTTGTAAAAATAATAGCAGTGATACTATTTACCCCAATAGCTGGCGGGATAAGAGAGTTCATAACTTTCCCAATGTAGCATATCCACGTCCAAAAACAGAACACCAAGATATGAATATGTAAAATAGACATATTCATACGGATACGGAAAACGTTCACAAATGTTCATAAACATAGGAATCCGAAAACACTCGAAACACTTGTTGACATTCTTTTGGTTCAGGTACGAAACTTTCATTTACCTTTTTGAGTTTAAGGTTTTTCGACATGAAGAGAGAGAGAGACACACAATTTCTTTCTAAGCTGACTTTTCCATTTGAGTCCACTACGTGTTGCACATTTCGTAGACCGCAACTGGTCTCGCCTCAGCGAGACCAAAAATCGACTACCTTCCTCTAGACTCGAATCTCAACTAACTGCTTTTTTTCAAATCCCAAAATCCTCCGCTTCCGGGCATGACGTCATTCACGTCCCCGGTCACATTTGCTATCTGGGTTTTTTATTGTGATATCTCTGATTGTCACATCCACCCTGCACGCGCGTGAACACCTGCACTCAATTAGCCCAAGCACTAACTAGCCCATGCACTAACTAACCCATGCACTAAGCGAAAGGTTCTCAGCCTAACTAAACCGAAAGGTAAGATATATAAAACAAAAAATGATAATATAAAAAATCCCTCCGCAATTATATAACACCAAAGGAATTAGTCCTAAAGAGAACGTACATAGCATGATTGGGGTTCGAACTCATTTACTTCGTGGCTGCAATCTAGCACGTTAGCCGCTACGACACAAGAGACTTCCCTTAATACTAAAGTTTATTATTTGAATCTAAAATAAATATTAAAATAAAAATATTAAAATAAAAATAATTGAAATAAGATAGAATAGAATAAAATGAAATTGATTAGGACAACTGAAGTCATGTCCATTCCCCGTGGGGTTTAAACGCCCCACGTCGCATCATAGTCACAACACTCAACATGGCGTTCTAACACTCTACGTGACACCATGTTTACAACGTTCCCGAAAAAAATTGAACCTCCAACATCGTCTTTATTAGACAATATAGTTATGGCGTGACCGCTCCCTTCTCCTCCCCTCCCCCCACAAATCCATTGAGCCTCGTGCCCACAATTTTGTATAACATGGAAATAAAGTGATCATTTATATAAAAGTCTCTGACGATTAAGATTTACTTTGAAATTAATTACACGCAAATAACTATTATTTTCCATTGCAATCGTCGTCAAAATTAATCCAGTACTATAAAATTAAGTTTATTATTATTTAGTTGAAACTATAGAACTGTCCAAACAAATGACAATTATCAATAAACAGAATTAATTACATTTAACCAAATAATTATCCAAACTTCATTTGGTTTGGTTTTATATCATATCAACAATAGTTGGTTATTTAAAGCCAAATCTCATTTTTACACATTTATTAAATACATGATTTGTAAAGACATCTTGTTGATGTTGTATACACATATGCAGATGCATGCAAAATCATAATGACGACACAATAAAGACGAGGGACACAGTTCTTTAGAAAGATATA
Organism: Sepioteuthis lessoniana; assembly: GCA_963585895.1. Classification (NCBI taxonomy): domain Eukaryota; kingdom Metazoa; phylum Mollusca; class Cephalopoda; order Myopsida; family Loliginidae; genus Sepioteuthis; species Sepioteuthis lessoniana. The sequence continues at coordinate 8,055,581 of OY757935.1, forward strand.
CCTCTCACTTTATTTGAAAGGGTTGTGTGTGAGAGGGAGTTGGAGACCGAACAGAAGTGCAACATACTGACCACCACTTTTATGGCCATCAGCGTTTCTTTCCCGTTCTCCTGGGCTGCTCAACCGGGGACCAAGCCTCTCTGGGTGTTGATTTTCTCTACCGCATCTTATCTCTAACTCGTCTGATCCCCAAAACTCTTTGAATTTCCTGTGCACTGAGATTTATTATAGTTCAACGCCCACTCAATCTCTAACCATATCTTGCCATCGGAATATGCACTTCCGCCGTCTTTGGAATGGCATGTTTGATCGTCATCGAGCGGAAATAACTGTCATGCAGTTCACAGGTCACTCCTTTCCGGTACATCAGTTTGTGACTGTACAGTGGTATCTTAACCCTGTCCCATATTGTCAGCCAAACTCGCCCACACCAATGGAATATGCAACTTTCACCGTCTTTGGAAGGCATGTTTGGCCGGGTCGGAGGTCAATATATTACATTGATACACACCGTTAAATGATTGGAGCTGTAGAATACACTGACTTCACCTCTGTAGAGGGTTAAGACCCCCCCAATGAGTGTGCTGGATACGACACTAAACAATCTGATGGTGAGTTTCCAGCAGTGCTGGGGCTTTGGGGAATGCAGAGCACCCCTTCATTGTTATTGCCCCCCGGTCCACTCCGGCCCGGAATGGTAGCAACTAATAGGTCCCTATCTATGGGTTAAATAGAACTAACGGCATTTTGAGGCAGTTTTACGGCCACCTACCACCTATCTCGAAGAACATCAAAATTAAATTAACATGACATGCGGGGCACTGCTTGGGGGAGCAAGGACGAACTCACAAACAACGTTCTTCTGGGGTCCCTTCACACTCACACACACACATATATATATATATATATATATATAAATATATATATTTATATATATGTATAATGAGAAAATCTGGATTTTCATAACACAAAAATCTGTGTTATACACAGCCGTTTTGCAATTTTTTATAAATATATTGAGAGAGAATTTTTTTTAAAAAAAGGAGGTTCTGCTGATGTTTCTATATAATATCTATGTCTCATGATTTTTTAATATTTTTATTAGCATATCTCTACTCACCTACATCACTTTTTGATCTTCACAAGAAATATTAAGAGTCACTTTTATTTCCTTGTCACTTTTATTTCCTTGTCACTTTTATTTCCTTGTCTATTCGTCTTTTTTTCGACGTTTTTGTGATTGTACATCCTCTTTCTTACAGACAGCCAAAAACTAAATGTTATGTGAAATACCCAAGAACTAAAAAAAAACCCCAATTATTCTATATAACTAAGGATGTATATTATTCATTGATATATTTCCACCAGGACAATGCACCAGTCCACAACTCCATCCTTGTCACAGACTCTATATATATATATATATATATATATATTAGATATATATATTTAATGCCAGGGAATTAGTCTGTGACTCCAGGGTTTCATGGAGTTTTTACAAGACAACAATCAGCAAAATAAAATTAATCGAAAATCGAAAAATACAGTCAAAAACCGTTGGGATTTTTTAGGAATCTTTAGGTGTGATTGTAAGTGTGTGTGGGTGTGAATGTGTGTGTTTGAATGTGTATGGGGGTTGTAGTTGCATATTATTGTATGTGTATGTGTGAGTGGTATATAGTGCATGTGTATGTGAAGGTACATGCGGAGCGCGTTGTTTTTACCGGATGTTAGTCGTCCGTGTATCTTATGTTGTTACATTATTCTTTATCTATTTCTCTATGTGTAGGTGATTATAACTAAGGAACAAAACATCATCAATACATGTCGAGGAAAATAAATGAATATTTGATTTGTAAACCTATTTAAACGAGTATAGCATGATAGACCAGAATCACAATGAATATCAAGGGGTTGGGATATATTGTATTGCAATATACTATGAAATATTGTACAATGTTGGTATTATATGTTGGGAAGAGATTTGGGCTAGAATATGATAATTTGATGAAACAAACCTAAAGCCCACGAGGGATTTAGTAACAACAAACACTGTTATAATATTATAATATATATATATATATATATATATATATATATAGAGAGAGAGAGAGGCACCTTCAATACGTTTCCAGACTTTTTTGTACAGGCATTTAAAATTGTCGTAGACTCTTGAATATTCACTATGTTATTGCTATACATAATATGAGAAGACAGACCAATTTTTATGATTTCAGGTTCAAAGAACAGCTAAAGCAGGAATTGGAATAAACCCTACTAAAGCTTGATTGTCACAGCTAGTGTATTTCAAAAATGCAATCTGGACGTGAGGACACTTTAGAAGAACGATATGCAATAGAATTGTGTTTTAAATTTGAACAAAATGTCACAGAAACGTATGGAATGCTTCAGACTGCTTTTGGAGCCTCTTGCATGAATCGAGCATCAGTTTTTGAACGGCATAAAAGATTCAAGGAAGGCAAGGAGTCTGTGAGGGATGATAAGAGGTGTGGGAGGAGTAAGTCAGAACACCATAGTTGATTGGCCAAATAAAGAATTTCATCGATAAGTACTGTCGTGTGTGTATAGAGACAATAATTGCACACTTTGCTGTCAGTGTGGGAACTGTACACACAATTATTCGCGCGGAACTTAAGATGCGGAGGATTTGTGCGAAGTTCTTCCCAAGGGTGCTCAGAAAAGATCAGGAAGAAAGACGTTGTCATGACAGCAGGGCGATGGTTGAGCTGATCAGTTCAGATCCCGCAGTTCATGATGCTCTGGTGACTTGTGATGAAAGGTGGATCTACTGCTTTGACCCAGAGACTAAGAGACAGAGTACCCAGTGAAAGTCTGGAAACTTATTTAATGATCCTCGTGTATATATATATATATATATATATATATATATATATATAAAGTATGTATGTGTGTGAGTGTATGTGTGTACTAATCCATCCGTATGAGGAGGAGATGAGAGAATGTCAATTTTTGAAACGGAGTTTAACCGACTTGATTAACGATTGTTTCCGTTTTCTAGAATGCTTGCCACCTCGAGGTTAAAGAGCCCAGTCTTCTTAATCTAAAATTACATATTGACTGAGGGAAAATAATTTGATTCATACTTTTTCCAGTAGCATTAGCGCAATGTGAGACTCCAGATTTTATTTGTATATACATATATATATATATATAAAGACAAAAAAAAATAACTTTCTTGGTATCATTATAAATTTATTTCAGGTTTTTTAAAAACCTTCCTCAGATGAATAATTTTATTTACAAGTTTTATTTAGATGTTTTCATTTCGCTTCTGGGCGAGAATTTGATTTTGAAAAAATTCCTTATTTTTATTAAAATAATTTTTAACTAAAATAATTTCTGATATATTTTATCATATTTTTTAATCTATAATTTTTTTTTAAATTTGAAGAGCTTATATCTATTATTGTTTTTGATTTATATAATGATTACACAATCCTATAAAAAAATTAACAATTTTTATTAAAATGATTTTGAATATATTTCATCATATTTTTTAATAAAGAAAAAATTTTTAAATTTGAATATATCATATCTATTATTATTTTTAGTTTATATAATGCTTATATAATCGTGGTACGCCCCTTTTTTTGAATCTATAAAAAAATTATTATTCTATTTCCATTGAGACTATTATGTTTTATCAATAAACACACACACACACATATTATGTTTGTAAGGGTCCCGCATAATGATCTGTCAATTTGATTTGAAAGATTCCAACCCAAAAAGAGGAAATGCCATAATTTGATATTTAACAATTTTATTGTAGAAGAGGAGATTTCCTGGCAAGAATTCAGGCTACCTGACCATTCGTATTTCAAGGTAGCCTCATAAGTACCAATCACTCAGGTTGTAAAAATTAAGGGTGTTATATACTGATATAGATTTTCAGTTATAGAGACGTTAGGCATGAATAGGATGGATTTCCACCCTGACCCACGCAACACAGTCTCTGATTCAGCCATTCTAACTGAGAATCCTGGCGCCCTCACGATCCTAACTAATTTCCGGTTCCCTGACTGAAATATCCCCCAGTCGGCTGTGGCTGTAGAATACAGTGACTGAACCTCTGCAGAGGAGTAAGCCCCCACCACCACCACCACCGAGTGTCCTGGATATGACACTAAACAATCTGATTGTGAGGTTCCAATGATGCTGGAGCTTTGAGGAACACAGAGTACTCCTTTATCACCATCGCTCTCAAGTCCACTCTGCCCAGGAGTGGTAGCATCTGATAGGGCCCCATCAGTGGGTTAAATAGAACTAAAATGCGTACTTATGTTAAACTGAAATGTTTGAATTAGCCGTTTTACTAAAATGAATCGCTTGAAATAGAGATGTTTTTGACAAAATGTTTAAATTGTGTACTTATGGTAAATTGAATTGTTTGAAATGGAAATGATTTTGTATGCTAAACTGAATTGTTTAATATAGAACTGTTTTGACATTTAACTGTGTGTAAACAAAATCTATACTAATGCTAAACTGAATTAGTTGAAAAAGAAAAGTTTTTGACAAACAATCCTATTTCAAGCAATTCTGTTTAGTCAAACTGCGTACTCAGGCTGAGCTGAATTGTTTGAAGTAGAACTGATTATTTGTATAACAATGGATTTGACATTAAATAACCCGCATCAGTTGATATGCCATAAAACCGAAACAACCAAGCAGTCTGACTGAAATTGCTCTAAATGTATAAAAAAAAAAACCTCTCTTATGTAACATACATGGAGGTGCGGATAGTATAACGATTATCGTATTGACTAAAGATTTGTGGGGTCTTCATGGCGTCGTGGTTAATATGCTGGAATTAAACATTGTACAAGGCGAGTTCGAAATCCAATCGCTCTATTATGATCAGTTTTAGAATAAAACCTTTGGTAAATTCATGAACTCTCTTTGTACCTCCCCCTTCAGCTACGGGTTAAATATTACCCCTATTGTCCTTCTTCAATGGTGCCTTGGCATTTGATAACACTTTACATGCCATTAAACAAAACTATCCAAAACAAACCTAAGTTGACAAGTATGTAAATATTTTTCAAAAATATGTTTTTTACTTAGTTTAATTGCATATCAACCCTTGTAGGCAATTTAATGCCCAATCATTTATATATACGACTTCAAATCCATGACTATGCTATTTGCTTTCCACTGCGCACAAATCCCTTATGAATCCATCTCTTTCCCTCCAACTATGTGCAAATAGTCGGGCAGATTGGGTTCTTTAGCCTGGGTAGGGCATCCAGTTTTGAAAAAAACTTCTTAATTCAGACCAGCTTTCTCCGCTTAAAATGTACTTTATGTCATATTCTGCTTGTGGTGGAAGACTTGGCTATATATATATATATATATATATATATATATATATGAAAGTAAATATGTATAAAATCCGACCGTATGAAGACACGTTTGAATGACTTTTGAACTATGAACGCTATGTGCACGTTTGTGAATCTTTTCGTTATATATATCTTATTTGCTCCTGTCATCTCAGCAAGCATACATCGCTGTGTGAACTATTTTGATATCCAAGTCCTGATGATGGTTACTGAAACTGAAACATTCAACGTCGACTTTGCATCAAAATGTATTCACCTATTCGGATTATGTTTTTTTCAGCTACCTTCATACTTTGATATTTTATCCATATTTATTTTCATACTGTCTTTTCGGAAAAACAAAAACCTAACGTGCCAGACACGTTCTTATGATTTTTGAATTATAAACGCTATGTGCACGTTTGTGTATCTTTTCGTTGTACATTTCTTATTTACCCCTGTCATTTCAGCAAGCATCCATCGATATGTGAACTATTTTGATATCCAAATCCTGATGATGGTTACTGAAACCGAAACGTCAACGTCGACTTTACATCATAATATATTCACCTATTTGGATTATGTTTTTTCTGCTACCTTCATAATATATATATATATATATATATATATATATATATAAAGTAAAATAAAGTTGGCAACCGGAGTCGAGGGTGTCCCGAAGGCTCCCTTTTCGATAGCTACTACACCAAGGTGGAGGAGAGTGCGCTCCTACCCTTGCTCCATACCTTATATTGCTGAGTGATAAGGAAGGGGGCATCTAGTACCCTTTTTTGAGTCTTTGGTATGACTCGACCTGGGAGTGATCCCAGGTCTCCCGGGCCATTGATGAACTCTAACCATCATGCCAATATCTATCTATATATCTATATATATATATATATATACTTATATATATATATATATATACATATATATATATATATATATATATTTACTTATACGTCGATGTCGGAAACCAGTCTATGTATGGGCAGTAGGGATGTAGAAATAGGGTTTCAGGCCAGTCCTATATGTATGCTTCTAGCTATCGGTACAAATAATGGCTGATCAGTGCTAAGTGTGAATATTCTGGCCTAGGTATGTAACCTTTATTCTTTTTTATCTAAAGTTATGGCTATTGAACAGGGCTTGGCCTGCTAGACACGCAGACAAAATTACAAACCTTCGGGCCGGGATGGACGAAGTGGTCGATATCGATCTTAGGGGACTGATGGAACCATAAACTGATAAATGCCTGGGGTCAGGAAGGGGGTCGATAAATGGGATGAAGATCGAAAGTTAGAATTGAGAGGTTGGAAGCTGACATTAACGAATAAAAAGAAAAACCGATAACGCTATCAATGTCAAGGAAAAGCGAACAGGTTCTCCACTCTGCGCATTTTCTCATAATATTCTCGAATATATTTACTTGTTATGTTGTATCTTCAATTATTTCGATAAAATTGAAAACACTTATATTGAATAACTGATTTATTCATGCGGTGGAAAAATAATCCCGACGCTAGCTTTGCCCAGTTGGCTGGGGCTGTAGAATACACTGACTGCACCTTTGCAGAGGGGTAAGACCCCCAGCCAATGAGTGTCCTGTTTATGATACTAAACAGTCTGATGGTGAGGTTCCAGTAATGCTGGGGCTTTAGGGAATACAGACCACCCCTTCATTGCCATTGCTCCCAGGTCACTCTGGCCCGGAATGGTAGCACCTGATTGGGCCCTATCTATGGGTTAAATAGAACTAAAAGCATACATAGGCTAAACTCAATTGTTTGATTCAACTGAATAGCTTGAAATAGGAATGCTTTTCCAAATCAAACTGTACTTACATTTAAACTGCGCGCTTATGCTAAACTGAATTATTTGAAATTGAACTGTTTTTGACATTGAAACTCTGCTTACATTAAACTAATTTGTTATATATAACTGCTTGAATAAACGAAATAGTTTGAAATAGAAATGTTTTTAATAAACTATGTACTCATGCTAAACTGACTTGTCTGAAATGGAACTGATTATTTGCATAAAAATGAATTTGTCATTAAATAACCTACAAAGGTTGATATGCTATAAAACCAAACCAAACCAAACCCACGCTAGATGACATTTATCAGGAGAATTAGCGTCAGGCATCAAGCAATGCACTTCACTTAATCTATCCAGTTTCAATCTTTTGAAATATAGAACGGATGACCGTGACAGTTTAAATGATAGTGGTACAATCTAAGCTACTAAAGGCCTATATATATATTAGAAACCTCCTTGACTGTATTTTAAAGTTCGACAACAACACCCGGCAGCACAATAACAATAGCAACATCATCTAATAACGTCTTGCCTACAGTTTGAAGTCTAATATAAACTGATTATAGTAAGTACAAAAGCTATCCCTATTTTAGATGTTTTCAATGTAAATACCAGACATAAACATTTTGGTGCGATAACATCTTCAAATTTCAACTGTGTGCAGATAAGCAGTGATAGTAACACTCTTCCGATATAAGCTGCATCACCAACGTCTATCTCTCCCTATAATGATTGATATGTGATAAAATCCAAACCAAACCAAACCAAATCTTCTATATTTAATATATATGTATAAAGAGGGTTTGGTATTAAATAACCTACAATGGTTGATATGCCATAAAACCCAAACTAAAACAAATTCAATATATGTAATATATATGTATAAAGAGGATTTGGCATTAAATTACCTACAATGGTTGATATACCATAAACCCTAACCAAAACAAACCCTATATATGTGATATATATGTATAAAGAGTATTTGGCATTAAAAAACCTACAATAGTTGATATGTCATAAAACCCAACCAAACCAAACGACATTCCCTATTGTTAGAAAAGTGTATGTAGGTATAAATCTAGTTTCAGTAAGTAGTAAGTACAAATACTAACCAAACACAATCATCAGGGTATAAAATAAGGTGGTTTAGTGAATTTTCTTTTTTAAGTGAATGTTTTATACGTTTATTCCCACCTGCCGCCAAGCAGGTTCATCTGGCATTTGAGCTTGGTGGTTAATTAAAGATTAATTACCTGGTCTCAGGGGGACCTTCTCCACTCATCCTATACTTGCTTAGCAGTGTTTATTGATCAGCGCCTGAGGTGGTCCAATAGGGAACTGCTGAAGAGACCAAGCATTTTTTGGTATATCCCCACATGTATTTCGAATTGTACGTAGTTCCTCACTGTAAAATGACCTTGTATCATACGATAATGTTAACTGTTCTTTCTGCTTGATATCTAGCCAAGAGAAGCAAGAAACTCTAAGGGTGTCTTCGTGGTGTAATGGTTAAAGCGACGGACTGCAGAATCAGTGGAAGCGAGTTCGAACTCCGGTCGCGCTATTTCGGGCAAATACACTTGGGAAAGGTATGAACTCCCTATGGGTTAAATAGTACCACTACTGTTCTTCTAGGAGAATAGCTTTGGCGTTAAATAACCACAAAGGTTGATATACCTTAATCAAAGAAACCAAACCAAACCAAACGACACATTAAGGCCCTGACGAGGCTCAGAGCAAAAATCTGACGAGTGTAACCCAACTTGCCAATCGATAATATCATCCTTCTTTGATGCTCGACCATACTCAAGGATCTGGACAAGAGAGACAACTTCGGATGGACAACTTGACTGCATCCTCTATACTCACCAGATTTTGCACCATCAGACTATCATCTCTTCGGCTCCATGAAAGAGGGTTTTAGAGTAAAACATTATCCCAGTGACGTTGATGTGAAAACTGCAGTGATCAAGTGGCTCCAAGAACAGAATTTTACGAGGCAGGGATACATGCTCTCATTCGAAAGTGGAACATTGCTATTGAGAGAAACGGTGACTATGTTGAGAAGTAGGGATGGGATCCACTGAGGAACAGCTTCATTTTGATATAAGATTAACATTCTTACGTCGGTAATTATTAATGTACTTAAGAAAAAGGCATTTGTTTTTTACTCATCCTCGTATAATCCTGTCATAGTTCCTTAAACTCTAACTTACTAAAGACAAGAGTATAACGTCAAATTCGATTTTCTGTCAGCCGGAGCGAACAAGGGGATTATAGTTGAAGATTAAGAGAGTTGAAATGTGAAAACCAGCATGGGAATTGAACTAACAACCTCTTGGTTATGAGATATGTTTTGCATAAATCTCTTACTTCTTTTTAGTTGGAATTTTTCAGCCAGTGGAGAAGTACAAAAGCCTGAGCAGTTTCTCTCCAAAGATGATAATTTTCTGTCACTTTACTGGCAAATCTTTACGACGGAATTAAAGTCACATTGGATGCCCAATTCATACAGCCTTGTGCCACTTCTAAGCAAAAAACCTTAATAAATTACTACAATTTTCTGTTGGGTGCCCTATTCATACGTCAGCTCAGTCGACTGGGGCTGTAGAATATACAGACTTCTTCTCTGCAGAATGGTAAACCCCTCCACACACACAACGAATATCCTGATATATGACACTAAACAATCTGATGGTGAGGCTCCAGTAATACCGGAGCTTTGAGGAATGTGGAGTACCCTTTATTGGTATAATCTACTCTGCCCGGAGAGGTAGCACTTGACAGGACCCTATCTATGGGTCAGACAGAACTGTTTGATATCTAAATTGAGTGAAAACAAATTGTAATATAATGGCCGTGGGATTTCGTTTTATATATCTTGCCTTTGGGTTTAGTTAGGCTGAGAACCTTTCGGCTCTGCTCATGGGTTAGTTAGTGTAAACTTGAGCACAGGTGTTAACGCAAACGCGAGGATGGGTCGTTTACAGATGTCAAAATAAAAATCCCAGAGAGTATGTGACCAGGGATGTGAATGACGTCATGCACCGGAAGCGTGCGCGGATGATTTTGGGAGATTTGAAAAAGTTAGGAGTTGAGATTTTGCCTCGGAAGAAGAATGGTGTCTTTCGCTAGCTCGCGGAGGCCTTGTGACGGGTGCACACGTGTTGGGGTGGGCAGATGGAAAAGCCAGAACAGAAAGAATGTGTATCTCTCTCCTTATGTTGAAGAACCTTTAAACTCAAAAGTAATAAAAAGTTTCGTACCTGAACTAAGAAGTCGTAAGTGTTTTTCGTGTTTCGGGATTCCTATGTTCTATGTATATATGTTATGAACACTCTATGTACGTTTCGTATATCCGTATCATGAGTATGTTACAAAATGACTAAATTATTGCTTGGTTGGTAGATTGGTAGATTTGCAAATTGGTTGTTTTTTGACTGAATCATTCATTTGGTTGAATGATTTGTTGGTTTGTAGATTTATGCGTAGATTTTGTTTTGACTTTTTTTATTGATCTGTTGGTAGCTTGGTGGGTTTGTTGCTTGGTTGATAGACTGGTTTATTGGTAGATTATTTGTTTTTTCTTAACTCTTTTTTGTTTGGTTGAAAGATTAGTTGATTGGTAAATGGGTGGGTAGATTGTGTTTTTGGTTAGTTGGTTTTTTTTATTGATTTTTTTGGTAATTTTGTATCTTTGTTGAACATTGGTTGTTTGGTAGTTGGGTTAATTGGTACATTGTTAGTATGTTGGGTACCTGACTACTTCGTAGATTGATTGGTTAGTAGATTAGTTACTTGGTTGTTTTGCGGTTGCCTAGTGGTTAGAGTGTTCGCCAATGGCCTGGGAGACCTGGGTTCAATCCCAGGTCGAGTCATACCAAAGACTTTAAAAATGGTACTTGATGCCTCCTTGCTTAACACTCAGCATTATAAGGTACGGATCAAGGGTAAAGTGAAGCAATCCAGGGAAGGAGTAGCGCCTTCCCCTACACCTTGGTGTAGTAGCTATCGAAAAGGGAGCCTTCGGGTCACCCTCGACTATGGTCGCCAACTTTTTTACCTATGTAAATATAAAAAACACGATCTCATCAACAAATTCTAAAATTAAATGATATCTTTGTTTAAAAAGAAACTTTGTCGTGTTATTTGAATAGAATTGGCAGTGGAGTTCGTATTTATAGTTATATCGTAGATAGATGAGACGAGGAATGATACAGCTCGAACCAGATCAATGAAGTTAAGCAACGACAAGTCTATTTAGTACATAGATGGGTAACCACTGTTAAAGTGCAGGGACTGTAAAGCTGCGACACGAGTTCAAATCCTGGACCAGGCTTATTGCATTTCACATAGCACTAATACCCTTGGGAAAGGTATGAATCCAATTATTCTCCCTCCAGTCATGGGTAAATAGTAGGACAGACTGATTTCTTCAGCCTTAGCGAGGCAACTAGTCTAGGAGAAGGAAAACTCTGAATTCAAACCTGCTAAACTCCGCTTAAAAAATTGACCTTGTGTCATATCCTACCCGAGGGGAGGGGATGGTAGATATGTTAAAACGGTACGGTGTGCTGGGATAAACTTAATAAAATCGTGGGACTGACTATTTTTGCCCGAATAGGAATGGGTTTGTGGCTGACAAAGCAGATTATATTAAATAAATAAATGAAAAAAAAGTTTGGTAGATTAATTGATTTTAACGGCATGTCATCTCGTTTATTTTATTCTTAGAGTTTCGTGAATCATATTGATTGTACGTTTATATATACAATCTGTTTCTTAGGAACTGCCCGTGGTATAATAGTTATCGTTGTAGTAAAGAGAGACAGCAACACGAGTTCGAATCATTGCTGATTCCATTCCACTAATATTAGAAATGGGGTTGGTATGAATCCAATTATTCTCCATCCAGCTATGGATAAATAGTAGGGCAGACTGGGTTTTTAGTCTTGGGTAGGCAACGGCTCAAAAATTCACCTTGTGTCACATCCTGCCCGTTCAGAGAGGTTGGTAAATACGTACAGTGAGTCAGAGTGGACCTGGGAGTAATGGCAATGAAGGGGGACTCCATACCACCCCAGAAATCTAGAATTGAAGCTTCACTATCAGATGAAAATTAGTGTTTTACTCAAGAAATCCCTTTTTTTGTCATGCGACTTAGGTCTCTTCAGGGTGGAACGATAAAATTGTCGCCCGAGAAAAAGCGACATGATTCCATTTCCGTTTAATGAAAACCGTTTGTCTTTCTTTATTGCAGATCATCTACTAGTTGGCCAGTTGTGTACAAATCCCAAGAGCGATAGGAGCCTTCTATCATGTCTGAAAGTGATACAATGTTCAACGAGCGAGATCGGAGATGTGCCGCTGTACAACTTATGCTCTCTACTGATCCAAGTTATGACAACAAGACTATTGCCAGCACCCTAAAAATTCAAATCTGCATTGCCACGAATAACTGGGTGATGAAAACAAAGTTTCCTGCTACGGTTATGGTCTTTGATGTGGTTTCAAGGGAGGGCCATATCATGCCACGTCACATCTTCGAAGTCGGCTTGAAAGTCAACACCAAAGTGTACTTGGATGTGCTGGAGAGTGTGGTGATCCCCGGGTGCAATCAGATGGCCGGTGGCTGACCCTTGGTGTGGAAGCAGGACTCGGCGCCTGCCCACAAGTCCAAAGTGACCCAGGCTTCAGAAGGAGTGCTACGACTTTTGTATCCTTCTCTCACTGGCCCCCTTCTCCCCCGACCTGAACCCACTGGACTACTTCGTTTGGTCATACGTCGAGAACATCACCAACATAACCTCCCATAACACCAAAGCCAGCCTGATCGCCGCCATCCACTGAGTATTCGTCGAGCTCCCGCCGGCGCTTGTGGAAAAGGCATGCTCCCAGTTCTGGATCCGTATCGAGGCAGTGATCGAGGCTGAAGGCGGCTACATTGAATAGATGTCAGCCCTACTACATAATCAAGTTACTTGAATTGATTTTTTCGATAAAGGTTTTAAAATTAAGCTGTAGTGTTGTTTTCTTTAGGACGACAATTTTATCGTTCAACCCTGTACTGGGGATAGTCGGTGTGTTCTCAGCCTCATCCAACTCGATAGCAACTTTTTTTTAGTTAGTCATAAGAGTGAGAATGAAACAGAGATAAATAATTTAAGAGTCATGGGCTTTTTTTGTGAAGGGTCTTTGATCTGTGCTGGGGACAGGCGGTGCATTCCCAGCCTTGTCCGACTAAATGGTTTCTTTTTCCGTTAATTAGAAGGTCGGAAACGTAATAGAGAGATATAATGTAAGAGTCTTTTCTGGATCTTTGTGAGACAAAAAAAAAAATTCAAACATTTCTTGGACGATTTATTTTCGGGAACTCATTATCAGATTCGGCTTATCTGAATAAAAGTGAGAAAACAAAACAAAATAAGATATTTGCTCACTTTTTAAATTTCCCGAATAGAAAAGTAACAGCTGATGACCTTGTGTCAGACATTGATTTTAACGGTATGCCAACCAAAGAACAAAATCAGGTTATTCTAAAATTCACCGACAGGAAGAAAAACCTGGTTTTGATAGGGTTTCCGATTGACAATGTATGAGTTTTTGATTGGTTTGGTTTTATAGTATATTAATCATTCTAGGTTATTTAATCCCAAATCCGATTCATTCATAAACATTAGATTTTTCATCATACAACGTGTGAAAGCACGTGTGATACCCTGTCCTCATCAGCCACCAACCAGGGGTGATAACAGAGTTTCGGTAGCTCAAGGCGGTACTGCCACTCCTGGCGCTACCAAGCAGCCTTTGCCACCGGAGAGGGTATTAAGAGAATTATATATATATATATATATATGCCAGACAAATTAAGAGCAGATACTACATTGGACGTTAATCTTCATTTTTAGTGTGCAGTTTGTGATTTAAATAAACAAACAAAAAAAAAACGCGATTACTTTCGGCCATTAATGTTATAACGCGTTTACAGTAACTGTTTCTTACGTAATCACACGGGAATGGTGGTTCCGCGTGTATTTCCTTCATGCTGAAAATTTCTCACTTTCGACCAAATCCAACTTGACGCATATTGCGCCACGGTCTGAAGACGATTTGAGGCAACTTTCAAACTGCGGCCAGTGATTCCTATTTTTGAAAGATATAAATAATATGTATAAGATATATATAATTTGTAACCATTTCTCGGAAAATTAAATACTTTAAAGTTCATTATCAGTTCAGTTTAATTAAAATATTTGTTTGCACAGAGTTAGACGATCAAACACTTCTATTTCAAATAATTCAATTTAGCAAAAATCAACAAAGTTAAATGGTTCCAAGTATTGCTTTGTAACACTAAGAATTCAATAAAACATCAGTCATTTACTTACACAGAGTTTTCTGAACAAACAGCTCTTTTTCAAACAATTCAATTTAGCTTAAGTTAAATGGTTCCAAGTACTGCTATGCGACACTAAGAGTTCAATCAAAAAGTAACTTATTTACATACAGTTAAATGATCAAACAGTTTTTTAAAACAATTCAGTTAAACCGTTGTATAGCCAAATACATATAAATAATACATATACAAATATAAGCGGAAACATAGTTAACAATAATGACGAACTTCAATGAATGAACGAACACACTTCTTTATAAAAAATATACCTCTCACACTTTATTTTCGGAAAGGTTGCGAAAGTGTTGCGAAAGGGTTGATGTTGGTGAGAGGTGAGTTGGAGACGGGAACCGACTGCTACATATTGACCCAAAGTTCTTCTGATCATAGCAGCACTGCTTTCGCATCCTGGCGAGGCTGCTCAACCGTGGGTCATTGAGGACCGCCAGCCCTCAGTCTGCAAGCTGATTCTCACGCTGGCATCTTCTCCCCGAACTGACTCAAACAGCAACTGGAACTCCAACTGACTGACTTAAGCCGTCTGTGGCACCTGGTTATATAATTGTTCGACACCCACCTGCTTCCTGTGGGCGTACGCATCTGCACAGAATTCAATCACGTCCACAGGTCAAGGTGATATTCCGATATCTTTGACCGGATGCACCTGTTTCGCTGTTCATCTACTTATTTACACAGGTGCATCTCTTGATTGACTGCTCGGTAGGGGTCAATATGCGACAAAACTACTCAACTTGACCCACAGATACGACCTTTTCAGCTGCGAGAACTCCAGGTCAGTGATGGCAATAAAAGGGGACTCCTAATTCCCAAAGCTCCAGCATTACTGGAGCCTCACTATCAGACAATTTAATCTAGGACACTCATTCGGTCTTACCCTTCTGCAGAGATGCAATCAATATATTGTACAGCCCCGGCCGATTGGGCTTGTGTTTTTGAGTTCTGATAAAAGATTTTGAATACCGTTTTTCGTGAGCTGTTGAACGTCTTCATTTATTGTGTTGTCGATGGCATATCTTTTTAAGTTACAGTCCTCTCTTGTTTGGCTTTGCGTTGGTTTTCGCTCAGCTCAACATCTATTAATACGAGGCGCATACGATAAGTTTCCAGACTTTTTTCGTATGGGCACTTTTATTGATAGTACACACCTAAAACTCTAGTCCCCTTCGAAGTAATATTCTCCGGTGGCAATGCACTTGTTGTACCGTTTCAACAACTTCTGGAAGGCCCCAAGGAACTCCTCTTGTGTGAGCGTATCAATCACCTTCGTAACAGCCTCTTTCATCTCCTCAATTGTCTTATAACGACAGCCTCTGAGCTTAGGGAATAAGCAAAAGTCACAGGGAGTAAGGTCTCGACTATAGGGAGGCTGAGGAACAGTCTTGATACCCATCTTGGTCAAATAATCTGGGACAAGGATGGAGTTGTAGACTGGTGCATTGTCCTGGTGGAAATGCCACTGAGCCGATTTGAAGAGTGCTGGCCTCTTCCGACGGAATCTCTTCCTGAACTCCCTTAAAACCTCAACATAGTAACCGTGACCCTAACCCTTTGGCCAATCAACTGTGGTGTATTGACTTTCTTACTCCTCCCACATCTCTCATCATCCCTCACAGACTCCCTGTCTTCCTTGAATCTCTTATGCCACTTAAAAACTGATGATCGATTCATGCAAGATGGTTGAAAAGCAGCCTGAAGCATTCCATACGTTTCTGAGGCATTTTTGCGAGTTTAAAACAGAATTTTATTGCATATCGTTCTTCTAAAGTGTCAGATTGCATTTTTGAAACTCACCAGCTATGACAATGAGGCTTTAGTAGGGCGTATTCCAAATCCTGCTGTTGATTTGAACCTAAAATCATAAAAATTGGTCAGTCATCTCATAAGATGTATAGCAATAACATAGTGAATTTTCAAGAGTCTACGACAATTTCAAATGCCCATACGAAAAAAGTGAGGAAACTTATTGTATGCACCTCGTATATGGTTTGGTTTATTGTTTAGTGGCATAAAAACTTCGTGGATTATTTAATTCCAAAGCTATCCTTGAGCTATATAAACCACTACTTGGTGATAAAAACGTCTGCACCTTTCCTCGTTATATTTGTCTAAAAGTGAAGTTTGAACCCGCTTACTACGGTCTTGCGATGTTTTACATTAGCCACTACGGGACGAGGGCTCGCTTAAGTATAGGAAAACCTTTTTAAAGCTAAAGAAAACGATGAATAATGAAAGAAAAAAAAAACGTCTGCTTAAAAGCAAAAATCTAAAGGAAGATAATGGAGGGGGAAGTGAGAAAAACCGGCGAGCAGAAGAATTCTTTAGATTTGAAAACATAAGAGGCTTGCTTAATGTTGAGTACCGTCGAAGATCTGAAGTGTTGTTGTAGGTTGAGTCTTGCAGCTTGGCTCGTATCTACCAGTGTGTTTCATCTTCCTTTGAAGACTTTTTTTGTATCTTACTCTTAAAGACTAACCCTTCTTTAAACAATTCTATTAAAAGTTTTGTGGAGATTTCAAAGAGATCTCCACGTCTCTTATGCCTACTGAAGTGACCGTAATTTGTCTTACTTTTTCATGCTTTTTTTTTCAACCTCTCCAAGTCAAAATTTAAAGTTAAAAAATATTCAAGTTATGTTTAGTCTAGTGATACTCGGCGTTTTAACCCAACCGCAAGAAAAGAACAGAAATCATTAAATAATCAAAGAAAAATCAATAAGAAGTCTTATCATGGATTGATTTTAACAGCATTATCAATCCGGCTAGGGTTATTTTATGCAAACATTGTGTATATACGTGGAACCTTCAATAAGTTTTCAGACTCTTTTTGTACACGCATTTAGAATTGTCAGAAACTCTTGAAAATTCAGTATGTTATTGCTATACACCTTATGAGATGACTGACCAATTTTTATGATTTCAGGTTCAAATGAACAGCTACAGCAGGAATTGAAATACACCCTACTAAAGCCTGATTGTCACAGCTGGTGAATTTCAAAAATGCAATCTGGACGTGAGGACACTTTGGAAGAACGATATGTGAGGTGTGGCAGGAGTGAGGAAGTCAATACACGAGAGTTGATTTGCCAAAGGGTTAGGGTTAGAGTTACTATGTTGAGGTTTGAAGGGTGTTCAGGAAGAAATTCGGTCGGAAGAGTCCAGCACTCTTCAAATCGGCTCAGTGGCATTTCCACTAGGACAATGCAGCAGTCCACAACTTCATCCTTGTCACAGACTATTTGACCAATATGGGCATCAAGACAGTTGTTCAGCCTCCCTATAGTCCAGACCTTGCTCCCCGTGACTTTTGCTTATTCCCTAAGCTCAAGGAAAAACTTAGAGGCTGTCGTTATGAGACAATTGAGATGAAAAAGGCAGTGACGAAGGTCATTGACACGCTCACACAAGAGGATTCCATGGGGCCTTCCAGAATTTGTTGGAACGGTACAACAAGTGCATTTCAGCCGGAGGAAATTACTTCGAAGGGGATTAGAGTTTCATGTGTGTACTATCAATAAAGGTGCCCGGAAACTTATTTAATGATCCTCGTATATTTATATTTTTCATTTTAATACAGTTATATAAGTAAAAAAAAGTTGACGACCCTAGTCGAGGATTACCAGAAGATTCCCTTTTCAATAGATACTACATCGAGGTATAGGGAGAGGGAGCTACTCCTTCCCCCAGATTGATCCACTTTACCCTTGATACGTACCTTATAATGCTGAGTGTTAAGCTCGGTGATATCTAATATCTTTTTTAAGTCTTTGGTATGACACGAGCTGGGAAAAAACCCTGGTTTCCCGGGCCATTGGCGAACACGCTACCCACTAGACCAATGAGCCGTTATACAATATAAAGTATTCCTATCTAATACAAACAATTAGCACGCCATTGTATATTTTCAAGTATTTCTATCTATCATAGGACTTCATTTTGATTATAATAATAATAATCTTTGTAAGCAATTAGAGTTTTATGTAACTATTCTTAATACAAATAATTTGTAAACAGTCAGATGATATCAGCTATTCCAAACTAATAGTAATTATCTTAAGACAGTTCTATTTGAGAGCATTACATATTGACCCTTGACTGAGCCGTCAATCAGAGACGCATCTATGTAAATAAGCAGAATAAGATCACGTGATCTTATCGGAAGTAATTGGACATTATAAAATAATATAGGCAGATGCCCGTGGTAGTTGAATCCGTCGGAAATAGTGAGGGCCAAGTCAGAGCCAGTTTGCAGTCACTGAGAGCACCAAAGTTTATATAAAAACTGAATGAATTAATAAAATGATTCAGGGAAAAATGTTGCTTTTTCCTCCGTACACTTTCACTGTGCAGTCCACTTGCAAGAGAAAATCTAATAGATGACAAGATCTTTATTATTATTATTATTATTGTGAGTTTTTCACACCTGTGTCAGCTGATTTTATTTCACTGGAGGTCTCCTCGGGTCTTCAAGACTCTTCTCAGTATTCTGGCCGATGTCAACAATTGTAACATACTCATATGCAGATGCATACAGAAACATATTCAACACAATAAAGACGAGCGAACACAGTTCTTTAGAAAAATATATCACTCACTTTATTTGAAAGGGTTCGAAAGGGTTACGAAAGGTATTATTGCGTGAAAGGTGAGTTGGAGACTGAACAGAACTGCAACATATTGACCCCCACTCTTCTGGCCATAGCAGCATTTCTTTCCCGTTCTCCTGGGCTGCCCAACCGGGAGCCTGGGGGCCCAGCCTCTGCTGGGACATGGTTCTCATTCCAGCATCTTCTCTCCAACTGATCTGAACATCCTGTCACCGGGGTTATATAATAATTTGACTTCCACCAACTTCTTGCAAGCGTCACATTTGTACTCAATTCAACCTGTCGATAGTCAAGGTTATCCCCTGATCCCCTGATATATGTTCGACCGGATGGACCTGTTATTTACACAGATGAATTTCTCATCTGACAGCCCGGCCGGGTCGGAGGTCAATATGTTATACAATCATGTAGTTTGGATGGTCTCGATGAGTCTTCTGATTTTTCACTTTTCCCGCCGCCTTTGCAAGCACTTGGGGACACTTCCAAGCACTCTTATTACAATTTGTTCTAACGTGACCCTCCATCGCCTTTTTACTTCTCTGGTAAGATCTGATTAAAGTAAAAGTTAATCTAGCGACCGTAGTCGAGGGCGGCTCGAGGGCTTCCTTTTCAATAGCTACTACACCGATGTGTAGGAGAGGGCGCTACTCCTTTCCCTGGATTGCTCCACTTTACCCTTGATACGTACCTTATATTGCTGAGTGTTAAGCAAGGCGGTATCAAGTACCATTTTTTAAGTCTTTGGTATGACGCGACCTGGGATTGAACCCGGGTATTTTTCAGTAATTTGCCATACTTTGATTTTCAGTTTGCGGTCCGCTGGGACATCTAAGTCCATTTTTGCTTTCTTTTTTTTTTTTTTTTTTTTTTTTTTTTTTGCTAATTATCACTTGGTCTCGTTTTATGACCGAGAATAAGGGATATGTTTGTATCTCAAATTGTCATTATTGTATTCTTTGAAGTGTTTTTCACACCAGCGTTAGCTGATGGTTTCTCACTGGTGTTTAAGTGACAGCAGGTCTTCTCAAGTCTCCAGGACTTTTCTCAGTATTCTGGCCGATCTCAGTAATGCTGTAGTTTGGATTGTCTCCACTCGTCTTCTAATTTCCAAGTCCTCCAGTCCCTTTATTAATCCGTCGATGACTTTACCAAGAACACAAATTACAGTAGGCACCACCATTACTTTCATGCTCCATAGTTTTTCAGTTCTCAAGCAAGGTCTAGATACTTATCTCTCTTTTCGATTTCTTTCAGTTTTACCCTGTGATCAACCGGAACGGCATGGTTTACTACTCAGCAGGTTCTGTTATTTGTTGACTATCACAAGGTCTGGTCGTCTGGCCAAGATTGTATGAACCGTTTGCATCTATAAAAAAAGCGAATTTTCTGCCTCTCATTTTCTAGGACGGATTCTAGGTTGTGCATATACCATTTGTTCGTATGATCAAATTGAAATTTCTTATTTAATTCCCAGTGGATTACCTTGCCAAACTAGTCATGTCTAATCATATAATCTGTTTGCACTAATTTACTGCATTTGCTTATAATATGATTGATCATTTCGTCTCCGTCATCACAAAATCTACATCAGATATTTTGTTGCGTCTTGTCCATTTCAGCTTTGACAACATAGTCCTTACAGTGTTATTTTGTGATGCTATTAGAAGAGATTCAGTTTCTATTTTTAGCTTTCTTTGTCATAGCCAGGTCCAAGTTTTCTTGGGTGAGATTTCGCTTGTTTGTTGAAATGTTCGTGCAGTTGTTTTTCTTTCCATTTTTGTTTTCTGGTTATTTTTGTTCTCTTGATCCTTGTGTCGTCTGTACTGATTCTGGTCGCTGTAATCAATCTTCCTCAGCGCTTTTTTTATGTAGTCTTCACGTCGTTGTATCGATGCATTGACACTATCTTGAATACTGGTAAATCATCATCCTCCATCTTAGAGCGACAAAATAAACACTACAAAATTTTTTTGAAAAGACTTTTTTTCACTGGTTCATTTGTTGAATTTCTTCTCTTGTCTATTTTTATTATTTTACTCTTTGTCAGTTTTCATATCAGTTTTAACTGATCGTTTTCCAGTGGAGTTTGAGTGATAGGAAGTCTCATTAAGTATCCAGAACTCTTCTCAGTATTCTGGCCAGTCTCAACAATGCTGTAGTTTTGACAGTCTCCACCCGTCTTATTATTTCCGAGTCCTCCAGTCCCTGTACCAATCCTTTGGTGATCGTATCAAAAATACCAATTACGATTGGTATAATCGATACTTTCATGTTCCACAGTTTTTTCAATTCCCTGGCAAGGTCGAGGCACTTTTCTATCTTTTTGCATTCTTTCAATTTAACTTTGTGGTCCGCTTTAACAGCAAAGTCCCCAATCCTGCAAGTTCCAGTGGGTAGAGTGTTCGGAAAGGATCCGGGAGACCTGGGTTCAATCCTAGGTCGCGTCATACCAAAGATTTTTAAAATGGTACTTGATACCTCCTTGCTTAACACTCAGCAATATAAGGAACGTATCGAGGGTAAAGTGGAGTAATCCAGGGAAAGGAGCAGCGCCCCCTACATCTTGGTATAGTAGCTATTGAAAAGAGAGCCTTCGGGTCGCCCTCAACTATGTTTGCCAACTTTACTTACTTTACTTTATTATCATTATTACCGACCCCCCTGCTCGGGCAGGATATGACACAAGGTCAATTTTTAAGCGGAGTTTAATAGGTTTGAATTCAGAGTATTTCTTCTCTTAGACTAGTTGCCTCACTAAGGCTAAAGAACCCAGTCTGTCCTACTATTTACCCATAGCTGGAGGGAGAATAATTGGATTCATACCTTTCCAAAGAGTATAAGTTTATTATTACTTTACTTTATTATAAGGTCTGGTCATCTGGCCGAGATTAGGTGATCCGTTTGTATCTTAAGAGGAGTTTGTGCTTGTTATTATCTCGGACAGATTCTGGGTTGTGCATATATCATTTGTTCATATCCTCAAATATTGCTATTATTATCATAACGAAAACAATAATACTTTTTCTCGGGCCATAATTTTTATTGAATAGTCGACTCTTTGTCATATATGAATTTATACCTTGCACAATTATTATAAGTGTCTTTTTTATTGTTTCTGTTGCTCTTATCAGATTTCTCTATACAACGTGCCTGTCGTTCAAGAGGCCTGTGTATTAACATTTCCAGAAAAGAGCAAAGAATTCACTTGTCTTCGTTCCTTTGTTACGCCGTTTGCAAACAATAAAAACATTCATTGTCCAATCAATTAATCGAATCGACCGCTTGCTTCTTAGAAATATTCATTCAAAACCCAAACACTTAAGGGCATCTAATATATTGGCACATTTTAGCTATAATTTTTAAGATGATATTACAAAGACTTTAGTTACTGCTGTTCTATTGAATTGACCACGTATGACCGCTACTACTGTTAGATGACTTCGTATCAAATGTGGCTCGGTGAAAGGTCGGATAATTCTCTAGGCCATTTTAGAAACTACGAATTTCATCCTGTAGGATTACAAGAGAGTTTGACATGATTAAATAAATAAAGTAGAAAATGACTGATTGATTGATTGATTGATTTTACGGCTTGTCAACCCGTACAGTGTTATTATATGACTAATATTTACGAAATCGTATTCTTTGGACATTCAAATGTACTTTTATGTGACGTCGTTTCTTAAGCGGGTTCATTTTGCACACGGTTTAATGGAATGCTAATTTTCATGCAAACAAGTTTTCCTCTAACGGGTGCTACCACTCAGATTAAGTTAGGGTCTCGGAGTAAGGGCAATTAAGGGGTCCTTTATCGGGCTTGGAAGAAAAATATTGAATAATTTTTAAAACGTTTTTTAGTGTGATTAGTCTAATTCTTGAAAATAAACCCGATAAATCTAAATTTTTATGATTAGCTCTATTATTAAACTACTTTTTTTAAAAATCAAAATTCAGACAAATATAAGTGAGCAAGAAAAAGAAACGACAGAGAATCGATGATTTGCTTAACGCCTAAACCAAACCAAAGTTTTTTTTTGTATACCGTATACGATGCAAAGAATTTTTTTTACAGAAAAAGAGTGTTTTAAGAAAAAGAGGGAGTGGAGGATCGAACAAAAAACGAAAAGAAGCCTTTTTAACTACTCTCTTGAAATTCCTTGACAGCAATCAAACAAGATTCAACCCCAGACCTTACCCCACTCGATTACGCTATATGGGGCGTTTTCGAAAACAAAACAAATGGAACTTCCCATCCAAATATTGGTTCGCTTTAGACTGCTATTGAGGAGGAATGGAATAAAATGTCTGAATAATTAATTTTCGAAGGCATGCAAGTCGTTTCGAATGTGTGTAGATACAATATTCGAAAAAAAAACACGGCCATATGGAGTAAATTTAATGTTTTCTTTTTTTGTTGTTTATTTTTTATGATTAAAATTAATCTTGTTTTATAATAGAGTCGTTTATTACTATACTATAATATTCCAAATTTTGCTTCCGCACCCTGTATATGTCCAAAATCTCTAGAATGGAAGATTAATCTCAAGATATTATTTTGTGTCCTTCCTAGGAGAGCCTTTTCGGGTCTTACTCCTTTGCCGAGAATACAGTGAGTATATTCTAAACCACACTGACAGGGTTAGAATGAATAAAAGAAAACATAATTGACATTGTGTGTAATTCTCATAAAAAATCTGATAGTTTGGGGAGTAACCTTTCATTGCCGTTGCCCTAAGACCGCACTCTCTCGGATTGGTAGTACTTGGTATATGGGTTAAGAACCGTTTAACCCTTTAAATGTATTCAAACAAATGACTTATGTTAAATTTGGTTGTTAATATTACGTAGTAATTCATGAAACCATTTAACCGTGTGCCAAAATTGAATATTAAAGTATCTGATGGAGGCTCCATCTAAGGAGATGGGAGAATGTGGAGATTTGGTGAATGTGCCCCCAGATCGACTCGGCTCAGAGTCGTAGCACTTGATAGGGTCCTCTCTATGCTCGTGCCATTTTTAGGGAGGGTATGTTCGATACCTGTCGGTGACGTCATGACTAAACCCCTCGATGATTGGTACTGGCATGAAAGAAGGCATTCAAAAATTAAGTTTTGTTCTTTGATCGATGCTTTATACCTGATCAACATTAGTAATAAAAATGCCTGGTAAGAAACAACATATATATATATATATATATATCTTTAAAGAAAAAACCAAAGACCGGTTATTTCAGGATTATAAATTTATTTCCATCCTGTTTTTCGTTTCTGATGTGATAACATTTAAATTTTCCTGGTAGAAAGCTCAATGTAATGAACATTTAAATTTTCCCGGTAATCCTAAAATAACCGGTATTTGGTTTTTTCTTTAAAGAAATATTGCTCTGTAAAATCAATTACATTGAGCTCTCTACCAGGAAAATTTAGATGCTCAGCTTCAGAATAATTTTTTGTTCTGAAGGAATTACTCCTAACTCTGGTTTAACTGGACCGAATAATACTGATAGATAGATAGATAATTTGTAAGCTAATAGCTTGTTGATATTTTTAGTTGTCAGAGCTTTTTTGTAACACGTATCATTCTATTTAAGATAAATCATTTCTTTGCACGCAGTTACATATTTACCCAACCCCTCCGCTCGGGCAGGATATGACATGAGGTCAATTTTTTAAGCGGAGGTTAACAGGTTTGAATTCAGAGTTTTCCTTCTCCTAGACTAGTTGCCTCACCAAGGCCCAAGAACCTATATCTGCCCTACTATTTACCCATAGCTGGAAGGAGAATAATTGGATTCATACCTTTCCCATGGGTATTTGTGCAATGTGAAATGCAATCAGTCTCCTCCAGGATTTGAACTCGTGTCGCCGTGTCCATTTCCTACGACGATAACCATTACACCATGGGCACCTCCACTTCTTTGCACGCAGTTAAATGGTTTCAACTATTTTTTTTTATCTAAAGCTAATAATTCTATTTAATATTAATCTTTTCTTTGTATACAGTTTAATGGTTTCAAGTATTCTCATCAAACACAAACAGTTCTATGCAATATTAATCATTAGTTTGATTATAGATTAATGTCTTCAAGTGTTGATATCAAGCACAAAGAATTACATTTAATATTTAGCATTTGTTTGCTTACAGTTACATGTTGTTATTCAAAATAGGTAAATCTATATGATTTTAATTATTTCTGTAACATAGCCCGACATGAATACGTGAAATGTACATAGAATGTTCATAACTCATATATAGATAACATAGGAATCCCGAAACACAAAAAAAAACTTACGACTTCTTAGTTCAGGTACGAAACTTTTTATTACCTTTGAGTTAAAAGGTTTTTCGACAGAAGGAGAGTGATACACAATCTTTCTATGCTGACTTTTCCATCTGCCCCCCTCCTACCACGTACGGCCCCCGCCGCAAACTATTGGTCTGATCCCGGCGAGCCCCGAAAGTCAACCGTCTTCTTCGGACGCTAAAACTCAACTCACTGCTTTTTCTCAAATCCCACGCTGCCGGGCATGACGTCATTCACCTCCCTAGTCCCATTTCCCATCTGGAAATTTTATTTTGACATCTCTGAATAATGGCGCATCCTCTCCGCGCGCGCGTGAACACCTGTGTTAATGTTGCACCTAACTAACCCATGCACTAAGCGAAAGGTTCTCATCCTAACTAAACCGGAGGGAAAGATATATAAAACGAAATCCCTCTGGCATTATATTACATTTCTTCGCACATAATTATATGCTTTTCATTGTTTCTAATCCTGTTAATTCTGCTTAATATTAACCCTTTGTTTGTACATAGTTTTTATGCATAGCTATTCAACATTAATAATAAAAATGACTGGTAGGTGACAAAACTGATATCTATCTAGATATATTGTCATCCACAGACAGACTGTTGCGTTGTATCACAACTATCCAGAGTGGCTAGACACGCAGGACGCCTGAAGCTGGGATCGAAACTCGCCCAACCTTACGTTAGACTTAGTATCATACCGCTCTGGGGATTATCAGGCATTATGTAGTCATTTTCGTCTGTGTACATATATATATATATATATATATATATATATATATATAAATGACTGTTCCTTTCGTCATTTTGAAAAATCTGCTATTTTACTTCAAGCAAAATAAATCGAAACAAGAACTGTATTTATCCGCTTCAAGCAAAAAAATACGTTTCTAGAAACTGTTCTGAGAATGAAACCATTTTAAAACTAGAAAAGGTAAAAACTGCTACATATTTTTCTGGATTTCGTTGTAAGATTTCTCTGTACGAGTTGACGGACTGCGATGTAATTTTGAGGGACGGTGTTTATTCATCTCCTTATGTTTGCCTCAAATGTCGGCGTTTTAGCAGAGCGAAAAAATGGTGCCTCTATTCTGAAGTACTACCCAGGTCACCGCTTGGAAGATCTCCCGTTTTATCTTATCACAGAGATCAGAATGATTGTTAACGAGTCAGTGGCAGTCCATACTTTAACTAAGCCTATCTTGACATCACTTTCAGTAGCTGTGATATAACTACCAAGATACACGACCTGGTCTAATTTCAGCGGCTTGCTATTGAATGAAGTGACGGTATCAAATAAAACTCACCGTGGTTTAATTCTTATTCATTCACCGCCACCGCCACCCCCAAGTTTACCAAAGTGAGAGAATTCAACTGAAGAATATGTGCGAATAAGAACACGCGTCTAAATGATTCAGTGAATAAAAATGAAAGTACCCACCACCAAAAAAAACCTAGACAGTTACCGGCAAAGTCTGCATCAAAAGTCGGTCAATCAATCTCGGTCTAAATCTCCGAAATAACTCACGATGTTCGTATGATATGAGGAACGTGTGTCTTTAAAGCGATTAAATCGATAAGAACAACCGTGGTCGCATGTCATTTACTAAAGCGTTGTAATTTGACGGGGTTCGATTCGTATGAAAAGCTCATTTTCCTTGGTGTCAGATTGACACTGTACTTCTCGCGGCTACATTGATTGCGAGATGTCGCGAGACGACGAAATATACTTGCGTGTCAATGAGTGTCAGCGAAAGACGCAGTGCCACACGTTCACCTCTGACAAACAACTTCCGTGCACGATTTCTGTTTTTTTTAAACAAAAGATCAAGAACGCAAATCTGCTGACTTGTCCGATATCTAAACCAAACGGCGATTTATGGTGAAGACAGATTGATATACGGACAGCGATCAACAAAAAAAAAAGAAAAAAAAAGAAAGGAAATGACAGATAAATAGAAAAACAGACAGACAGATATGAACGGATCGGGTTGGACAAAAAAGAGAGAAAAAAGACAGTGAAATTGATAGACAGACAGATATGAAAAGACAGAGATAAACAAAAAAGAAAGATTAACTGTGGACTAGATAGATAGATAGATAGATTGAATAGACTGAGATAGATAGATAGATAGATAGATAGATAGATGTGAATTGATTGAGATCGATCGATCGATAGATAGATACTTGTAATATGCCAAACCACAATTATATTCCAGCAAACCTCCCTCTCTCTCTCTCTCTGACTCTTTTTCTCTCTCCGTCTCTGTCTCTTTCTGTCTCTGTCTCTGTCTCTCTGATTCATTCTACTTTAGCAATTCCCAAACGAATGCAAATGACAAACCCTGAGGGGAAATAAACAATAAATAATAATTCCTATGATTTCACACTCTGATGTTATGGGACTTAGGAAGTAAATGAAAACATAATTTCTAATGCAATCTTAAAAAAGAATTGTTTAATGTCTTCAAATAATCTGTGAGGATGTATTTAGGATACGAAGGGAAGTCATACGTTTAATCATTAAAAAAACATTTTTAAAAAATGAATTCAGTTAAAATATTAGAAAAATTATTTTAAACTTTGACTGGCGTTACGTTAATTCCAACAGATAAGACCGTCAGAGTGGTGCCTTGTGTGGAGTGATATTTAGCGAGCTTGGACTGTAGACCTTTTTTAGACACTACGATTGTAACTGGGTGCTGAATACTCTATTTCTGTTTTAAAAAAATCACTTCTCTGACACTCGGCCTAAAACGTTGCGATTAATATATATATATATATATATATATTGGCAGTATTTCTTCATTAATAGATATTTCGTTGAACATAATAGACATTTTTGTCTACATATTTTTTGTTGATCCTTTCATATTGCCGTGTTGATATAATAATATTCGGCGTGAATTGGTTAATATATCTTCCATAATTTTTTATTTCCCGAGTACTTTCTGCCTGACTTTGGGCCATCATTAGAGGAGGATGTATTACAAAAGTGATGTAACTTATGTATGTACATTACTACTCTGTAAGAGGAAGAGCATCTGGGCCTTTGCAGAGTGTAGCGTTTACATTCAAAATTATTCTATAAATAGTGCCAGTAGCTAAAGACATTCAAGTACATAAGCATTGGTTTGAAAATTAATTCTGTTAAGTTTAGGTTGTATGTTTCTAATATGTAATACTTCGAGAATCTAATTTTTTTTTGTTATTTTGATGTTCTAATATTGTATTTTCGGTGAAAATTTTTCGTAATTCTGTTGTTGGGTATGAATGTTTTTTTTATATGTATGTATATGTATATAATACGCATATGTATATTATTTTCATAAATATTTCGCTTATCGTTGTTTTAATCATCTTCCGTTATATCCCTTAGAAACCCAACAAATTTCAAACATCTGTCCACGTGACAACAACGTAATATTTTATAAAAATACGGACGCTGAATATGCTGTTATGAATGCTTCTTTTTGTTCATACTTTCTTTTCTCTTGTTATTTCATCAAACATCCATCGCTATTTCAACGACATTTTTCGTGAATGTAAAGTCCTAAAGAAGGTTATTATTATCATACGAAAGACTCAAAAAATGGTACTTGATGGTACTTAAAAGTCAAAAAATGGTACTTGATGGTACTTAAAACAAAGATGGGAGGAATCAATGGTGAAGTGAGGCAATCCTGGGAAGAGACACGCCCTCCCATACACCACGGCGTAGTAGCTTTTGAAAAGTGAGCCTTCGAGTCGCTTCCGACTACGGTCGCCAACTTTACTAACTTTACTTTATACATTATATATATATATACAATATATATATATATATATATATATATATATATTGTAATTTACTTGAAGCATTGTACAAATTATTTTATTGTGTTTTTTAAACAGAAAAATGCATACACATTTGTGAATATATAGTTATATTTCAAACGTGAAAAAAATTTCTTTTTTTTTTTCTATTTAATGTTTTTCTTATTCCTTTTTTGCCGGAAGCAATATAAGTGTTTCTACATTATATTCAAATATAGAACTATATTTTTTTCCATCCGAAGCGATGCACATTCACTCCTGATGACCCCCAAAATAAGCAGGGAGTTAAAACTGCTCGGTGGAAATAAGAATGGCTCAAGGAGTATTTTCTACCCGCTCACTTTTTGGTGAGTTTCCGTTACTTGGTAAGTAACTTCCTTCTATTCAAATACAGAACTATATTTTTTTCCATCCGATAAGGTCATTTCATCTGACCAAAATAAATTCATTATAGAATTACAAAACTTAATTCTTTTTCGTCTAAATCACACACACACACACACACACACACACATATATATATATATAAGTTAGCGACCATAGTCGAGGGTGACCCGAAGGCTCCTTTTTCGATAGCTACTACACCAAGGTGTAGGGGAGGGCGCTACTCCATTCCCAGGATTGCTCCACTTTACCCTTGAACCATACCTTATAATGCTGAGTGTTAAGCAAGGTGGTATCAAGTACCATTTTTAAAGTCTTTGGTATGACTGGGATTGAACCCAGGTCTCCCAGGCCATTGGCGAACACTCTAACCGCTGGGCCAATGTCCCAGTTACATTTGTCTCTTTCTAAAAAACAATGTTGTTTTTGGATTGGTTTTTCTACGTTTTTAATGGCATATCAATATTCATGGGTTATTTAATGCCAAAGCAATCGATGTAAATGAACAGCAGTGGTTCTATTGAATCCATAGCTGGGAGTATAAGGGTATTTATTATTTTCCCACGTCTATATGGTCCGAAAGTGAACGTAATAGCGCGACTGGTGTTCGAACTCGCTTACTACGATTCCTCAGTCCATCACATTAGCCACTACACCATGGGACTCTCCCTTTTCATATGGGGTTCTTGGAATAGTTTTGGCAGTGCAAAATGATTAGCTTGTTCAGGAATTGGCTAAAGAGTTGCGAGGCATGAAACAGAATTAGACAGAAGAGAGAAAAGAAAAAAGATGGTAATATGTTTGAACCTCTTCAGAGAAAAGGATGTGAAGAAAGACTTGTCGTAATGCTACAATCCTCCGTCAGTGCCTAAAGGAACACACCAAAGAACAGAATTCTTACAACTTAGAATGACTGAGAGGCAAAGTGCGTTGTTTCATACAAAACTTCACCATTTCAGAAAGTTTTATGAATATACAATACAATGTGGTCTTTTTCTCCAGTTCATTCATTCTCTCTCTGTCTCTCTCTGTCTCTCTAGATATATATATATATATACAGGGTGAAACGATAAAATTGTCGTCCTAAAGAAAACAACACTACAGCTTTATTTTAAAACTTTTGTTGAAAAAATCAATTCAGCTGACTTGATTATGTAGTAGAGCTGACATCTACAGGGTGGAACGATAAAATTGCCCTCCTAAAGAAAACAACACTACAGGTTTATTTTAAAACTTTTATTGAAAAAATCAATTCAGGTAACTTGATTATGTTGTAGAGCTGACATCTATTTAATGTGACGGCCTTCTGCCTCAATCACCGCCTCGATACGGATCCGGAACTGGGAGCATGCCTTTTCCACAAGTGCCGGCGGGAGCTCGGTGAATATTCGGCGGATGGCGGCGAACAGTTTGGCTTTGGTGTAGAGGGAGGTCATGTTGGTGATGTTCTCGATGTATGACCAAACGAAGTAGTCCAGCGGGTTTAGGTCGGGGATGAGGGGGGTGGGCTGACGGACTTGATTAGCCTGAAGTTCTTAGTCTTCTCAGTCAAAATCTGGCTTGTCTGGCGCCTGTAGGACCTACACTTTAAGTCCTCCTTCACATATGCATTCACAGTTGTGTGTGAGAAGCCTAAGTCTATAGCAATCTGCCGAATAGGATGCTGGGGAGTTTCATCAATGATTGCCTGGACCTTTTCGATGAACTCCTTGGTCCGGTCTTCCTGGCGGTGTCCTTCCGCTCCACCACCTCCAAAGGGTCATCCGATGCGTTGAGCTGTGCCCTCAAGCGTTGAACCGTCCGGGTTTGCTTTTTGAGGGTGCTGGCAATGGTCCTGTTGTCATAACTTGGATCGGTAGAGACCAAAAGTTGTACAGCGGCGCATCTCCGATCTTGCTCGTTGAACATTGTGTCACTTTCAGACAGGATAGAAAGCTCCTATCGCTCTTGGGATTTGTACACAACTGGCCAACTAGTAGATGGTCTGCAACAACAAAAAAAGAAAACCGGTTTTCATTAAACGGAAATGGAATCATGTCGTCTTTTCTAGGGCGACAATTTTATCGTTCCACTCCGTATATATGTAAAATAATTAGGAAATCCCGGATTCAAAATAGAAACGTACCAGCAGCATCACGACAACGAATTCTGGTTGGCTGAATGAAACTCAAACGAAAAAACTGATAGGACAGTGGGCGTGGGAGGAAAACAGGTATAGGTGTTATTTAGACATTAGGCAGGCCGATATAAAAGTAGCAAAAAATATACAGCCGCCATTTTGGGGTGAGCTCCAAAAAGGGATTTCACAATCAAAAGCGAACTTATGAAGACCCAAAGAAGAAGAACTTCAAAAGAAAACGTGAAAGAAAATCCAAGGTCTGTCTCTGCTCTCTTTCCCCTCACGATATTTTGTCTCTCTTTGTCTAGCTAACACAGTCGACTTAGTTTTCATACTCTGTTTATCTCTTACGGACAACTACAAAATTTGTGTTGTCGTGAATAAACTTGGTACCTATGCATCTATGTTACCTCAAAAAAGCCAAACTTTCCCGAGCGTTTCCGGGCTATGGGTAATTAGTAGGACAGACTGGGTTCTTCAGCCTTGGTGAGGCAACTAATCTAGGAGAAGGAAAACTCTGAATTTAAACCTGTTAAACTCCGCTTAAAATTGACCTTTGTCATATCCTGCCCGAGCGGAGAGGTTGGTAAATAAGATTACAAACGTTTATTGAGACTGTACATGCAAAATCTTGATTTGAACACCGTAACGTTGCAAACTTTTATTTGTACCGTGTTATGTTTCAATCTTCCATTTGGTGTTAACAACCCCTCCGCTCGGGCAGGATATGACACAAGGTCAATTTTTAAACGGAGTTTAACAGGTTTAAATTCAGAGTTTTCCTTCTCCTGGACTAGTTGCCTCACCAAGATCTGAAGAACCTAGTCTGCCCTACTATTTACCCATCGCTAGAGGGAGAAACATTGGATTCATACCTTCCCCAAGGGTATTAGTGCTATATGAAATGCAATCAGTCTCGTCCAGGACTTGAACTCGTGTCGCCGTGTCCATTTCCTACGATGATAATCATTACACTACGGGCACCTCCATTACATGTGTATCGCTACAACCTCCCCTTTGGTTCATTAACATTATAAATTTCTATCTGAGACCCGTAATGGTATATATATATATATATATAATGACCTCTTCCACTTGAGCAGGATACGACAGTAGGTCAATTTTTAAGCCGAGTTAAACAGGTTTGAATTCAGAGTTTTCCTTTTATTTCATAGTTTGCCATAACCAGATTAAAAAGCCAAGTTGTCCAACTACTTTTTCATAGCTGGAGAGAGAATTGTTGTATTCAAACCTTTCTCTGCAATGGGAAACGCAGTTAGCCTTTATCCCAGATTTGAACTCGTGTCACCGTCTCCATTATTTACACACACACACACACACACACACACATATATATATATATATATATATATATACATATATGTATATATATATATATATATATATATATATATAAGTAAAAGTTGGCAACGTAGTCCAAGATGACCCAAAGCCTCTCTTTTATTAGCTACTACACCGACGTATAGGGAAGGACACTACTTCTTTTCCCTGGATTATATCACTTTACCCTTGATCCGAACCTAATATTTTTCAGGGTTTAACAAAGTGGCATCAAGTCCCATTTTTTGAGTCTTTGGTATGGCTGACCTAAGATTAAATGGTTCTGAGTATTGCTGTGTACCACTAACAATTCAGTTGAACAGTCATTTTTTACACTCAGTTAAAGATAAAAACAGTTTTATTTTGAACAATTCTGTTAAGCATGAATACGCAGTTTAGTTCTATTTGACCAATAGATCGGACCCTATCAGGCGCTACCGCTCTGAGCCAGAGTGAAGCTGAGATCGATGGGAATAAAGGGGTGCTCCGCATTCCCAAGCTCCCGCATTAGTAGAGCCTCACCATCAAATAGATATGTCATATACAAGACACTCATTTAAGGTGGGGAATCTTCCCCATCTGCAGAGATGCAGTCGGTGTATTCTACTGCCCCAGCCACCTAGGCCATAGAAATGTGATTTTCTTTTTACAATTATTATCAAAATAAGATGTTAGAAAAGGATTTTAACAGAATATCCCAAAGTTGAAAAGAATTTTCAGCAACCTTATATATATATGTATGTATATATATATATATATATATACAAATTTTTCCCCTGGGTTTTTATATTTTGCATTTTTAAATATCTATCGTTGACTTAAAATCGTTAATATCACCCCTCATGGTCCTGATGATGGTTCAGTAGAACCGAAATGCTATAGTGTCGACCTCTCAATAAATCTCTCCTTCCACTTGGATTACCTTGTTATCAATTTTTCTACAAGTTGTCGGATTACAATGCTTTATTTACTTTACATATATATATATATATATATATATATATATATATATATATATATATAAGTTGTTGAGAATTCGGTTCATATATATATATATATATATATATATATATGCGACAGATACTGTCAGGAGAGAGAGAGAGAGAGAGAGAGAGAGAGAGAGAGAGAGAGAGAGAGAGAAGGGTCTCAGAAAGACTTGTACAGGATTTACAATTTTATTTCTCACGTTGTACAACAGACGCTATCATTTAGTAAGTATTAAAAAAACTTTCTAGTTCGGCAAATATATTATTCACTGATGACATTTAAGAGAAGTAATTTGCGCCAAGTGAGATAATTTCAAATATACAACTACGAAAACTACTACTGTTGCTGATATTACTAATACTGTTGCTGCTGCCGCTGCAGACGACGAGAACACCTGCGAATTAACAAAAAAAAATATATTGGGAAGTAGATTTTTGTCGTTCCAGTTGACCACCAAGTAAAAAAAAATAAGCAGAAAGCGAAAAAATTATCAAATACCAGGATCTTACTAGAGAGCTAAAAGATCTGTGATATATATCTGTGATAGTGATATAAATTGCCGGTGGTTTGTTAAGAACGGTCCCTAAAGGCCCGGGAAAAAGACTCGAGGAATCAGAAATCAAACAAGAATGTAGACATTTCAAACTGTTATTGAGTATCAAGTATTCCAATCTAATATAAATAAATTGCGCTTAGTAGCATTGTTTATAATTATTATTTCCGGTTAATTACATTCATTTATTTGTACACAATAAAAAAGTTGCAACCGAAGGTGACATTTTAAAATGAGGTAAGTATTTCAATTGTGCCCTGTACAACGGATATATTTAAAGATTCACAAATTAAAAAGAAGGTATGTTGTGCATTCAATAAGTTTCCAGACTTTTTTGTACAGGAATTTAAAATTATCATGGACTCTAGAAAATTCACTATGTTATTGCTATACACCTTATGAGATGACTGGTCAATGTTTATGATTTCAGGTTCAAATGAACAGCAACAGCAGCAATTGGAATACACCCAACTAAAGCCTGATTGTCATAGCTGGGGAATTTCAAAAATGCAATCTGGACGTGAGGACACTTTAGAAGAACGATATGCAATAAGAATTCTATCTTAAACTTGGCAAAAGTGCCACAGAAACGTATGGGATGCTTCAGACTGCTTTTCGACCATCTTGCATGAATCAAGAACCAGTTTTTGAGTGGCATAAGAGATTCAAGGAAGGCAGGGAGTCTGTGAGGGATGATGAGAGGTGTGGGAGGAGAAAGGAAGTCAATATACCAGAGATGACATTTTTTCCAAGTTTAAAACACAATTTTACGGCATATCATTCTTCTAAAGTGTCAGATTGCATTTTTGAAATTCACCAACTATGACCATCAGGCTTTAGTTGGGTGTATTCAAATTGCTGCTGTAGCTGTTTATTTGAATCTGAAATCATAAAACTTGGTCAGTCATCTTATAAGATCTATAGCAATAACATACTGAATTTTCAAGGGTCTACAACAATTTCTAATCCCTGTACAAAAAATGTCTGGAAATTTATCGTAAGCACCTCGTAGTCCAAAGAAAAACACACATAGAATCGACCGCTCAAACAAACAACCACTCCTAAAAATAGAAAATATCCTCCTACAAAGCAGCGAATACATAGGTCTCTCATCCATTCACTAAAAACCATCAAAGAGAGACTAAAACTTATTTTTCAAAAAGCCAGAACCACTTAAACAAAAACCAGAAGTTCCCATTAACCAAACTGGAAAAATACAAATGAACTCCAATGCAAAATGAAAGACCACGAAGCACATTCAAACTGCCCTAAGCCGAATTTCATACAGACCCCTTAACATCAAGAACAAAGTCACCTAAAAGAATGAATAAACAATGCAATACCCAGGGGTGGATAAAGTCCTAATAGAGATCCTAGAGTATTGAAAGTACGTATAGTGAAACTGGCCGCATCGTTGCCGATCTCAATTTAGAAGATAGAATAAATAACTACAATACTTGAAACCATTTAATTGTGTACGACCAAAAGAGCTTATTCTCTTTTATAAAAGTAACCTGAATACCATCCATTTAAAAAGTATGTATAAACAAGATTTGGCACTAAATAACCACCAAGGTTTAATATGCCATTAAATCATTTAACCTAACAAATTACATACATATTAAATACATAAATATTTATGAACAGGATTTGGCATTAATTTACCTACAAGGGTTGATATGCCATTAATGCCTACTATTTTCACTCTGACTCAATAAAAGTATTGGTGTTGGATAGAATGCTTGAAACGATTTAACTGTGTTTCAAATGTTACCTATAAACTATTCGTTTACAAATCATATATACTCTATATATTTGTATGAAGAGGATTGTGTCATCAAATAACCAATAAGGTTTGATATTTCAGTTGATCAAACCATTCCAGTCCCGCCATTATGTGTCCTTTCAAACAAATATTCTTTTGAAAAGGTATGAAATCCCATATTTCCTAAGTTATGGGTAAGATATCGCCACTACAGTCTTTATACAAGGATATATATATATATATATATATATATATATATATATATATATATATATATATATACTGTCATCCACAGACAGATTGTTTCGTTCTATCAGAATTCTTCAGTGTGGCTAGACACGCAGGACGCTCGAAAACGGGATCGAAACCAGTCCAACTTTACGTTTGACTAAGTCTCAGACCTCTCGGCCACCAAGCGGACCACGTTGGCTAAGGGAATTTTTTAAGGTATTTATTTAGCAACAGCAGCTGCAGCAGCAGCCGTTTGTTTACATTTTTTATACCCTATCGGCTACCAGAGTGCTCAATTCTTTCGAAGAGCTTTGCATTACGCTAGCGGCGGCCGACAATTCCTTCGCCAGAGTGCTCAACCCCCATGGGGGAGATTTACATATATATGGTCCCCTACCCCCTTAGGGTTGATCTCTCTGGCGAATGAAGTAATCGCGTTGCCATTAGCGTTTATGCAAGGCTCTTCATATATGTATGAATTGAGCTCTCGATTGCCGTTAAGCAGATGTATGTAAACAATAGTAATTGTGATTCATAACCGTTTAAAATTTACTTCGCCGCTACGAATTTAAAGACTTGGATTGGCGTTTGAGTCAACCGGGTTTCGACCCAGCTACGGGAAGTTAGTATGTCTAGCCACACTGGTGAGTTCTGATAGAACGAAATAGATCTGTCTGTGGATGACTATATGTATATATATATATATATATATGACTATGTATATTTATATATATATAAATTAGGAGAGAGTGATTGGTTGACAAACGGGCTTTCATAAAGAGTTAATTTTGGCTACTTCGTTGTTAAGGTATTATGGTATTTCCACCTTTGTAGGTTATTTAATGCCAAATCCATTTTTATGAAAATAGTCAGTTCTATTTCAAATAATTCTGTTTAGCATGTGTACACAGTTTAATTGTCAAAGGCATTTCTATTTCAAGTTATTTAGTTTATTCAAACAATTTTAATTCAGCTAATTCAGTTTATTTGAAGTACAGATTTTGTTTACACACAGTTAAATGTCAAAACAACTCTATATTAAGCAATTCAGTTTAGTGTAAGTAGAGTTTCAATGTCAAAAACAGTTCCATTTCAAACAATACAGTTTAGCATAAGCTCGCCGTTTAAATATAAGTACACAGTTTAATTGTCAAAAACATTTCTATTTCAAGCTATTCAGTTTAGTCAAACAGTTCTAATTCAAATAATTCAGTTTAGCATAAGTATGCAGTTTAGTTCTATTTAACCCATAGATAGGGCCCTATCAAGTGTTACCATTCTGGGTCAGAGTGGACCTGGGAGCTCCAGCATCACTGGAACCTCACCATCAGATTGCTTAGTGTCATATCCGGGACTCTCATTGGGGTGGGGTCTTACCTCTCTGCAGAGGTTCAGTCGGTGTATTTTAAAGCCCCAGCCGACTGGTCAAATAAAGATTGAAGTTAAATTAAAATTCTGGACGCTGCTGATTGCATTTCACATAACACTAAAAACTTTGGAAGAGATAAGAATCCAATTATTCTCCCTCCACCTATGGGTACATAGTAGGGCAGACTAGGTTTTTAGCTTTGGTTATATAACTAGTCTAAAAACCTGCTTAAAAATTGACCCTGTGTCATATTCTGCCAGTGCGAAAAGATAGGTAAATACTTACGTAAGGGATTATTGATTTGATGCTTGTTGCTTGCACAGTTATATGATTAAAAATCTATTCTTAATTAATGAAAAACCTTTGTTTGCACAAAGTTTACAATTTCATATATTAAGGGCATAAGATTGTTTCTAGACATTTTTCGTATGGGCACTTTTATTTATAGTACACTCATGAAACTCTAGTCCCCTTCGAAGTAATCTCCTCCAGCTGCAATGCACTTGTTGTACCGTTCCAACAACTTCTGGAAGGCCCCATGGAAGTCCTCTTGTGTGAGTGTGTCAATCACCTTCGTCACAACCTCTCTCATCTCTTCAATTGTCTCATAACAACAGCCTCTGAGCTTAGGAAATAACCAAAAGTCACAGGGAGCAACGTCTGGACTATAGAGAGGGTGAGGAACTGTTTTGATGCCCATCTTGGTCAAATAGTCTGCAACCAGGATGGAGTTGTCCTGGTAGAAATGCTACGGACCTGATTTGAAGAGTGCTGGCCTCTTCCGACCGAATCTCTACCTGAACTCCCTTAAAACCTCAGCATAGTAACTCTAACCCTAACCCTTTTGGTTATCAACTCTGGTGTATTGACTTCCTTACTTCTCCCACCCCTCTCATCATCGCTCATAGACTCCTTGCCTTTATTGACTCTCTTATGCTACTCAAAACTGATGCTTGATTCATGCAAGATGGTCGAAAAGTAGTCTGAAGGATTCCATACGTTTCTGTGGCATTTTTTGCAAGTTTAAAACAGAATTTTGCATATCGTTCTTCTAAAGTGTCAGATTGCATTTTTGGAATTCACCTGTTGTGACAATCAGGCTTTAATTGGGTGTATTCCAATTGCTGCTGTATCTGTTGATTTGAACCTGAAAACATAAAAATTGGTCAGTCATCTCATAAGATGTATAGCAATAACATAGTGAATTTTCAAGAGTCTTTCAACAGCATTAATAATTTTAAAATCTTAAACAGTTGTACTTGACCCATAGATAGAACCCTTTCAGGTGCTCCTTCTCCGGGTCAGAATGGACGTTTGAGCAATGGCAATGAAGGGGTACTCCACATTCCCCAAAGCTCCACAGCAGGAGATTCACCATCAGTTAGTTTAATGTCATATCCAGGACACTCGTTAGAGGTGTCTTACTTCTCTTCAGAAACGAACGTGATGGATAGGTTAGACTGTTATTTGATTTAATTGCATATCAACCCTTGCGGCCAATTCAATGCCTAATAATGTTTATAAATATAGTATATCATTTTAAATGAATCGTTTGTGGTTAATATTATTTTTAACCAAGTAAGAGCTAATTTTTTTGGCACATAGATAAATGGTTTCAATTATTGCTAATTATTTTTGAACGCAGTTAAACGCTTTCAAATATTGTTATTGAAAACAAAAAATTCTATTTAATATCGATCATTTGTTCACACACAGTTAAATTGTTCATATTATGGCTAAATACTTATAATTCTACTTCATATTAATCATTAGTTTATACATTGTTGAATGGTTTCAAGTATCGCTCTTTATTGTGTGCACACAGTTCAATAGTTTAAATTATTGTAATTTATAGTTTGCGCACAGTAAAATAGGTTTGGTTTGATTTTTTGTTTAATGGCATATCAACTCTTTTTAGGTTATTTAATGCCAAATCCATTCTCCTAGAAGAACAGTAGTTGTACTATTTAACCCATAGATGGGAGGATCAGGGGTCTCATACCTTTCCCAAGGGTATTTGCTCGAAAGTGAACATAATAGCGCGACTGGAGTACGAACTCGCGTACTACGATTCCGCAGTCCATCGCTTTAACCATTACACCACGAGGACGCCCCTGCACAGTAAAATAGTTTTAAGTATTCGTATCAAACACTAATAGTTCTATTTGCACCCAGATAAATACTTTCAAATATTGCGCTTTATTGTTTGAACGCAGTTAGTCGGTTTCAAGTATTTTCATTTAAATCTAATAATTCTATTGAATAGTAATCATTTGTTTGCACACAGTTAAATGGTTTGAATTATTACAATCTTATACTAATAATTCAATTTGAAAATTCGTTTGCGCACAGTTAAATGATATAAAATATTGTAAATGATTAAACTTTTCTACTTGATCCATAAAAGGGACCCGAACAGGTACTCAGGGTCAGAGTGGACCTGGGAGTAATGATAATGAAGGAATACTTCATGTTTCCCAAAGTTCCTTGACTAGTTTAACCTTCAGATGCAGATTAGAGTCATATTCAGGATAATCATTGGTGGATGGGAGGGCATGTTAACCCTTTGTAAAGATTCAGTAAGCGTATTTTCCTGCTCTTGCCGGCTGGGTGGTGAACCTATCGGATATCAAATCTGACTTAGTCTAATGTTACACTATTTGCGTAATGGGATGTAAATTTATCTAAATAAAATTATTCGTACTGTTCCAGTGTTTGTCCTCAATTCCCTTTTTTCCCTAATTGTATTTCTTTAACTATTCCAACACTAAGTGCCTTTTTCCAAACGAAAGAGTTATCTTAACCGGTCCCTTCTAAAATTGTGTGGTGTTTCGGTTAAGGAACCTAATCTAAACTTAATTTAAAAACGTGGGTCACTGTAGAGAGGCAAACAAAAAAATATACTGGATCCAGTAACTGGGAAAGATTACTTCTTAGTCTACCCATTATCTTAAGCTTTTCAGCCTGTTTACTAGGGACGTTCATCGGGCATAAAACGACCATCTGCTCGTTGAATCATTTGGCCATCTGGCCGGCCACGTCCAATCTGCGGCCAAGGTGATGTTTCTGGGCATTTTAAATGTAATTTGAAATTGCCTTCGGGTTCGTTTGTCCGAAAACAAAATATCGACAAGGATGAAGTCTCTGTAAAAACACCAAAGTGAAGAAAGAAAAGACATGGCTTAAAGGTTTTGTACAGGCTAATCGACATCATTGATAAGCACCCACTTTGGTCTCTTTGTCTATCTTTCTCACTCTCTATCTCTCCTCCTCTCTCTCTCTCTCACATACACACATACTCAAACAATCACATACCGATTTTTTCTCTCTTTCTCTTTTCTCTCTCTCTCTCTCTCTCTCTCTCTCTCTCTCTATCTATCTCTCGTTCCTATTCACGCAAACCGATTTCCTCCACTCTCTTTCTTATTCTTTCTCACTTTTTCTCTTTCTGTCTCAATCATCTAAGAATTCAGGATGCGATTGAGAAGCCGGGGATTAGAAACCTTACCAGGTATAGCAGTGCGAGTCTAAGTGTCAAGCCTTTGAAATTAGTAGACCAATTCACATACCTCGGCAGCCGTATCTCATCTAATTAAGCGATTTCAACAAATGCCTTGCGAAGGAATAAACTGCAATCGATATGTTATCGATCCCTGATAAAATTAAGAGGGATTTCTTCCGATCTGAGTCTACGTCCGTACTACTATATGTGTGCACCATATGAACGCTAACAAAACGCATGAAAAAAAAATTACACAAGAACGGA
Source organism: Sepioteuthis lessoniana (assembly GCA_963585895.1). Taxonomy (NCBI): domain Eukaryota; kingdom Metazoa; phylum Mollusca; class Cephalopoda; order Myopsida; family Loliginidae; genus Sepioteuthis; species Sepioteuthis lessoniana. The sequence goes on from OY757935.1 coordinate 8,097,428, forward strand.
ACGTGTTGTTTGAAAAATTCATGCACGCAGGACCCCACAAAATAGCAGCTGTACGGCCACTTGCCTCTGATCTCAGAAACCATCGAAATAAGACGAACAAGAGAACTGCTGGTTAAGTAAGGACGGACTCATAAGTGACCTGTTATGTACGAACCAGTACTGGTTAATGTTATAGGACTTACATACATAAGGCTTGTGTGGACACTGGATGCAGTCTATAGGAACTGCCAGGAGTGATAAAAGATTGGGATGGATGGCAGTTATCGGGAAAACTTTATATGACTTGATGATGATGATAATGATCTCGATGTCTATTCCCTCGGCGTGGAGGTGGTTTGGTTTGGTTTCTTTGTTTAATGGTATATCAACCTTTGTAGGTTATTTAATGCCGAAGGCATTCTCCTAGAAGAACAGTAGTGGTACTATTTAACCCATAGCTGGGAGGATAAGGGGGTTCATACCTTTCCCAAGGGTATTTGTCCGAAAGAGAACGTAATAGCGCGACTGGAGTACGAACTCGCTTACTACGATTCCGCAGTTCATCGCTTTAACCATTAAATAACGAGGACACCCCCGGTGGGGATGGAGCAGAATCCACATGGCTTACTGAAGAACATACTAGACTGTGACATTACAGGGTGGAACGATAAAATTGTTGCCCTAGAAAAGACAACATGATTCCAATTCCGTTTAATGAAAATTGGTTTTCTTTTTTTGCTGCAGACCATCTACTAGTTGGCCAGTTGTGTACAAATCCCAAGAGCAATAGGAGCCTTCTATCCTGTCTGAAAGTGACACAATGTTCAACGAGCGAGATCGGAGATGCGCCGCTGTACAAATCATGCTCTCTACCGATTCGAGTTATGACAACAAGACCATTGCCAGCACCCTCAAAATGCAAATCCGGATGGTTCAACGCTTGAGGGCACAGCTCAACGCATCGGATGACCCTTTGGAGGTGGTGGAGCGGAAGGGAACATCATGCCACGTCACATCTTCGAAGTCGGCTTGAAAGTGTACCTGGATGTGCTGAAGAGTGTGGTGATCTCCTGGTGCAATCAGGTGGCCGGTGGCAAACCCTGGGTGTGACAGCAGGACTCGGCGCCGACCCACAAGTCCAAAGAGACCCAGGCTTGGCTTCAGATGGAGTGCTACGACTTTGTACCCTTCTCTCACTGCCCCCTCCTCCCTCGACCTGAACCCGCTGGACTACTTCGTTTGTTCCTACGTCGAGAACATCACTAACATGACCTCCCACAACACCAAAGTCAGCCTGATTGCTGCCATCCGCCGAGTATTCGCCGAGCTCCCGCCGGCGCTTGTGGAAAAGGCATGCCCCCTTTTCCCGATCCGTATCGAGGCGGTGATTGAAGCTGAAGGCGGATACGTTAAATAGATATCAGCTCTACAACATTAAAATAAAGCTGTAGTGTTGTTTTCTTTAGGACGACAATTTTATCGTTCCACCCTGTAGATGTCAGCTCTACTACATAATCAAGTCAGCTGAATTGATTTTTCCAATAAAAGTTTTGAAATAAAGCTGTAGTGTTGTTTTCTTTAGGACGACAATTTTATCGTTCCACCCTGTAGATGTCAGCTCTACTACATAATCAAGTTAGCTGAATTGATTTTTTCAATAAACGTTTTAAATTAAAGCTGTAGTGTTGTTTTCTTTAGGACGATAATTTTATCGTTCCGCCCTGTACATGTCAGCTCTACTATATAATCAAGTTAGCTGAATTGATTTTTCCAATAAACGTTTTAAAATAAAGCTGTAGTGTTGTTTTCTTTAGGACGACAATTTTATCGTTCCACCCTGTAGATGTCAGCTCTACTACATAATCAAGTCAGCTGAATTGATTTTTCCAATAATAGTTTTAAAATAAAGCAGTAGTGTTGTTTTCTTTAGGACGACAATTTAATCGTTCCACCCTGTAGATGTCAGCTCTACTACATAATCAAGTTAGCTGAATTGATTTTTTCAATAAACGTTTTAAAATAAAGCTATAATGTTCTTTTCTTTAGGACGACAATTTTATCGTTCCACCCTGTAGATGTTAGCTCTACTACATAATCAAGATAGCTGAATTAATTTTTTCAATAAACGTTTTAAAATAAAGCTGTAGTGTTGCTTTCTTTAGGACGATAATTTTATCGTTCCACCCTGTAGATGTCAGCTCTACTACATAATCAAGTTAGCTGAATTGATATTTTCAATAAACGTTTTTAAATAAAGCTGTAGTGTTGTTTTCTTTAGGATGATAATTTTATCGTTCCACCCTGTAGATGTCAGCTCTACTACATAATCAAGTTAGCTGAATTGATTTTTTCAATAAACGTTTTAAAATAAAGCTGTAGTGTTGTTTTCTTTAGGACGATAATTTTATCGTTCCACCCTGTAGATGTCAGCTCTACTACATAATCAAGTCAGCTGAATTGATTTTTCCAATAATAGTTTTAAAATAAAGCTGTAGTGTTGTTTTCTTTAGGACGACAATTTTATCGTTCCACCCTGTAGATGTCAGCTCTACTACATAATCAAGTTAGCTGAATTGATTTTTTCAATAAACGTTTTAAAATAAAGCTGTAATGTTCTTTTCTTTAGGACGACAATTTTATCGTTCCACCCTGTAGATGTCAGCTCTACTACATAATCAAGATAGCTGAATTAATTTTTTCAATTAACGTTTTAAAATAAAGCTGTTGTGTTGTTTTCTTTAGGACGACAATTTGATCGTTCCACCTTGTATTGTAAGCTAGTTCGAACTCCACTCGCGCCTATTTAGTTTTCTTTCGGTCTCTTCGTAAAGTTATGGGTTTTTAGCATCACTTCTATTCTATAAGGATGGCTTTGGTATTACGTAACCGACGAAGGTTGCTATGCCATTAAATAAAATACTAAACCAAACCCTCGGCCTATTTCCCTTTTACTTATTCTGTATTTTCTTTTTCCGCCTTTTTAAATCTCCCCACCCAACTCTTTCATTCTTCTCTTTTACTTTTTTTCTCTCTTTTTATGTGCTGTCTTAGTCACCTTCTACTTTTACTTTCATTTTCTCTCCCCTCTCTCTTTCTTTCTTTCGTTTGAAATATATATATATATATATCTGTCTCTCTTAATATTTTACTCTTGGGTCTTTTTCGCTCTCACCCAATCCTCTTATTCCTTTTCTTTCTTTTTTTCATTCTTTATATTTCTCTCTTTCTCTTTTTCATTTTCCTCTCTTTCTTTCTTTTCCTTTCGATAGGTTTATCTTCTTTTTTTCTTTGTCCCTTTCAGATATATATATACATATATATACGTGGCGCATTCAATAAGTTTCCAGAATTTTTTCGTATGGGTATTTAAAATTGTCATTGACTCTTAACTATGTTATTGGTATACATGTTATGAGATGACTGAATAATTTTTATGATTTCACGTTCAAATGAACAGTTACAGCAGCAATTGGAATACACCCTACTAAAGCCGTATTGTCTCAGATGGTGAATTTCAAAAATATTTCAAGACTATTTAACCAAGATGGGAATCAAGACAGTTCCTCAGCCTCCCTATAGTCTAGACCTTGCACTTGTGACTTTTGTTTATTTCCTAAGCTCGGAGGGTGTCGTTATGAGACAATTGAGGAGATGAAAGAGGCTGTGACGAAGGTCATTGACACGCTCAAACAAGAAGACTTCCATGGGGTCTTCCAGAAGTTGTTGGAACGGTAGAACAAGTGCATGGCAGCCGGAGGCGATTACTTCGAAGGGGACTAGAGTTTCATGTGTGTACTATCAATAAAAGTGCCAATACCAAAAAAGTCTGGAAACTTATTTAATGATCCTCGTATATATCGCTTTCTTTTATGCCTCTCACATTGTTTTATCTCCCTCTCTCCCTCTTTCCGTTATTTTCACTATTTCTTTTTTACTATGTATTTTACTTTCCTTTGTTCTTTCTTTCGTTCTTTCTTTCTTTCTTACTTTCTTTCTTTCTTTCTTATCTCTCTCTTTTTCACATGTTTTCTTTTCATTTCTTTTTTCTTGCTTTTCTGAAAGGTTTTTTTTACTCTTTCTTTCTTTCTTTCTTTCTTTCTTTCTTTCTTTCTTTTGTTTGTTTGTTTCTTTCTTTCGTTCATTCATTCATTCTTTCTTTCTTTCTTTCTCTTTTTCCCATGTTTTCTTTTCGTTTCTGTTTTCTTGCTTTTCTGAAATGTTTTTCTACTCTTTCTTTCTTTCTTTCTTTCTTTCTTTCTTTCTTTCTTTTGTTTGTTTCTTTCTTTCTTTCGTTCATTCTTTCTTTCTTTCTTTCTTTCTTTCTTTCTTATCTCTCTCTTTTTCCCATGTTTTCTTTTCGTTTCTGTTTTCTTGCTTTTCTGAAAGGATTTTTTACTCTTTCTTTCTTTCTTTCTTTCTTTCTTTCTTTCTTTCTTTCTTGTCTTCTTCTGGATTAAGTTACATCATTTCTTTCAATCTTTTTCTTCATCCCTTTCATCTTATATCTCTCAAAATTGCTTTATTTTCTTTCTCTCTCATACATTTTCCCCTTTCTCTCAACCTCTCTCTTGCCTTGTTTACTTTTTATTTTTTACTCTCTATTCTACTCTCTCTTTCTCTCTATTATCAGCTCAGAAGGCTGGGGGTGTAGAATACGTTGACTGCGTCTTAACAGTGGAGTTAGACCCCTCCCTCACTTCTCACAACGAATATCTTGTACATGACTATGAATTGCATCCGATGGTAAGGCTTCAGCCAAGGAGTTTTCGGGAATGTCCCAGGTCCACTGATGTACAGTCGTAGTACTTGTTTGATTCAAATCTATGGATCAAATGGAACTGTTTAATCATTTAACTGTGTGCAAACAAATAACCGATGTTCAATTGAATTGTTAGCGTTACGTAGCAACCTTTTAACCGTTTTTAATCAAATGAACTCAAGATTGTTTTAAATATTGGCTTCAAACTATTTATTTTCAAATAGTATATATATATATATATATATATATATATATATATATATATATATACTGCATTCAACATTGAATAACCAACAAGGTTTGATATGCCATGAAATCTAAATAACCAACCAAACACTTGGTTTATTTTCATTTCTTCACTTTTCGCTTCTTTCTTTCTTTTTTTCTTTCTTTCTTTCTAATGTGTCTCTTTTTTCTTTCTTTCTTTCTTTTCTATCTATGTATCTATCTGTCCTTTTTCGTCGTTTTTCTTGCCTTCTATCTCTTTTCATCCTTTCTATTTCTTTCTTATAATTTCTGTTTTTTTACCACTCTCTGTTTGTTTGTTTTTTGTTTGTTTCTTTCTTTCTGTGTCTGTTTTTCTCTATCTTTTTATTTGTATCTCTCTTTTTTCTTTCGTTTTTGCTCTTTTTCTTACTTCTTCGTTTTTCTTTCCATCTCTTTTTTCCTTTCTTATTTTTATTTTTCGTAATTTCCGTTTCTTTCTTTCTTTCATTCTTTCTTTCTCACACGCCCTTAAGAAGGCGATTCTTTTCACAATCCCATTCAGTCAAAGATAGGATTCTTCATATTTCGATGACCGAGTTCCATTGAAGAATCACCTTCAAAAGCGAAACGCATTGGTTGGATCTGAAGATTACAGAAAGAGATTAAAAATGGTGGCCATTACGTGGTTACCGATTCTTACACGTGTCCTTTTCATCTCATTGGCGAAACGACAGACAAATTAATATCTCCATAAGACAAAAACGATAAAAACAATGGAAACAATTTACGAACAAGTGTATGCTTAATGTACCCTTAAAATAGCCGAGCCTATGGCCAAATACACACACACACACACACACACACACACATATATATATATATATATAATTTTAAGAAAAACTCAACAGACCGTCATAAATTTATTTCAGCAGTCAAGTCCATAGAGACACCAACCTCTTCGGATACCCGGAGTAGTAGCACCTGATAGGGTCCTATCTATGGATTAAATAGAACTAAACTGTACATATGCTAAACTGACTTGTTTGAAATAAAATTTTGACATTTAAACTGGGTACTTATACTAAACTTTGATGCTATAATTGTTTATCATTATATACTTAATCCTGGAAGCAATACCCCGCAACATCTCAGAAAACAGCAGTTATATGGCCACTTGCCTCTTATCTCACGAACTATTCTAGCAAGACGAACAAGACATACGGAGGACTGCTGAAGAAGCAAGGATGAAGATATAAGAGATATTCTCTTATGGACGCCCACTCATGGCCACACCAGGGTTGACCAACCAGCAAAGACATCAGTTCTGTGAAAACGCTCTAAGCTGCATAGAAGACCTGGCAATGGATGATAGTGATGGATGGCACGTGAGAGAGTCATGAAACTCTTTACTGGCAACGCGAATTGATAATGATAATGATGATGATGGCCTAAAATTATATTATGGTTTGCAAAAAAAAAACAACAATTATTTCGGCAGTACTTTACTTAACCAACGAACCTACCAACCATCTTCGCAGAATATGAAATAATATTGATTCCTGTTCACAAATACACGGTAAAATTAAAATGGGAGAATGCACAATTTATATGAACAAAATTTCTGAAAAATATATTTCGCGGTGAGCCAACCAGGAAAATAATTTGGGATATTAATAAATTATTTTAGTAATGAATTGATTTCTAGCTAAACTTTGCAGGGTTTCGACTTGCAAACCCTGTTTTGAGTAAAAGTTTCAACTCATGTCATCATAAGCTGAACAATTACTTTAGAAGCAAAATATACCTCGAAAAACAATTAGGTATATATCGGCTGATATTTAGCAATGACGTGTCCTTAAACTTTTTAAGGATTAAAAGTGTTTAAAGCATTAGTTAGGGAGTTATTAGAAAAACATAGAGAGATAAGAAAACGAGGAGTGGTAGTGGGCATACGATCCAAGAAGAGGGCGATCTGACACTCTTACAGTCTGCTACCAAGATTTATTTGAAACACGGTACAAATGTTTTGGAGTATGGATTCACTTTGCACTAGACCTTCGAGTTTGGCAAACCTATGAACAGAAAGCTCACCAGGCTTCGTACTAGGAGACTTAACATTGTTCATATTGCTTCGTGAAATTCTGACCAGCATTTGACACAACCTCGCTACAATGGTTGATACGCCATAAAACCCAACCAAACCAGATCCTTTATTTTTAATATATATGTATAAAGAGGATTTGGCAATAAATAACCAATAATAGATGATATACCATAAAACTCAACAAAACCAAGTCCTATATATTTATTATATAGGTATAAACAAAAATTGGCATTAAATAACGTGCAAAGGTTGATATACCATAGAAGTCAGCCAAAACAAATCCTATATATTTAATATACATGTGTAAATAGGATTTTGCATTAAATAACCTATAATGGTTGATATACCATTAAACCCTACCAAACCAAATCCTATATATTCAATATATATGTGTAAAGAGGATTTTGCATTAAATAACCTACAATGGTTGATATGCCATTAAACCCAATCAAACCAAACTAGAATGGGTAAAAAGTTTTGCAATATTTTGGTAATGTGGGGCTCAATTCCGCAGCTCCTGATACTTTTACCGAATTTATGAAAAGAAAGAATCGCACTGCACTGTAAGATGCCGGGTGAGATGCTCACCCGATACCCTTCGGGTGCTACACGCCGGATTTGCCTACATGTCTTGGAGAACGGCATTGGAATCCACTACTTTCGATCTACATGACTTTGCATGTTCGTCAAAATTCTAGCAAAGAGTGACGTTCCAGTGATCAACTTCTGCATCACCTCTTGCACAACAAAAGTGGATTTAAGTTGCAACTACAGCGTTATGGAATTTACTAAGCTTTTTTGCTTAGAGACAGCACAAGACCATATAGATGGGCACCCAATGAGACTCAAACTCACTTGTAAAAGTTTGATAGTCTAGCTTGCTAACCATTACACCACTAGAGGCACCCGCAACCGCAGCGTTATGACTTAGTTTTAATTAACAATAACATCCTCAGTTAGAACACATTGCATATTCATCTGTCCAGTTTACAAATCCCACACGATTTTAAGCAATACACAACGTGTCAGTACACCGATTACCACGACACTACCATCACAGCCTGAAATGCTTTAGTCGAGTGATATATACCAGGCTAAATATTAACTAGTATCTATCAAACTCTTTCAAGACTATTGATTCTCCCTAATATTTCTACATAGATACATTTAATTTAAAATATAGGTTAGGGACATAAAAATATGTCCAATTTTTTCCTTTCGATAAGAATAGAATAAATCTAAATGAAGCAAAACGTATCGGAAATTCATCAAACATCATCAGCAAGAAATCCTTTGTCGATCTCTCGCTATTTCCCTCTATTGACCATCACTTTTAGTAAATCCCCTCGACGGCACTCAGTATCTTCACAGAAGTGATGAATGGTATATTTTTCCCGGATCATCAACACTGAGTTCACTCCTAGACCAATTCCGTTTACTTCCTGTACCGGAATATGCAATTGAGATTCAGTTTGAGCAGGTGTATTTGTAAAAAGCGCAAGATCATCAGCGTAGTTTGCACCAGTTTGCACCAGTTTGCACAAGGACGTCATAATTTTGATTTATTTAAACGCTTGTCCAAGGGGTGTCCTGCGTATGACACTAAACCGCATCTTATACCCCCAGGTATTCTCAGGACAGACATTAAGTTGAGGGCGCTTCATTTTTTACCTAATGTTCAGTTTGTACCATCTGTACTTTATAAGTGATAGCTTCTGAAAAAAGAAAAAAAATCCATTAAAAATGTATTGTAAATAATTTTTTTTTTTAATTCTAAGTATTACCTTGGAGAAGATATTGTCTGACATCAAAGATTATACAAGCTGATAATTTAAGCTCCCTGTATCTGTAAGATTTCTCCGATATCATTAGCAATATCACTGATGAATAGTAATATATATATATATATATATATATATATATGTGTGTGTGTGTATAAAGGGTGTCTCAAAATAGATGCAACCCATTAATATGATAATGTTTTATTACTGACACAAGGGAATGGCGGTCATTTGGAACACGTTCTATAAAAAATGAGCTGGAGACATCTTGTCAATTTTTTAAAATTGTAATTATATCAGCTTCTGGGACAATTTTTTTTTTTTAGTTTCTTGTCTTCGTAATAAATCACCATCATATTAAAGGGTTGCATCTCTTTCAGACAGTTTTGAATGATTTTGTCTCCAAATAAGTAGTGTTGCAATATATTTTTTCCTCTCTTGTCCAAGGCATTGTGATCGATGATATATAGTTGTCATAGTAGATTATTTTCAAACCTGAAACGAAAATGAACTCAAGATTATAATCAGAAGAGTTATTAACAGTCATACGAGGATCATTAAATAAGTTTCCAGACTTTTTTGTATGGGCAGTTTTATTAATAGTACACACATGAAACTCTAGTCCCATTCGAAGTAATCTCCTCCGGCTGCAATGCACTTGTTCTACCGTTCCAACAACTTCTGCAAGGCCACATGAAAGTCCTTTTGTGTGAGTGTGTCAATGACCTTCGTCACAGCCTTTTTCATCTCCTCAATTGTCTCATAACGACACCCTCTGAGCTTAGGGAATAACCAAAAGTCACAGGGAGCAAGGTCTGGATTATAGGGACGACGAGGAACTGTCTTGAAGCCCATCTAGGTCAAATAATTTGTGACAAGGATTGAGTTATAGACTGGTGCATTGTCCTGGTGGAAATGCCACTGACTTGATTTGAATAATGCTAGCCTCTTCCCTAGGAATATCTTCCCGAACTCTGTTAAAACCTCATCATAGTAACCCTAACCCTAACCCTTTGACCAATCAACTCTGGTGTATTGACTTCCTTTCTCCTCCCATACCTCTCATCATCCCTCACAGACTCCCTGCCTTCCTTGAATCTCTTATGCCACTCAAAAACTGATGCTCGATTCATGCAAGATGTTCCAAGAGCAGTCTGAAGCATTCCATACGTTTCTGTGGCATTTTTTTCAAGTTTAAGATAGAATTTTTATTGCATATCGTTCTTCTAAAGTGTCCTCACGTCCAGATTGCATTTTTGAAATTCACCAGCTGTGACAATCAGGCTTTAGTAGGGTGTATTCCAATTGCTGCTGTTGCTGTTCATTTGAACCTGAAATCATAAACATTGACCAGTCATCTCATAAGGTGTATAGCAATAACATAGTGAATTTTCTAGAGTCCATGATAATTTTAAATTCCTGTACAAAAAAGTCTGGAAACTTATTGAATGCGCAACATATCTTCTTTTTAATTTGTGAATCTTTAAATATATCCGTTGTACAGGGCACAATTGAAATACTTACCTCATTTTAAAATGTCACCTTCGGTTACAACCTTTTTACTGGGTACAAATAAATGAATGTAATTAACCGGAAATAATAATTATAAACAATGCTACTAAGCGCAATTTATTTATATTAGATTGGAATACTTGATACCCAATAACATTTTGAAATGTCTACATTCTTGTTTGATTTCTGATTCCTCGAGTCTTTTTCCCGGGCCTTTAGGGACCGTTCTTAACAAACCACCAGCAATTTATATCACTATCACAGATATATATCACAGATCTTTTAGCTCTCTAGTAAGGTCCTGGTATTTGATAATTTTTTCGCTTTCTGCTTATTTTTTTTTTTTTTAGTTGATGGTCAGCTGTCCTGGTGGAAATGCCATGGACCCGATTTGAAGAGTGCTGGCCTCATCCCTAAGAATCTCTTCCTGAACTCCCTTAAAACCTCAACATTGTAACTCTAACCCTTTGGCCAAGACTCCCTGTCTTTCTTTAATTGCTTATGCCGCTCAAAAACTGATTCTCGATTAATGCAAGATGGTCGAAAAGCAGTCTGAAGCATTCCATACGTTTCTCAGGCATTTTTTCCGAGTTTAAAACACAGTTTTATTGCATATCGTTCTTCTAAAGTGTCCTCACGTCCAGATTGCATTTTTGAAATTCACCAGCTGTGACAATCAGGCTTTAGTAGGGTGTATTCCAATTGCTGCTGTTGCTGTTCATTTGAACCTGAAATCATAAACATTGACCAGTCATCTCATAAGGTGTATAGCAATAACATAGTGAATTTTCTAGAGTCCATGATAATTTTAAATTCCTGTACAAAAAAGTCTGGAAACTTATTGAATGCGCAACATATCTTCTTTTTAATTTGTGAATCTTTAAATATATCCGTTGTACAGGGCACAATTGAAATACTTACCTCATTTTAAAATGTCACCTTCGGTTACAACCTTTTTACTGGGTACAAATAAATGAATGTAATTAACCGGAAATAATAATTATAAACAATGCTACTAAGCGCAATTTATTTATATTAGATTGGAATACTTGATACCCAATAACATTTTGAAATGTCTACATTCTTGTTTGATTTCTGATTCCTCGAGTCTTTTTCCCGGGCCTTTAGGGACCGTTCTTAACAAACCACCAGCAATTTATATCACTATCACAGATATATATCACAGATCTTTTAGCTCTCTAGTAAGGTCCTGGTATTTGATAATTTTTTCGCTTTCTGCTTATTTTTTTTTTTTTTTAGTTGATGGTCAGCTGTCCTGGTGGAAATGCCATGGACCCGATTTGAAGAGTGCTGGCCTCATCCCTAAGAATCTCTTCCTGAACTCCCTTAAAACCTCAACATTGTAACTCTAACCCTTTGGCCAAGACTCCCTGTCTTTCTTTAATTGCTTATGCCGCTCAAAAACTGATTCTCGATTAATGCAAGATGGTCGAAAAGCAGTCTGAAGCATTCCATACGTTTCTCAGGCATTTTTTCCGAGTTTAAAACACAGTTTTATTGCATATCGTTCTTCTAAAGTGTCCTCACGTCCAGATTGCATTTTTGAAATTCACCAGCAGTGACAATCAGGCTTTAGTAGGGTGTAATCTAATTGCTGTTGTAGATGTTCATTTAAACCTGAAATCATAAAAAATGATCAGTCATCTCATAAGATGCATAGCAATAAGATACTGAATTTTCAAGAATCTACGACAATTTTAAATGCCTGTACAAAAAAAAAGTCTGGAAACTTACTGAAGGCACCACGTATATGCATTTGAAGACACCCTGTATAGTCCTGGATATGACACTAAACAATCTGATGGTGAGGTCCCAGTAATGCTGAGGTTTGGGGAATATGGAGCACCCCTTCATTGCCACTGCTCCCAGATCCACTCTGGCCCGATGTGGTAGCACCTGATAGGGCCCTATCTATGGGTTAAATAGAACTAACGGTATACTTATGCTAAACTGAATCGTTTGATTAAACTGAATAGCTTGAAATAGAAATGTTTTTGACAATTAAACCGTACTTACATTTAAACTGTGTGCCTATACTAAACTGAATTATTTGAAATAGAACTGTTTTTGACATTGAAACTGTATTTACACTAAACTGAATTGTTTAACATAAAACTGTTTTGACATTTAACAGTGTGTAAACTAAATCTAAACTTATACTAGACTGAATAAGCTCTATTAGAACAGCTTGACTAAACTGAATTGCTAGAAATAGAAATGTTTTTGACTATTAAACTGTACTTACATTTAAACTGCGTGCTTATGCTAACCTTAATTGTTTGAAATTGAACTGTTTTTTTACATTGAAACTCTACTTACACTAAACTGAATTATAATAGATAATTGTTTGGATAAACTGAATAGTTTGAAATAGAAATGTTTTTGACAATTAATCTGTGTACTCATGCTAAACTGAATTGTTTTCAATAGAACTGATTATTTACATAAAAATGGATTTGGCATTAAATAACCCACAAAGGTTGATGTGCCATATTACCAAACCAAATCAAACCAAACAGCCTGTATATATTATTAGAGAAACAACTTTTGCACATTTGTGTATACATCTATTTCGGTTCAGTTTCTTTGTTTATCAATCGTCGTAAAGCCATTCTCGTAGAAAGAGAGTAGTGGTACTATTTACTAGGGAGATAGAAGGGACTGCTACCTTTCCAAAAGTGAACGTTCTAGCTCGAATAGAGTTCGAACTCGTTCACCACGGTGTCGCAGTCTAGTACGTTAGCCACTACGCCATAAAGGCCTCTCCCGTTTATATTTAGCGACAGAGCACGAGATAACTCTGATGATAAGATGGGGTGTCTACTGAAACTGGTTCTTTTGTGGGTTGTTTAGTGAAGAAAAAGTCCGAGACAGGAAGGCCATGAGAGATTTAGAGGCTAATCTGAATAATTCGTCATCCTGGGAGGCCATGAAAAAAATAAGGATGTTTTATGAGTTCATCCAATAATTCTTAGTGTACGACGCTCGTACGAACATCGTTCTTCTACCTTGGTCTATGGCAAGATGTTTAAATTGATAAAGCTTTGTACTGAAAACACGTAGGAAGGTGAAAAATAAAATAAATGTATGAATATTTCAAGAAGATTTAATGTTTGACTGAGAAAGTATTATATATATATATATATATATATATACACACACACATACACACACACACACAAACATATATATATATATATATATATATATATGGAGAGAGAGAGAGAGAGAGAGAAAAGAGAGCTAAAGAGAAAGAGATAAACAGTTTTAATCTTAACAGATTAACAGATACGTATATATATATATATATATATATATATATATATATATATATATATATATATATATATATACATTGAATGCAAGTGTTGTGCTTAAAATACGGAGGAAGGTGAGATATAAAATAAATTTATAAATATTTTAAGAAGATTTAATGTTAGATTGAGAAAGAATTATATATATATATATATATATGGATAGAGAAGTGTAAGATAAACAGTTCTAATCTTAAACATACACACACACACACATACACCCCCACACACATATATGTATATATATTTACTAATCTAATATGTACCAGCATTCCGACTCGAAATTTAAGTTAATTATATATATATATATATATATATATATATATATATATATATATATATATATATATATTAAGTATTCTCCCTTCAACTACGGCTAAATAGTAGGGCAGGCAGTCCTCTTCCGTCTTAGTATAACAACTGGGCTTCGAAAAAGAAACCTCTGAATTCAAACACTTTTAACTCTGCTCAAAAATTGATCCTGTGTTGCATCCTGTCGGTGTGGATGGGTTGGGTAAATATATATATATATAAAAGAATATTATATTAAGATTTGATGTTAAAATAAGTATATATATATATATATATATATATGTAGATGAAATGTGAGAATTTTCAATAAGATATATTATTAAATGGGTTAAACCCACAGAAACACACGCTCACACACATACACATATACATGTATGTATATTTATGCATCGATATATGTGTTTAAAAATCATGAAAAAAAAGGGGGTGTCCTCGTGGTGTAATGGTTAAAGCGATGGACTGCGGAATCGTAGTACGCGAGTTCGTACTCTAGCTATTACCTTCACTTTCGGGCAAATAGCCTTGGGAAAGGTATGAACCCCCTGATCCTCCCAGTTTAAATAGTACCACTACTCTTCTTCTAGGAGGATGGGTTTTGCATTAAATAACTTAAAAAGAGTTGATATGCCATTAAACAAAGAAACAATGAAAAAAATATGTATATATATATGTGTTTAAACATATATGAAGTGTTTGTGAGTATGTGTGTACATGTGTGTGTATATATATTTATATGTATATGCCGAGAGAGAGAGTGAAAGAAAGAGAGAGAGTGAGAGAGAAGAGAAAGAGGAACAATCTTGATCCTAATATCCATCTATCAATATGTATGTATGTATATTTTTGTATCTATATAGGAGTATAGAATAATCATGAAATATATATATATATATATATATATATATATATATATTTATGTCGGTATTTAGGCAGCTTTTCTCCGTTAATACATATTTCATTGAATAATATTGATATCTTTTGTCCACCCATTTTTGTATTCATCCTTTCGAGTCACCACATCGAATTTACGGTATCCGGCGGGGATTGGTTAATAAACTTTCCATATTTAATTGGTTCCTTAGTACTTTCTACTGATCTTGAGCCATCATCAGGGCTGTGTATATTGCAACAACAGATGATGACCCAAGATCGGGTAAAATGTACCAGGGAACTAAATAATTATGTAAAATTTATAAATCAATTCTTGCAGGTACCATTAAATTGATGCAGCGACTCGTAAAGATAAATAGGAAATAAGTGATGAAAAAGGATGTATTTATTGTTTAATCAAATATATATATATAGTCTAACGTAAAGTTGGACGGGTTTCGATCCCGGCTTCGAGCGTCCTGCGTATCCAGCCACACTGAAGAGTTCTGATAGATGGATGTCAATATATACGCTCCCCCATGGGGGTTGAGAACTCTGGCGAAGGAATTGTCGGCCGCCGCTAGCGTAATGCAAAGCTCTTCGAAAGAATTGAGCACTCTGGTAGCCGATAGGGTATAAAAAATGTAAACAAACGGCTGCTGCTGTTGCTAAATAAATACCTTAAAAATTCCCTGAGCCAACGTGGTCCGCTTGGTGGCCGAGAGGTCTGAGATTTAGTCTAACGTAAAGTTGGACGGGTTTCGATCCCGGCTTCGAGCGTCCTGCGTGTCTAGCCACGCTGAAGAGTTCTGATAGAACAAAACAGTCTGTCTGTGGATGACAATATATATATATATATATACTGAGAGAGAGGGAAGTGAGAGATCAATCTTGAGCCGTATATTCATTTACCCATACATACATTCAAATATATATATAAAAGATCCAGATGGCTACCGTCGCACGAAAAGCGTACGCTGATCCGAGTTCAAATCCTAATTGAGGTTGTTTTGATTTCACGAAACGCTCATACCCTTCTGAAATATATGATTCCACGTATTCTCCCTTCAACTACGGGTCATTAGTAGGGCAGGCTGGCCTTTTTAGCCTTAGTATAGTAACTGGACTTGGAAAAGGAAACCTCTGAATTCAAACCCTGTTAACTCTGCTTAACAAATTCATCCTGTGTTACATTCTGTCTGTGTGGATGGGTTGGGTAAATAGATAAATATATATATATTTGTAAAAATATTCTATTATGATTTAGTGCCAGTATATATATATATATATATGTGTGTGTGTGTATATAAATATATATATATATATGTGAAAAGTAGGATATACGAGGATCATTAAATAAGTTTCCAGACTTTTTTCTTATGGGCACTTTTGTTGATAGTACACACGTGAAACTCTAGTCACCCTCGAAGTAATCTCCTCTGGTTGCAATGTACTTGTTGTACCGTTCAAACAACTTCTGGAAGGCCCCATGGAAGTCCTCTTGTCACAGCCTCTTTCATCTCCTCAATTGTCTCATAACGACACCCTTTGGGCTTAGGAAATAACCAAAAGTCACAGGGAGCAAGGTCTGGACTATTGGGAGGCTGAGGAACTGTCTTGATGCCCATCTTGCTCAAATAGTCTGTGACAAGGATGGAGTTATCGACTGGTGCATTGTCCTGGTGGAAATGCCACGGACCCGATTTGAAGAGTGCTAGCCTCTTCCCTAGGAATCTCTTCCTGAACTCCCTTAAAAACCTCAACATATTAACCCTAACCCTAACCCTTTGGGCTATCAACTCTGCTGTACTGACTTCCTTACTCCTCTCACACCTCTCATCATTCCTCACAGTCTCCCTGCCTTCTTTGAATCTCTTATGCCACTCAAAAACTGATGCCCGATTCATGCAAGATGGTCTAAAAGTAGTCTGAAGCATTCCATACGTTTCTGTGACCTTTTTTCCAAGTTTAAAACACAATTTTATTGCATATCCTTCTTCTTAAGTGTCCCCACGTCCAGATTGCATTTTTGAAATTCACCAGCTGTGACAATCAGGCTTTAGTTGGGTGTATTCCAATTGCTTCTGTAGCTGTTCATTTGAACGTGAAATCATAAAAATCAGTCAGTCATCTCGTAAGATGTATAGCAATAAGATACTGAATTTTCAAGAGTCTCCGACAATTTTAAATTCCTGTACAAAAGAAAGTGTGGAAACTTACTGAAGGCACCACACACACACACACACACATATATATACTTTTTTTTCATCATACAACGTGTGAAAGCACGTGCGATACCATGTCCTCATCAGCCGCCATCCAGGGGTGATAACACAGTTTCGGTAGCTCAAGGCTATATATATATAGTAGATGAGGTCTGTGAATATCCAAAGAATGAGTGCTCACCGCACTGCTATCTAATACAAAATATACCCGCTGATCAAAATATATATTTTTTTGGTTAAAAAACAAGACCATTAGAAATTATTTTCCATAAAAAATTGAAACCCTATGATGAGCAAGAATAAACGAAAAATATTTATTATGAATACAATTTCAAATTTTCTCCCTTTTTTACTTCCACAAAGAGATTTAAATTCCTTTAAAATATCTATTTAGTCCTTACATATGTTTCCTGTTTCTTGTTTTCTACAAAGAACTTTTGATTATTTGTTTGGTGTGGTATTTGGTTTATGTTGTGGTCAATGTTTTGATAGGGAGGTTGTTTCTTTTAATTCTGTGATAGACGCCTTTTGTTGGTGCTGGCTCTCTCTTTCTCTACTTTTCTCTTTCCTTCTTTCCGAGAGTGTGATTTGTATCCTTCCTTTTGGGGGTTCACTTTCTCCTTCCCCAATTAGTCTTTGATATTTGATATACCATAAAGCTTTTTATTGTTTTGCTCTGTCGTTGTGTGTGTATGTTTGTGTATAGTTGATATGCCGTAGAGTTTAATGGTCGGTTTTTTTTTCTGGTTCCTAGTGTGTTTGATTGTTGGAGAAGTGTTCTATACTAGATGAAATTGTTTAAAATTCAACTGAAAACTAGATTTCACTTTTTTTTCTTGGTGTGTGTATGCTTATATATATATATATATATACTTGAGTGCGACTCTGTTTCTGTCTCTCTGTGTGTATAGTTTATGTTCTATTTAGTGAGGGCTTGATTTTTATTTGAACTGATTTATTTATCATATTTACCAACCCCTCCGCTCGGGCAGGATGCGACACAAGGTCAATTTTTAAACGGATTTTAACAGGTTTGAATTCAGAGGTTTTCCTTCTAGACTAGTTGCCTCACCAAGGTTGAAGAACCCTGTCTGTCCTACTATTTACCCATAGCTGGAGGGAGAATAATTGGATTTATACCTTTCCCAAGGGTATTAGTGCTATGTGAAATGCAATCAGTCTCGTCCAGGATTTGAACTCGCGTCGCCGTGTTCATTTCCTACGACGATAACCATTACACCACTGGCACCTCCACTTTTTACCAACCCCTCCGGTCGGGCAGGATGTGACACAAGGTCAATTTTTTTTTAAAGCGGAATTTAACAGGTTTGAATTCAGAGTATTCCTTCTCCTAGACTAGTTGCCTAACCAAGGCTGAAGAACCTAGTCTGCCCTACTATTTACCCATAGCTGGAGGGAGAATAATTGGATTCATACCTTTCCCAAGGATATTAGTGCTATGTGAAATGCTATCAGTCTCGTCCAGGATTTGAACTCGTGTCGCCGTGTTCATTTCCTACGACGATTAACATTACACCAAATTTATTCATTTATCTATTTGAAGAGATGGGGTTTTGAATTTAATAAAAACTGAATAATTAAATTTTAAAAGAATATAAATCTCTTTGTGGACCTCTTCATGTTAAGATATTTACTTTTTTCTCTAATTTGGCCAACAAAAAAGAAATAAATTAACAAATATATATATATACCTTTAAGAAAAACTAAAATCCGGTCACTTTAGGATTATAAATTTATTTCCATCCTGCTATGAGTATTGATATGAATCAATTACTCCAAATTTTACGGGATTCTTCATATCCAATGGATGTAATAAATACAGCCAGAATGGGTGCAAGAGGGAAGGGTGTGAAGGAGGATGAAGAGGGGTAAAGAGTTACCTCCTATTTCGGCCAATTCCGGTTTTTCTTTCGTTACCGGTCGGGACCATAACAAAAAATCTAGACGTAGGTTCTAATTTACTTTCTACAGTAAATTAACTAACATTTTAACGTAATTCTTCAGATTTAACAATAATTTAAGGAATTACAACAATTCCTATTAACCATTTCCAGAGACTACAGTAATACTTATCTTAA
This sequence comes from Sepioteuthis lessoniana, assembly GCA_963585895.1. Lineage (NCBI taxonomy): Eukaryota > Metazoa > Mollusca > Cephalopoda > Myopsida > Loliginidae > Sepioteuthis > Sepioteuthis lessoniana. Next base: position 8,116,611 of record OY757935.1, read on the forward strand.
ACTCCCTCCAGTACCCATTATGGTTGTCTTCTTTATATCCATTGAATCTCAAGAAGTCCTGTTAAATTTGGAGTTATTGATTCATATCAATACTCATAGCTGGATGGAAATAAATTTATAATCCTAAAGTGACTGGATTTTAGTTTTTCTTAAAGGAATTGTTGCTCTGTGATCTCATTCGTATTGAGCTCTTTACCAGGAATATTTAAATATTCGAAATTTGAATAATTTAATTGTCCTGACGTAATTATTCCCCACTCCGGATTGACTGGACTGAAGAATACACCACACACACACACACACACACACACACATATACCCACCCCCCCACATCCACCCCCCCATATATATATATATATATATATATATATATATATATATATATATATATATATCAATAATTTACCTAGAAAAAAGGTGTAATTTTTGTGCAAAACGCTGTAATTTGGGTATCTATATCTTTGTGATTATTGACCAATCAGCGCTGACAGGCTGCGTTTCAGATTTCTTTTATATTCTCTCACGATAATATTTCGTTTACTGCGAAATAATTGAAAGAACAAAATCAAAAATAATTTAAGAAACCTTTTTTATTCAAGCTTGTGAAGAATACATTTTTAACTAATTCGAAACATAGATAAATCTTCAACTTTTAAATTTGATTTCGAGCCCGCTTCAATCTTATAAATAAGCGAAAAAATATATACATATTCAGTTGATTTATGGATCCATTCCATAAATCTCTTCAAGGCTTTTGGCTTTGTTTCTTTTTAGTGAAACTCTAATATTCTGTTCCTTCAAGAATGAATTCAATTTCCGCATTATTTAATTCTTCTAAATTAAATAATGGATTTGTATTATCATTAAAGTCTTCGCCTGCTGATGAAAAAGATTTTAGCGTTACCACTTACATTTTAGCGCATAAATATACTTTCTCTCCTACATAGTTACATACTCTCACAAAGACCTTTTAAACTTAAAATATAAAAACTAGATTTAAGGAATGCAAACAACTGCGTTAAATGTATTGACTTCTCTTTCATGTAATGAAAATATTTAGAGGATATTTATGTTTTAACAAATAGAATATTTTCTTAAAAAAAATCTTTGTAACTTCTGCTTTTTCTACAAATAATTCATTCTATTTAAAGAAATACAATTTGTTTAATTTATACACCGGTGTTTTGTCCAATTATTTACACACACACACACACACACACACACACACACATATATATATATATATATAGAGAGAGAGAGAGAGAGACAAAGAGAGATATTAAGAAAATGAAATTGCAAGTTCCATATGCACACAAACGGATACAGTTACATAAATACGTGTATACATTTTTACAAAGATTACTAGGTACACACGTAGACAAATATATATATATATATATATATATATATATATATATATATATAAAGTAAAAAAGTAAACTTGCAGACCATTGTAGAGGGTGACCGGAAGGCTCCCTTTTCAATAGCTACTACACCAAGGGGAGGGCGCTACTCCTTTCCCTGGATTGCTCGACTTAACCCTTGATAAGTACCTTATATTGCTAATTGTTAAGCAAGGACGCATCAAGTACCATTTTTAAAGTCTTCGGTATGACTTGACATGGGATTGAACCCAGGTCTCCCGGACCATTGGCGAACACTTTAACCACAAGGCCAGTATATATATATATATTTATAAACACCATTATCATTATCAAGTGCTCTCTCTCTCTCTCTCTCCCAGTCCCTATCATCCAGTCTCCGCACAGAGTTCTTCCTGGTTGGCCAAAACTTGCTCGTCAATGTGTAGGAGGCGTATATAAGAACGTCGTCACTCATAAGCTTATACTTACATCTCTGAAGTACCAAGCATGTCTTGTTCGTCTCACTTGAATCATTTATCAGATGGGAGGTAAGTGGCCGTACTGCTGCTTTTTCTCCATGAGTTTCACTCGTGTCCATGTAGTGCATCCACACAGTATTACTGACACAGCTACAGCTTGTATGAAAGCCTGTTTTGTATTATTGGAGAGATCAGATTTCCGTATGATCGATAACCTGTCAATAGCCATCTATAACTTTTGTATGTGCATGTTGACATCCCTTTCAGTAGATGGGATATTGCTGCCGAGGTATGCAAAGTTATCTAGTAATTTTAGTGTCCAGCCTTTTAATGTGGTGATGGCTCCGTTTCATTTAAAACTCACGTGATCTGTTTTATTTCTGTTAGCGTAGAGTCTAATGCCTTCCGCTGGTTGTTTCACGCTGTTCACTTGGGATTCGGCTTGGGCAGGTGTATTTGCAAGAATTCCTATATCATCCCTTAGTCTGCGTCTGTAATAGTATTGGCAGAATATCGTTTACTTCATGATTTTGTGTGTGTAAAACCGTTTTCTTTTTATCATATCTATCGACGTTCGAAGTATGTAGTCTAGGCAAATTATAGACCAATATGGGTCTAATGTATCTTCTTGCAAAATTCCGGCTACAATCTCGAAGAAGTCGGTGTGGCCATCAGGTGAGCAAACCACTGCTTATGAACACACACACACATATACATATATATATATATATATATATATATATACCAACCCCTCCGCTCGGGCAGGATATGACAAGGTCAGTTTTTAAGCGGAGTTTAACAGGTTGGAATTCAGAGTTTTCCTTTTCTTAGACTAGTTGCCTCATCAAGGCTGAAGAACCCAGTCTGTCCTACTATTTACCCATAGATGGAGGGAGAATAACACTGGTTTACAAATAAATTGAGGCCAGCACAAAAATACCCGTTTTAACCTAATTTGAGGGTGCTGAATTCAAATTTGAAATCCCTTTTTTACACATCACCTTTAGTTTTTTAGATATGCATAATGTGTATTTTGTGGATATACGGTACATAAAGGCGTATATGAATTCAGGGTAAATTCTAATATTGTGAGACTTATGGCTTATTTTCTAGTTATTAGGCTCTAAATGTAAGTGATAGCATTACATTATATATATATATATATATATATATATATATATATATATATCAAGACGGATTTTGACAGTTAAGACTGCAGGTCTCAGTCCACACCCTGGCAGTCATTGGAAGAGGTTGTCTCGCAGGCGGCGCTGGAGGTTGGTGTCCCTCAACTATCGTGTTACACATTTTTGGGTTACTAAATATTAATATCATATTTTCAAATGAACATTTAGTTCCCAACTTTGCAGTCCCGATGGTTTGGAGAGAACCGCGAAACCACGCAGATGATGGTTATTTTTGTTTAACTAATATAACTGGTTTCAATGCATATTCTAGGGAAAAGATCAAATATCCCAACCTACGATCTGCTATGAGACCCTTCTCCATTCAGATGATCTTCCTATACCCACACCTCCAGTAAATAAGGATCTTCTTTCCTCATCAGATGAAGAAATGCCTTCAAGGGAGGATTCTGCCGAGTCAATATCTTTGGAAGATATTGAGTCTACATATTCAGGAAAAAGTTGCAATGAGCCACACTGGATCACGCAAGAAGACCCGAATGATCTTGCTCGTGATTTGTATCTGTCAGAGCTCTTAGTTTCTCGGCTTAAACAGTGAAACCTAGTCCAGGAAGTTGTAAGGGTCACCAGTTTCAGGAATCGGAACAAATACCTTGCTTCCTTTTTCGACATGGAAAACAAGTTGTGCTACTACACAAACATACCTGGTTTGTTTACGTCCCTTGGTTTGCCACATAATCCTTCAGACTAGCGTATTTTCATAGACTCTTCCAAGCGAAGTCTCAAGGGTGTTCTTCTGCACAACGGGAATAAATATCCCAGCATTCCCATTGCGAAATTCTGTCCATCTAAAGGAGTCCTATGACAATATGGAGCTTCTTTTAGAAGCTATTAAGTACAGTGAGTACCAATGGATTCTGTGTGAGGACCTCAAGGTCATTGGTCTTCTTATGGGTATGCAAGCGGGCTTCACAAAGTACTGTTTTCTTTGTCTCTGGGATAGTCGAGCTGTATCCCAGCATTACAAACAGAAAGACTGGGGTCTAGAAGCACTTTTGTTCCTGGCGAACACAGCCTCAAGAATCCTCTGGTGGATACGAATAAGGTGCTTTTTCCTCCTCTTCACATCAAGCTTGATTTGATGAAGAATTTCGTGAAGGAGTTGCACAAAAATGGTGCTGCCTTCCAACACTTGTCTACTGTGTTCCCAGGTCTTAGTGCTGCTAAGCTCAAAGAGGGCATCTTTGTCGGACCTCAGATCCGAGAAGTGTTGAAGGATACTGGTTTTGAGGAGCTTCTTAACTTAAAGGAACTGAGAGCATGGGAAGCATTCAAGTCAGTCTGTAGTGGCTTCCTTGGTAACACACGCGTACCAGATTACCAAGCCTGTATTGAGAAGTTGTTAAAGTCTTACGAGGCTATGGGGTGCCGAATGTCACTCCATATTCATTTTCTCAATTCCCACCTCAACTTCTTTCCGCCAAACCCTGGAGCAGTGAGTGATGAGCATGGAGAAAGATTCCACCAAGACATTACGAAGATGGAGAGCAACTATCAAGGCAAATGGAACCCCGGCATGATGGGAGACTTCTGTTGGATACTCTTGCGTGACATCCCGGGTGCAAAATACACCAGATCTTCTAAGAAAACACACTTTTGACTGTCCGTAGAACTATGAATTGTGTAATTGTGTCATCCAAGTATATTGATTCAATCAGTGTTCTTTATCTATCCTGTTTTATCTGTTATAAGCTGCTGCAACTCTTGAAATATGCACATATATTCTCTGTTTATACTAAAATGAGATTATTTAAAAGCCAGAAAACTAGAGGTGATAGAGTAAAACTATTTATAAATTTGAATTCAGCACGCCCAAATTAAAAAACACCTATCCCCCGTCTTGCCTCAGACCAAAAATTTATTTTTGTAAACCAGTGTTATAGACCAATATGGGTCTAATGTATCTTCTTGCAAAAATCCTGCTAAAATGTCGAAGAAGTCGGTGTGGCCATCAGGTGAGCAAACCACTGCTTATGAACATATATATATATATATATATATATAGAAAGAGAGAGAGAGAGAGAGATGTAAACACAAAATAAAGAAATATTCGCAATCTGCTTGTTGGAAATGGAAAGAGAAATAAAAATCAGACAAGAATTGATTGATTGATGAATATATGTAATTCGATTTCAATACAGACTTTGTGAGATGGGCACAAGCATCTGTTAACAGATTCTTTTTGTCTCTGACCATCTTTTTCCTTCCTTTTCTCTTTCTTGCTTCTTTTATGTATCAAGCTTGTGAAGCTTCTCTTTCCACAATCACTTCACATTTCCTTATCCCCTCACCACTACCACTACTATCACAACCGTCAAACTAGCGCCCAACCAGTCCCAACCCCACGCACTCTGCCACATCTAATTTTGACGTAGGCGATGCAGTCATTTTAATGTTGAGGTCAAAGCAACTGATCCTAAAAACGGATCGATACCCAACCCAAGACAGGAAGAATCTATCATCTCTTGTATATATTTATTTACAGGAGGAACCTGTAGAAATTCCATGGAACGAAAAAATAAAATTAAGAAGACTTATTTGAGTGATCAAACTCTGCATTCATCTCTGATGAAATTTCCCTGTGCTGACTTCGTCTATTCTCACTACGTAACGTAGTATACATAAATTATTATATATTGGTTCGCTAAAGATTATATGAGATCCCGAGATCTAATGAGCTCTGGAGCCCTAATAAACTCCAACAACCTGCCATCGAAGGCTGAATAGGAAAAATAAAAAGAACTCCGAAGATTCCTTTGTACCAGCAATACTGTCACCCACAAAATTTAATATGCAACTATATATTAAGCTTAATGTCTCAGTAGAACTAATTACTGTTAAATGATATGTCCACTGCGTATTATATAGAAGATTGAATATTTTTGTATTAGTTATTGCAACGGCAACAATAGGATTTATATGTAATTAAATTGCAAATCGTTCTTACTTGTTTAGATAGCGAATCTTGATTCTTTCGATCCGTGGAATTTCTGCAGGTCCTTTAAGTGAAACATTATGATATGGTATCTTCTAACCTTTCTCTTGACCAAGTAAGATCATCTTCGAAATCTCCTCCCCGCAGCTGAGTGGGATATCATCCCACCTCCTCAGTCAATTGGATTATTCTTCTTCACCGATTTTGATTTTTTAGACCTGTTTCCAATGGAATGGTTCCGTGACATATGATTCTACCCTTTCAATGAAATGTGATATTTCATTCTAGCAAGGTGCAAAAGCAAAATATGGAATGATTTTTTAAACGTGTTTTTCGTATGATTAGTCCAATTTTTGAAACAAAAACGCGATAAATCTAAATCTTTATAATTAGCTTGATTATTCAGGCACTTCTTCTTTAAAATTCAGCCCGATATGAGTAAGCAAGAAACGACAAAGAATCTATGATCTGCTTATGGCGAAACCAAGTCAAAGAATATCCGAAATAAATGAAGTTTCTTTATGACCTCCATCAAGCCTAGACCTTCAATCCCTGTTATATAAAATATGACATGGATTTTCCGTTCTTTCCTAGTGAACCCATTATGTTTAGTAAACAGGGGTATGGCAGCGCGTCAGGGCAGTCAGGTCCATCAGGAGTGTAACCGGAAGGAGATCATGTGATAACCATGCGGTCAGATTTAGACAGAGGCAGAGAATCGAGGATCGAGCCAGGGATAGGCAGCCGATCAGATGCGCCCCAGACGTCTCTGACAATACGGCTCGCAAAGGGGGTACAAGCGTTGGCACCCCTGGCTCCCGAAAGAAGATATGGGACAAGAAGTAGTCCCCTCTCTGAGTATATGTCTCTCCATCTACCTCTAAAACTAACAACAAACTGGGTGCCCCCCTCGAGAATGAAATGAGAGGTATATCTTTATATATACGTGTTTAGTTCGTTCATTGATTACAATACAACACCCCTTGATTACGCTATATTGGGCGTTTTAAAAAACAAAACAAATGCAACTTCCCATGCAAATATTGTTTCGCTTAAGACTGCTATTGAGGGAAAATGCAATGAAATGTCTAAAGAATTTATTTTGAAGACATGGAAATCACTCCGAAGACGTATTGATTCAATAATTGAAAAAATGGTGGCCATATTGACTAAATTTAGTATTTTGTGTCTATCTTCTTATTTTGTTGTTCATCTTTTAAATCAAAATTAATCTTGTTTTATAATTAATTTGTTTAATATTATACAAGAATATTCCTAATTTTCTCTCCCCACCTTGTAGATTTTTCTTTCTCAGATCAAACATTGGGTCTAACTCTAATTGAATTGTCCAGTGTTAACCTCATCTATTCTCACTAAGTAGCTTAGCAAACATAAATTATAGTGTATTAATTTGCTGAAGATATGACGTGCTCCGAGGATCCAAAGAGCTGTAAAGGTCTAATAAGCTCAAGCTATGTAGTGTCGAAGGCCAAAAAAGAAAAAGAAAATGAACTTCAAAGATTCCTCGGTACCAGCAATACCGTTATCCATAAAAATTAATATGCCCCTATATACTGAGCTTGGAGTTTCGGTAAATTAAATACTTACGAGGATCATTAAATAAGTTTCCAGACTTTTTGTATGGGCACTTTTATTGATAGTACACACATAATACTCTAGTCCTATTCGAAGTAATCTCCTTCGGCTGCAATGCCCTTGTTGTACCGTTCCAACAACTTCTGAAAAGCTCCATGTAAGTCCTCTTATGTGAGCATGTCAATAACCTTCGTCACAGCCTCTTTCATCTCCTCAATTGTCTCATAACGACAGCCTCTGAGCTTAGGGAATAAGCAAAAGTCACAGAGAGAAAGGTCTGGGGTATAGAGAGGGTGAGGAACTGTCATGATGCCCCTCTTGGTCAAATAGTCTGTGACAAGGATGGAGTTATGGACTGGTGCATTGTCCTGGTGGAAATGCCACTGACACGATTTGAAGAGTGCTGGCCTGTTCCGATGGAATCTCTTCCTGAACTTCCTTAAAACCTCAACATAGTAATCCTAACCCTAACCCTAACCCTTTGGCCAATCATCTCTGGTCTATTGACTTCCTTACTCCTCCCACACCTCTAATCATCCTTCACAGATTCCCTGCCTTTCTTTAATCTCTTGTGCCACTCAAAAACTAATGCTCGATTCATGCAAGGTGCTCCGAAAGCAGTCTGAAGCATTCCACACGTTCCTGTGGCATTTTTCCAAGTTTAAAACACAATTTTACGGGTATCATTCTTCTAAAGTGTCAGATTGCATTTCTGAAATTCACCAGCATTTCTGAAATTCAATCAGGCTTTAGAAGGTTGTATTCCAATTACTACTGTAGCTGTTCCTTCGAACCTGAAATCATAAAAATTGGTCAGTCATCTCATAAGATGTATAGCAATAACATAGTGAATTTTCAAGAGTCTACGACAATTTTAAATGCCTGTACCAAAAAGTCTGGAAACTTATTGAAGGCACCATGTATAAAGGATATATGTATTAAGTATTATCTAGATTGTTATTGTATATTTTCGTATTATTTATTGTGAAGACAACAAGAGGATTTATATGTAATAAAAGTACAAATTATTCTTTCTTGTTTAGTGAGCTAATCTTGATTTTTTTTTTTTTTTTCGTTATGTGGAATTTCTATAAGTCCTGCAAGTGAATGATTATGACATGGTATCTTCCATCTTTCTTCTGAACCAAGCAAGATATTCTTCTACTTTTTCAACGCGCTGACTTCAATGAGATATGATTCTACATCTCCAATCAAATGGGATATTTTTTCCATAGACGTTGCTTCTTTAGATCAAACTCGGTGTTCAACTTTAATGGAATTATCCAGTGCTAACCTCATCTATCCTTAGCTTAGTAAACATAAACTAGTTTGCATTGGTGTGCTGCAGATCTGATGTGCTGCGAGTTTCCAATGAGCTCTAAAGTTCTTATAAGTTTCAATCATGAGGTGTCGAAGGCCGAAAAAAAAATGAAATCCAAATCTTCCTCGGTACCAACAATACCGTTACGAAATTTGTAAAGCTCAACTAAATGTTTCGGAAAAATGCAATCATGTCTTTGGTATGAATCTAACTGCATCTTATGGTAAAGAAGGCCAAGAGCAGTCGATACCTTTCTGATGCGTATGCATATATCACTTTCAGTAGATAAGTTACTGCTACCGAGGTATATGAACTTGTCTAATAATTTCGAAGACTTAACATTTAATAATCCTCTTGGACTAAAACGCGTGAACTCTGTTTTACCTGAGTTCACTTTGAGACCAAAGCCTATTGCTGCCTGCTCAATAATGTGCAGCAGAGATTCAACTTGAGCCAGTGTAGTTACAAGAAATATTTGATTATCTTCGCAGTCTGCATCAGTAATAGTTTCTCTTCAATTTTTCCCTTTTTAGCATGAAACAATTTTCTTTGGTTAGACATATTGAGATACTTACCTGGCCTTTTGGCTGGGCCGTCTGTCATTCGTGTCGGATGGGGTATCAAACAATGTCAGATTCGAGACCGAAAGGCCCCAACTTCGGATGGGCGAGCTGCAACCTTTGTCCCCTATGTATAGCACTAGACCTTGCTGTCTAGTTTAAGCTATAACCCGGCATACGTGCCCGGATCCAAATTTGGATTCGTGAAACTGCTGGCCTCATTAGACCCACATTGCACTTAGTGGGTCGATGAGCAGCACAGACTAGCAGGGTTCGAGTCTCTGCTCGTGTCCGACCTTCCCCTCCCCTTTACCCCCCTTTAATCGGTCTTCCAGCTTTTGACCTTGTGTCAAGTCCTGTCTGGTGAGAGGCAGCGACAAATATCAGACATATTGAGATTTTGCTTAAAATTTGTTTGGCCAGTCGTCTGGGGCTGTAGAATACACTGACTGCACCTCTGCAGAGAGGTAAGACCCCCTACCCAATGGGTTTTCTGATATGACACTAAACAATCTGATGGTTAGGTTCCAGTAATGCTGGGGCTTTGGGGAATAAGGAGCACCCCTTCATTGCCATTACTCCCAGGTCCACGCTGGCCGATGTGGTGGCGCCTGATAGGACCCTATCTATGGGTTAAATAGAACTTACTGCATACTTATGATGAGCTGAACTGTTTGACTAAACTGAATAGCTTGAAATAAAAAATGTTTCGACAATCAAACCGTACTTACATTTAAACTGCATACTTATGTAACACTGAATTATTTGAAATAGAACTGTTTTTTGACATTGAAACTGTATTTACACTAAACTGTACTGTTTACATAGAACTGTTTTGACATTTAACTGTGTGTAAACAAGATCTGTACTTATACTAAACTGAATTAGCTGAATTAGGACTGCTTGGCTAAACTGAATAGCTTGAAATAGAAATGTTTTTGACAATTAAACTGCACTTACATTTAAACTGCATGCTTATGCTAAACTCAATGGTTTGAAATAGAACTGTTTTTGACAATTAAACTGTGTACTCATGCTAAACGGAATTTTTTGAAACAGAACTGATTATTTATATAAAAATGGATTTGGCTTCAAATAACCAACGTAGATTGATATGCCATAAAGTCCTAGCAACCAACCAACCAACCTAAATTTTGTACTACGGACGTGTTTCAGAAGTGCGTATATATTATCTACTAATTATTGATTTGATCTGACTTTAAATCACATGTAATAATTGGCATTTTTTCACCTTTCCCTCAAAGAGAATTAAAAATTTAGGTTTATAAATACAACATCAACTCCAACAACAGAAATATACATTATAAATACCAAAATTGTAACAAATGGGGCTAAAAATTTATGGAAAAATGTCACCAAATTATTCAAGTTTATGCCTCATTATTCCCGGTTCATTCTCTGAGATTAAATCATCATCATCATCATCCTATCGTGCCACTAGCATAATATCCCTGACTTTCTCACGCCACTTCTCCCTATCATTCATCGCCTCTGGCAGGTCTTCAGGACTACATCCCGTATCCTCACATAGCTGCTGTATGTATGTTCGAGCTGGTCGTCCTGCTTTTGCTCGGCCAAATGTGGGGGTCCATAGGAGTACATCACTTTTGAGCTCGTTCCTGCTTCTCCAGCTATGTTCAGCGTGTCTGGTTCGTCAAACGCGGATAGTTTTAGTGATGGGAGGCAGGTGGCCGTATAGTTGGTGCCTTGTGGGGTGTTGCCGCCAGGACTTGTTCAATATTGCTCGCAACATTCTTGTGTAATTGCCATCTAACTTATTCTCCAGCCTTTTTGTTAGCGTCTAAGTAGTGCATCTATACAGCAGTATCGACACGGAAGAAACTGCGTTTCATTTTATCGGTCAGGCCTGATTTCCATATGATCGATATCCAATCGATAGCTGTCCATGTCTAAAAAAATGAGATTATGCATTTGAAGTGAATTATAATGTTGGGAGAAAATGAATCATTGTCACCTTTGAAGACTGGTTCTGTTTGCTTTGTGACTTATAAACTGTCAAATGATTGTCTCATAAATTTTTTCTCGTCCTCTTTTGCTTCTCCAGTCCAGTCGGCCGTTGAGTACACAGACTCCTTCGCCACAGAGGGTTAACAAATGAGTGTCCTGGATTGATATTTAATAATCTGATACGGAGGGTCCTGTAATGCTGGAGATTTAGAGAATGTAAAATACCCCTTCATTGCCGTTGCTCCCAGGCACAGACTGGTAGCAATTGACAGTGACCTATCTATGGAACAAATAGAACTGTTTGACATTTAAAATGAGCGCTAACAAATGAGTTCTGTTTAATTGAACTGCTAGAAATAGAACTGTTTGAGCGTTTAATTGTATGTAAACAAATTACTGACGTTTGGGTGAATTTTTAGTGATACAAAGCAATATACTTGGAACCATCTAACTTTAACTCAAGTTAAATTGAATTGATAGTATTAGAACTGTTTGATCAGACGAGTTGGAGAGAAGATGCGGTAGAGAAAACCAGCACCCAGCAGAGTGGGCCCCCAGGCCCCCGGTTGTGCAGCCTAGGGGAACGAGAAAGAAACGCGATTACGGCCAAAAGAGTGGGGGTCAATAAGTTGCAGTTCTGTTCGGTCTCCAACTCCCTCTCACACACAACCCTTTCAAATAAATGTGAGAGGTATATTTTCCTAAAGAACTGTGTCGCTCGTCTTAATTGTGTCGTCGTTATGGTTCTGCATGCATCGGCTGATGTATGTGTATTATGTGGCTATACAACATTGAGTGTATCTACAAAATGTGTTTAGAAATCATCTATTTTAAACAGTGTTGCGTTCTGGTTAGTGAACGCTTGTAATATTGAATAAAGGACAAACCACGATATGAGAGGAAATAGAGATATATTCTCAGGAAAAGGTCTATACAATAGGAAGACAATTAGTAGACAAGAACATAGGATTAGTAAATACAGAATAAAGATATAATCCAACGATAGTATTCGCTTCCGTTATTACGGTAGCAAGTAAGGTGATCTAGTGCGATCTCGAGTCTCCAACGCTCTAATACTATTCCTATAGGAAGCTGCTCTTCACCTTCTAGTCTGTCCTGGTATTAGTAGCTACCGCTATATATGACGGATGGACTAGTTCATTGTGTGGAAAAAGGTGAGTGATACCCAAAAAATGTGTCTAGAAATCATATATTTTAAATATGTAAAAACAGGATTTGGCATTAAATAACCAACAATGGTTGAGATGCCATAAAACAAGAACAAAACTTACCTCTCTTCGTTAAACGCAAGAGATGTTGTCTGTTTCCTTGGTATTATATAGTATAGCTAACTTGGTTATGATTATTATACTGTCCATCAATCTAAAAGAAGACTTTTCATTCTTTTTTACCCCTTTCATATACTTCTTGATCATAGAACATATACAAAGCCTGACTTTCACCTATTAAAGTCTGAGGTTAGGATCAATTTGAGGCCCTTCTCTATTTTTAAATTACTGTTAAAGAAAAAAATATATCACACCTCTTCGCACCGGCAGGATCTAACACAAGGTTAATTCTACTTAGAATTAACAAATTTTAAATTCAGAGTATTCCTTTTCTTAGATGGGTTGCCGCACTAAAGTTCAGAGCCATGTCTGCCCAACTATTTACTTATAGTTGAACGAAGAATACATGTTGTATAGCCATGACCACTATATGTACACATATCCATGCAGAAACATAACGACGCAATGAAGACGAGCGACACATTTCTTAAGAAAATATACCTCTCACTTTATTGAAAGGGTTGTGCGTGAGAGGGAGTTGGAGACCAAAAAAAACTGCAACATATTGACCCCCACTCTTATGGCCATAACAGCGTTTCTTTCCCGTTATCCTAGGCTGCTCAACCGGGGGCCTAGGGGCCCAGCCTCCCTGGGACATGGTCCTCATTCCAGCATCTTCTCTCCAACTGATCTGAAGCTCTAAACTCCAACTGCTCAATCAAGGGATCCTGAGGGCCCCCTCTGCTAGATGCTGGTTCTCTACAGCATCTTTTTCTCCAACTCCTGAATTTCATGTCGCCGGGGTTATATAATAATTTGAAGTCCACTCTTCCTCCTGCGAGCGTCACAATTACGCACTCAATTCAACCCGTCCACGGTCAAGGTTATATCCTGATATTCCTCGGCCGGATGAACCTGTTATTTACACAGGCGCATTTCCTATTTTGACAGCTTGGCCGGGTCGGAGGTCAATATGCAACTTAGATAAATTCATACCATTACCAATTGTGTTACATGAAATGCAAACAAACTAGTCCATGATTTGAACTTGCATCACCGCGTTCACTTGCTACGACTGTAACCATTACACAGGGACATTTATTCCCCTTACTGTTTTTTTTAAAAGCCGTAAGAATAATCCTAAACCGAACATTTTTTAGACGTTGTATTTTCGAAATTGGAAATGTTAGAGGAAAATAGGCCAATGACGCTGCATTTAACAAATATGGGTATTTTTGAACGGATGTACACTTGCACTTTTAACCACGCTTTTTATCTGGACTATATTGACCATGTTTGATTAAGTCCAAATCTTATCACTCCCATTTTTCTATCATTTTCTTCAGAACAAATTTCCTATTTTCCATTGACGTTGTTTACAATATGTCCAATACGGCAAAATGTAATCATCTCTCTCCACAAGTGAATTCAATGGGGGCCCGTTGACGTTATATGACAGACGCTTTGTGGATTGTCGGTCCAGTTCCTATTGAGTCAACGACGATAGAGGACATTAAGCCTGGATTTACATTGAGGAACACCCATGATTAATGACTGTCCTTCGTCCCCTTGAGATGTAATAAGTTAGTCGTTATCTTTTGTTCCCTTACAGATACTGCTTGTCTATGTATACATTTATGTAAGTAATCTTGATTGCTTGGATATATCATTACTTGAAAACTTATATGGATTCTAGATAAGAAATTTTTGTGTTCATTTTCTACATATGCATCTGTTGTTTTCGTCTCTCCTTTCCGACAAGCTAAGAATAAAGTATATATATATATATATATATATATATAGTATAACACTGATATACTAATACTTTTATTTGACCTTTAAAGAAGAAATATTTCAAATATTTCCCTCCTAATGAGTTTTCAAACCAAGTACAGCTAGTGGTCGTTCATTAAATTCTATTTGACAGTAAGTCTCCTCAATTCTCCAGGACTTTTCTCAGTATTCTAACTAATCTCAACAATACTGTTGTCTAGATTGCTACAATTCTTTTTTTCTTTCTTAACTATGATCATGTCTTCTCGTGTGTCACCCAGTTGTCTATGGGGGCATCCTTGTGGTGTAGTTTAACCTTTGACCCGGCCAAACATGCCATTCCAAAGTGATGCACTGGAAGGAAGTGACACAATCCAATGGCCAGTAATCGAAAGAAATCGCGTAGGCGGATTTGGCTGAAGAAATGGGACAAGGTAAAAGCTCATGATACACTCATAGACTGATGCACCGGAAGAGAGTGACCTCTGAACTGCATGACAGCTATTTCCGCTTGATTACGATCAAACATGCCATTCCAAAGATTGAGTGGGCGATTGGGTGGGCGATTGAACTATTATATTATATAACTCGGTGAAGACAGGAAGTAGACGGAGTTAGAGTCGAGGTGTGGTAGGGAAAGCCACACCCGGCCGAAGTGGCCCTTGGGACCCCCGATTGAGTTTGGGGACCAGACCAGTTGGTGATAAGATGCAGTAGAGAAAGCCAGCAGAGTGGGCTCCCAGGCCTCCGGTTGAGCAACCCTTTCTCATCACGCATGATTTGCTCGGTAGTTCACGAGGATAAAGGACGAAAAGAAAAGAAAAAAAAGAAGACGGCAAGAAATGGAATAGCAAGTCAGCCCCTTTCCACTATTTACCCATTTCAGCTAGCCTTGAACTCTTGGAGTTAACTTTGGTGACCTTACCAGCCACGTGTCCAGCTCTAAGAGTCAGTGGAGAGACCCTTTTTCGGCGCACTCATAAAGGACAATAGTAGTAGCAGTCCTGACTTTGAGGCGTCAACATCCATTCAGGAGCTTCGTTCCAATCCACCCGAAATGTAACCAAAAAATAGATAACAGAAACCGAACAACCCCTCGTGGCACTTAAATTCAAGCCTCTTAAAAAAAAAAAGAACGAAAGAAAATAAGATTGTTAACAAGCCCTAAACCCTCAGTGAGTTTTATGTTTCTTTTGCCTTTATGTGTCTACCTTGCAAATCTGTTTAAGTTGTGATTCATCTCGGATTTTATATATAAATAGTAACGTTATTTTTCCATCCCCTTTTGTTCTTAAAGCCCTTTTTTTAATATTATTTTCCCCTAATTACATTGTTAATGTTGTAATAAATTTTGTCGTTAAATCTTCAAATTGTGTTATGTTGGTTTTGTGATTGCTTGTCGCTTATTCCGCTGTGATTGGAGAAATTCCCTTCCCATAGTTCGCCTTTTTTTTATCGAACCTTGGGACATTCTCGCTATTTTATATATTTTTTTTTTATTATTCTCGTTACGTGACAGCAATCGCAGACCCAGTGAAAGCCGGTTTGTAACACAGGATATTCACTTGGCGGGGTCTGCAGAGAAGCAGTAGGAGTATTCTGCAGCCCCAGCCGACTGGACTACTGTGTAGATGGATCCATACAAGATTTCGAAAACTTCATTAAAAGCACAAAGGAAGATTAATCACAGTGACCAGTAAGAATAAAAATAAGCAGAAAAACAAGAAAATCAATGAAACAAAAACAGAAAGAAAAACAACTGTCTGGATATGTCAAGCAACAAACAGTTGAATTTTAACTGATATGAACGCTACGGCAGGATCGCAGGAGGAAACCTCACCTGCTGAAAAAAAAAGACTAATAGAGAAAGAAGAGGAAATGAAAAACAGAGAAGAAAAATAATATGCATATAATATTGTAATTGTTTGACAAGTGATCTGTTAGGGGTCTTAAAAACATCACTGGCCACTGTAATTAATTTTACTTTGTGCTTTTTAATGTTATCTTCCTAATCTTGTATGAATCCATCATTTGTCAGGTAACCTGGTAATGAAGAATACACCGTCTGTTTTTCTGCCGAGGGGTAAGATTCTGCAATGATTGTCCTGGATATGTCACGAAAGAATCTGATGGTGAGGTTCCAGTAATGCTGGAGCTTTAGTGAATGCAGAGTACCCATTCACTTTGCCTCAGAGTGATAGCACCTCAAGCGCCAGTTGATAAACCTAGCCCCTTCGAAGATGGTTAGAGCTTGGACAGACGGCCCCTTGAAGCTCGAGGAGTCGCTCTAAATACGGATGACATGAACGCCGGCTTCAAGGTAGTCATGTCAAGCAGCCTCGACTACCGTGAACAAACCACGTGACCAAGCTACTCGAAACGATCCATGCAGCGAGAAAGACAGCTGGCATGTGTCCCGAATTTCGAGGTTTGTTGTATTTGTCGTACGTCCCACCAACAAGACGAGTGTGGCACCATTTGTTCGTCTGGTCAAATTTAAACTTCCTACCCAATCGTGTTTAATCTGATGCTCTTTTTTTCTTTAATTTACTAGTATATGCACAATCCAGAGTCTGTCCAAGTGAACAAAACGCACACAATTTTCTAGGATTCTGAGATACAAACGGATCACCTAATTTCAACCAGACAACCAGTCCTAGTAATAGTAAAACGAAAAAAAAAGAATCTTTGCTGTCCCGATCGAGAACAGAGTAAAATGAAAAGAAAAAGAAAAGAGAGATAAGTACTTGCACTTTGCAAGAGAATGGAAAAAAATATCCAAAAGGAAGATAACGGTAGTTCCAATTGTACTTGGACCACTCGGAACAATCTTCAAAGAATTAGTAAATGGATTCGAACACTTGGAAATAAGAGGACAAGTGGAGATCATCCTGTCTTCAGCATTATTACAATCAGCCAGAATGCTGAGGAGAGTCCTGGAAACTTGAGAGACTTGCTGTCACTCAGACTCCAATGAAAAATTATCAGCTAACGTTAAGACAAAATAATAATAATAATAATAATAATAATAATAATAATAATTTTATCAAGGTGACGGTGATACCAGTTCTAATTGGTGTACTTGGAACAATTCCCAGAGGATTAGTAAAAAAGTAGAGGACTTGGAAATAAAAGGACAAGTGAAGACCATCCAGACTAGAACATTATTAAGATCAGCCAGAATACTGAGGAGAGTCCTGGAGACTTGAGGAAACTTGCTGTCACTCAAACTCAAGTGAGAAACCATCAGCTCACGCTGGTATGAAAATCCTTCAAAAGAGAAAAAATAATACCATTCAATGAAAGGTTTTACAATCATACAATTCATTGAAAATCAAATCTTAATCTTATGCAGGCAAAATATTTTCGTTTAAAGAATGACTCAATTAACTATCTATGAGTCAACTGAGCCAAATAACCATCCCCTAATGCCCCAGAAATCATATGAAGGCCTCATGATGATCTAACAAACTGGCAGGTCATAGATTAATTTGGTTAAGTTCTCCCATGAAAGACATAAATCCGCTAGTCCCAGTTGGTCAACTCGTGAGATTACTCCTTACTGTTGGTAACACTTAATTCACTAAAAGCTGTTGCATGTTACTAACAGCAAAGGTGGCCATGGACGAGCAAGTTTTATATCGATGACCATCAAAAATTGTGCTCAGCCGATTATCTAATAATTTGCTGTTGATTTGAATGTATAAAGCTCGTGCAAAAACAACATTGATTTTTCTTATATTTTGCGTTTTTTTTTAAATAAACTATTAACTCTGTTTATATGATTTTGATATATTGTCCGCAGGAACCAAAACCATTAAACAATATTCATAATGGTTTATTAATGGGTCGGCTTTTTCTTGCATATCAACCCTTGTTGGTTATTTAATGCCGAATCTTCTTTATACATTTATATTAAATATATATGATTTGGTTTGGTTTGGTTTGGTTTTATGTCATATCAACCATTGTAAGTTATGCCAAATCCTCTTCATGGTTATATATTAAATATGTATGATTTGGTTATGTTGGGTTTTATGGTATATCAACTATTGGTTATTTAATGCCAAATCCTCTTTATACATATATATTAAGTATATAAGATTTGGTTTGGTTGGGTTTTATGGCATATCAACCATTGTAGGTTATTTAATACCAAATCCTCTTTAAACATATATATCAAATATATATAGGATTTGGTTTAGTTATGTTTTATGGCATATCAAACATTATTGGTTATTTAATGCCAAATCCTATTTATACATATATATTGAATATACAGGATTTGGTTTGGTTGGGTTTTATGGCATATCAATGATTGTAGGTTATTTAATGTCAAATCCTTTTTAAACAAATATATTAAATATGTAGGATTTGGTTTGGTTTGGTTCTATGGAATATCAACCATTTTAGGTTATTTAATGCCAAATCTTCTTTATACATATATATTAAATTTATAGGATTTGGTTTGGTTTGGTTTGGTTTGGTTTTGTGGCATATCAACTATTGTAGGTTATTTAAAACCAAATCCTCTTTATACATATGTATTAAATATAAAGGATTTGGTTGGGTTGGGTTTTATGGTATATTGATCATTGTAGGTTATTAAATGCTTAACCCTACTACGTGCTTAGAACTTCGATCGACAAAATCAGAGAAAATGGCTTCTAGCTGACTAAGAGAAGAAGCAAAAGATACCCTGCAAAAACAATCACGGACGCCGACTACGCTGATGACTTGGCGTTACTGGCGAATACGCCTAATCAAGCAGAGACACTACTGCATAGTCTGGAACGAGCTGCAGCGGGCATTGGTCTCCATGTCAATGCACACAAAACTGAATATATGTGTTACAACCAAACGGGCAACATTGCCACACTAGACGGAGCCTCTCTGAAACTAGTAGACAAATTCACCTACCTAGGAAGTAGCGTCTCATCAACCGAAAAAGACATCGACACACAACTGACGAAGGCATAGACGGCTATCGATAGGCTCTCGATCATATGGAAATCAGACCTAACCGATAAAATGAAACGCAGTTTCTTCCAGGCAGCGATTGTGTCGATACTGCTATATGGATGCACTACATTGACGCTAACTAAACGGCTGGAGAAGAAACTTGACGGAAATTACACAAGAATGTTGAGAGCAGTATTGAACAAGTCCTGGCGACAACACCCCACGAGACACCAACTATACGGACACTTGCCCCCATCACGAAAACTATACAAGTTAGACGAACCAGACACGCGGGACACTGCTGGAGAAGCAAGGACGAGCTCATAAGTGACGTACTCCTATGGACCCCACACATGGCTGTGCAAAAGCGGGACGACCAGCTCGAACTTACATAAAGCAACTATGGGAGGACACAGGATGTAACCCTGAAGACCTGCCGGAGGCGATGAATGATAGGGAGAAGTGGCGAGAGAGGGTCAGGGATATCCGTGCTGGCGATACGACATGATGATGATGATGATGATGACATATTATATATATAATTTGGTTTGATTGGGCTTTATGGCATATCAACTATTGTGGATTTTTTTAATGCCAAATTCGGTTTATACATATATATTAAATATATACGATTTGTAAAAACTAGTCAACGAAGTTACTGGTTACAAGTACTGCTATATATCAATAACAATTCATTTAAACATTATTCATTTGTCTATCTACGAATTTAAAAGATCAAACAGTTCTATTTCAAACAATTCTATTTATTATAAATCAACAAGGTTAAAGATTCTAAGTAAGTAAGTAAAGTTGGCGACCATAGTCGAGGATAACCCGAAGGCTCCCTTTTCGATAGCTACTACACCAAGGTGTAGGGGAGGGCGCTCATCAGTCATTTGTTTATACATATTAAATGATCAAACAGTTCTATTTCTAAAAAATCAGTTTAGCATTAATACACTGTTTAAATATCAAACTGTTCAATTCAACCCATAGATAGGACCCTTTCAGGTGCTACCACTTCGGACCAAAGTGTGCCTGGGAGTGATGACAACTAAGGGGTTCTCTGCATTTCCCCCAAACTCCAGGATTACTGGAGTTTCATCATCAGATTGTTTAATGTCATATCCAGGACACTCGTTGGAGGTTCTTACTCCTCTGCAGAGATGCAGTCGGTGTATTCTGCTACCCATAGCCGACTGGACTAATTAAACACGGATATTTAACAAAGCTAAATGAATCCAATCAAGGTGTTAATATCGGTGATCGATTTAATACTAATGATTATACAGTGTTACCTCTCAGAAAGGGTTGCAGACAGCATATTTTATACCATTTCGACAAACCTATTAGTCATAATAGATAATCAAATAAAAAAAGATATATATATATATATATATATATATATGTATAAAAACAATTTAGCCTTAAAGTCGATGGATGGCAAACATTATTTTTGCGCTAATTAACATTTATTAATCAGGTAAAAATGCATAATCATAGCATAAACATAGGCTTTTGGTATTATTGAAGGTAAGTGAATATCTGTATCTTAGCCATGATATGGCTATGTGTGAAACGTACATCGAATGTCCATAAAGATAGAACATAAAAATCTCGAAACACGAAAAACACTTGACGACTTCTTTGTTCAGGTACGAAACATTTTATTACCTTTGAGTTTAAAGGTTCTTCGACATCAGGAGAGAGAGAGGCACAATCTTTCTATTCTGGCTTTTTCATCTGTCCCCCACCCCAACACGTGTGGCACCCGCTACAAAGGTCTCCGCGAGCAAGCGAAAACCAACCGTCTTCCCCCGAGGCAAGTCTCATCTCAACTCACTGACTTTTTCAATATCTCCCAAAATCCTCCGCGCGCTTCCGGTGCGTGACGTCATTTCTCGGGCTATTGTGACATCTCTGAGTGACATGTCCGCTCCGTCCGCGTGCGCGTGAACACCTATGTTAATTTTGCAGCTAAGTAACCCATGCACTGAGTCGAAAGGTTCTCAGCCTAACTAAACCCAAAAGCGAAAACCGAAATCCCTCGTCCATTATGTTTCATATCGACTCGCTATTAGTAAGTTTTCCAGTTTGAATCTTAGTCATGATAATCTTTTGGTCGCTAATTTTGTCATCAGTAGAAACCATCCTTGCAGATGAGTGGAAGAAGATTCCACACTGAACTATCTGATCATGGTCGGTGACCTATGAGCCTTCTCCGCCCAGCACCAAGAGAAGCACGCCGTTGAATCGGTTTTAGGTTTATTCGCCTTGCTTTGCTGGCCCAGACGGCAGGTGCTGTAGAATACACCGACTGTATCTCTGCAGAGGGGTAAGACTCTGCCAACGAGTATCCCGAGGCTCAGTCGGCTGGGGCGGCAGAATATACCGACTGCATCTCTGCACAGGGGTAAGACTCCCCCAACGAGTTTTCTGTGACTCAGTCAGCTGGGGCTGCAGAATACACCGACTGTATCTATGCAAAGGAGTAAGACTGTCCCAACGAGTATCCTGTGGCCCAGTTGGCTGGGGCTGCAGAATACACCAACTACATCACTGCATAGAGATGATACTCCTTCAACTAGTGTCCAGTGACCCAGTCGGCTGTTGCTGCAGAACACACCGACTGTATCTCTGCAGAAGAGTAAGACTTCCCCAACAAGTGTCCTGTGGCCCTGTGCGCGGGGTTTGCAGAATACACCGACTGTATCTCTGCAGAGGGGTAAGTGTGCTGGAAATGACACTTAACAATCTGATGGTGAGGTTTAGGTTATGCTCGAGCTTTTGGGAATGTAGAGTGCTCCTTTATTGCCATCGCTCCCAGGTCCACTCTAGCTCAGAGTGGTACGACATGATAGGGTCCTATCTTTGGGTTAAATATAACTAAACAGTGTACTTATGCTAAACTGAATTGTTTGGAATTAACTGTTTTTACATTTAACCATGAGTTTAAACTGTACTTATTCTAAATTGAACTGTTTGAAATATAAATGTTTTTGGTATTTAGCTTTGTGTAAGCAGACTGTACTAGTACTAAACTGAATTGATTGAAACTTTTAACAAAAATACTTAATTCGGCGTTAAATGACCCGAAAAGGGTTGATAGGCAGTAAAACAAAACAACCTACCAACCTTGGTTCGCATCCATGGCTTCATGCATGTCATGGTTTCCAAGATTTTGTGAGACCTGTATCATACCCCTCCAACTCCAAAATCAGATACCTAGTGACAAACAGAGACAAGGCAACTGCATGATTGTGGAGGCACGACTAGTTACGGCCGTCGTTTTATTGTCACATAGTTATTCATCAACGGTACTATACTTGTATGACTTAGATCATGTGGGCTTTTCCGATGTATTTCCAGGTCATCTCCACACATGCAACATCTTTATCAGATGCATTTTAGTTTCATATCAAGGACACTTCTTAATGAGTTGGGGACTTATCGATCAACAATCAATCTATTCTTAGCCACATTTTTATTGATATACATATGTATATGTGTGTGTTTGTGTGTGTGTGTGTAAACAAAATTTAGCATAAATAACCTGCAAGGGTTAATATGCTATAAAACCTACCCACCCAACCAACCAACCAACCAATCATAGATGGGACCCTAACAGGTACTACCACTCCGGGTTAGGGTAGACCCGGAAGTAACGATGATAAACGGATCCTTCACACTCATTGGATCTTCTGAACTAGCTCTCTGCATCAGATGATGGACATATCTTTTTAAAGGGAGGGGTCGTTAGGGGTAAAATCAGGGTATTCAAATCCTACCGGCAGGGCTCAGTAAACGACCTGAGTTGAGTGAGCTAGACTAAGTAGTTGATTTCCACCCGATCACCAGATCGATACTCAAAGTAGTGATCAGATACTAATTGCAGGCACTGTAAGGAACCTAAGATCAGTGTGTCTGACGAAGCAGCTTACTAAATAACACCAACCTTCATGTTAAACACCTCTGTTGAATGTTAAAAGATACCGAAATATCACCAGGGATTCGATCTCAGGCCCAGGGATTCGATCTCAGGCCCAGCGGATTATCAGTACACCTCCGACATCTCGTCTACGCTAACCAACACGGAAGGTTGAATTCCGCCGAGCAGTGCATCAAGTTCGTGCCTCACAGTCACTCAACTTGTTACACGAGACTTGGGGCAAAATGGCACAGCCGGGAATATATACGGGATATTGGTAGGTTGTTTGCCGGAGGCAAAAGAGGATAGGTAAAGAGGGGTTAGGTGTGTACACTTGCTTACCGATAACACGTTTAGAAAGTTATCTTTGAAACGTCGAAGCACACGGGAAATCGTAATTTAGACTTCACATACATGAACTAATCAATTTATCTTTGATAAGATAATCGATGGCATACTGAACAACGTAATTCAATAGTCCTTGTTCAGCTGCAATTGACTTTGCATAAGCGTTCATGTCTTACGAATTTGCCCTGCTAATTATAACGACAAGGTAAAAATAGTCAGAAATAAACAAAGGCCACCGCGTAAAACTGTGCACCAAATATGAACAATTTATAAACAGATAACGTAATCCCGAAAAGCATGTTTGTATCGGATCAATATTCAATTAATTACCTCATCACCGAAGTCTTAGATATCCCAAAAATGCATTGAATGAATTACGGGAATTAGACCTTGAAATAAGCGTGTTCGAAGTCTAGTGACGCTAATATGTTCACTTTTGGACAAATATCCTTAGGAAAGGCATGAACCCCCTTATCCCTTTAACCTTAAGTTAAATACCATTTCTGCCATTCTACAAGAATAGGTTTGACATTAAAATAACCCACAAAGGTTGATATGCCATAAAACGAAGAGACCAAACAAAAATGGAGAACTGGTGACAATCAAGATGGATTTATGTGCTAAATATGCGCTAGATTAGGACCCCACACTTTCAGGGCTTAATTCCTTAAATATGTGATTAGTTTTTATTAGATAACTCAAATTTAACCAAAAGTACTTGGTCTGCTAACAGTACTCACTCAGCACTGAGTGTCCTTGATATAGCACGAAGCCATCAATTTGTAAAGCAACAGTTACGTGGCCTTAAGAAATATGGATTTGGTTTATTTGGTTTGTGTTTTATGACATATCAAGCATTGTAGGTTATTTAATGCTAAATCATATTAGGGTGTCCTCGTGGTGTAATGGTTAAAGCAATGAACTGCGGAATCGTAGTACGCGAGTTCGTACTCCAGTCGGGCTATTACATTCACTTTCGGGCAAATACCCTTGGGAAAGGTATGAACCCCCTTATTCTCCCTCCAGCTATGGGTAAATAGTAGGACGGACTAGGTTCTTCAGCCTTGTTGAGGCAACTAGTCTAGGAGAAGGAAAACTCTGAATTCAAACCTGTTAAACTCCGCTTAAAAATTGACCTTGTGTCATATCCTGCCCGAGCGGAGGGGTTGGTAAATAGTATTTAATGCTAAATCCATTTCTATACATATAAAGTTAGCGACTGTAGTCGGGGGGGATTCGAAGGCTCCTTTTCAGTAGCTACTACAACAAGGATTAAGGAAGTGTAATAAAACTGTTCTATTTCAAATAATTCAATTTAGCATAAGTACACATTTTAGTTCTATTTGACCCATAGATAGGAACCTCCCACTCAGAGCCAGAGTGTACCTGTAGGGATAGCAATAAAGGGGTACTCTACATTCTCAAAAGCTCGGGCATTAGTGGAGCCTCACCATCTGATTATATAGTGTCATTACCAGGATGCTCGTTATGGTAGTCTTACTCCTTTTCAGAGATACAGTCGGTGTATTCTACGGCCCCAACTGGCTGGGCCAAGGAATATGAAATACCCTTCCATTTCCATTACTCTCAGTTCCACTCTAATAGAGTGAGAGTGCGTGTTACGGTTCCCTCTCTTGTTCGAATAGAACTGTTTAATCATTTACTATACTGGAAACCATATAACAGTAAAAAAACATATAAATCAAATAACTAATATTACAAAGAAAGTCTTTGAAGCATTTATATGCAAGCAAATATATGAGTATTGCCTCTTTTGAAAATCTTACCGACATTCTATTCGTTTACAAATCCTATATATACAATATTTATATTTGAACAGCGTTTGGCAATAAATAACTAAAGACAGCTGATATGCTGTTAAACACAACCAACGAACCAAGCATAATTCCTCAAAGTCACACAAACACGCACACACACACACACACACACACATATATATATATATATATATATATAGCATTTGGCATGAGATAACCTACAAGTGTGAATATCCCATAAAACACAAACCAGCCAGCAAACAACCATAATTCATCAATATTTATATATATATATATATATATATATATATATAATAAGACTAATGCACTATCTACTGCACTGCCGACTGTACTACCGAGTGGGTAGAGTGTTCACCCAATAGCCCGGGAGACCGTGAGACCGTGAGCCCGTGAGCCCAGGGTTCAATCCCAGCTCAAGTCATACCAAAGACTCAAAAAATGGTACTTGATACCGCCTTGCTTAACTCTCAACAACATAAGATACGTATCAAGGGCATAGCGGAGCAATCTAGGGAGAGGATTTGCGCCCTTCGCTACTTTTCACTGTAGTAGCTATTGACCGGTGTTAGGTACCCTAAGGAGCCGTTTTAGGCGAAACTGTAGTAGGATAGTCTCGACTCTTGATTTAATTTATATATATATATATATATATATGACATTTATATAGAAGATTTTTTGAGTCTCAAATATCATATATTTTAGGGCTTCAGCAGGTAAAATTCAAGTCCTGGTGACTATATTTAAACCATTTTAGTTGACTGATAAAAATTAATTTAGTGCCATCGAATATAAGACTAATCCTTTTAATATATATTTTCATGATTTTAATTATTTCATTTAAAATTTCTGAAAAAATATACACTAATTCAGGTAGGTCTATGAAGTGTTGTGGTTAACGTGCTTGACTGTGACATCGAACTGAGTTCGAACTCTTGCCCCGTTATTATATTTGGAAAGGTGTAAACACAATTATAGCGCCAGCTAAGCGTTAAATAGTACCCCTACTGTTCTTCTAAAATGATAGCTTTGGAATCAGATAACCCACGAAAGTTGGATATTCCATTGAAACAATCCGACATAGAGACAATAAATTGGGTAAGAGTTGATCTGGAAGTGATGGATATGAAGTTGTACTCCTTTTTCCCCAAGACACAAGAAGTAATGTCTCACCATCAGATGGCTTAGTGTCATATCTAGGACACTAGATGAGTGGGTCTTACCTCTCTGCAGACATGTAGTCGATGTTTTCTACTGCCCAATACGACTTGGCTATCGATTCATCAGTTAAAAAGATTTGTTTAAAAGTTTTCCGTATTAGATATGAGCGTGTGCAAATAAAATAAAGACTCTTAGGAAACGGTTATACGAAAAATGTAGATATAAATGTGCATCAAATAAACCAAGATTGGTTGTCGTGCCGTTAAAATCAATTAGTCAGTTATACTGCTTATTTTA
Source organism: Sepioteuthis lessoniana (assembly GCA_963585895.1). NCBI lineage: Eukaryota > Metazoa > Mollusca > Cephalopoda > Myopsida > Loliginidae > Sepioteuthis > Sepioteuthis lessoniana. The sequence continues at coordinate 8,143,614 of OY757935.1, forward strand.
TGTACCGTTAATAACTGGTAACTTGTTTGGTGCTAAACTATAAATCCAAAAGATGTTCATACGTTTCATCTTGTTGCTTTTTTTTCTTTTTTTTTTCTTTCCGTTATGTTTTGTTTTTATAACAGACTTTTGGCTGATCTACTCTTCGGCCTTACACTGTTAAAGGTGCTCTTAGTCTAACAGCTATCGTCAGAAGAAATAGACCCGGCAATCTGTTTGCTTTTCACTTCACGCCATTGATCTTGGGAAAAACAAGAATTCAAATCTTAATGGGTGAATAGTTGGATTGGATTGACTGTTTTCTTTGACTTCGATACGACAGCCAGTCTAAGAGAAAGACGTCTCTATATTCAAGGATATCTATATAAAAATTAAAACAGTTACCAAATATTTGTGTTCATGTTTTTATTATCGTCGACCAAAAACAATTTTTCAAATTTTTCTGTCGCTCTGTTGGTACAATTTACCAACCCCTCCGCTCGGGCAGGATATGACACAAGGTCAATTTTTAAGCGGAGTTTAACAGGTTTCAATTCAGAGTTTTCCTTCTCCTAGACTAGTTGCCTAACCAAGGCTGAAGAACCTAGTCTGTCCTACTATTTACCCATAGCTGAAGGGAGAATTATTGGATTCATACCTTTCCCAAGGGTATTAGTGCTATGTGAAATGCAATCAGTCTCGTCCAGGATTTGAACTCGTATCGCCGTGTTCATTTCCTACGGCGATAACGACTACATCACGGGCACCTCCTGTTGGTGAGGCGTAGAATATGCTGACAGGAATCATTGCAGCAGGAGTAAAACTCTTCCAAAATGGTTATTCTGAATATGGCACTAAACTGCCCTAGAGAGTATTGAGTCATTTCTTATTACCACATTGACCAAGAGCAAAACTAGTAAAACTAGCAACTAATTTGGTTTGGTTTGGTTTTATGGCATATCAACCACTGTTGGTTACTTAATGCGAAATCCTGCTCATACATATATATTAATATATAGGATTTCGTTTGGTTTAGATTTATGGCATATCAAACATTGTAGGTTATTTAATGCCAAATCCTCTTTATATGAGGATCATTAAATAAGTTTCCAGACTGTTTTCGTATGGGCACTTTTATTGATATTACACACATAAAATTCTAGCCCCCTTCGAAGTAATCTTCTCCGGCTGCAATGCACTTCTTGTACCGTTCTAACACTTTCTGGAAGGCCCCATGGAAGTCCTCTTTGTCACTGCCCTCTTTCATCTTTTTAATTGTCTCATAATGACAGCCTCTGAGCTATGGGAATAACCGAAAGTCACAGGCAGCAATGTTTGGACTATAATGATGCCCTGTCTTGATGCCCATCTTGGTCAAATAGTCTGCGACAACGATGGAGTTGTGGACTGGTGTATTGTCCTGCTGGAAATGCCACTGACCCATTTTGAAGAGTGATGGCCTCTTCCGAGGAATATCTTCCTGAACTCCTTTAAAACCTCAACATAGCCTAAGCCTAACCCTAACCCTTGAGCCAATCAACTCTGGTGTATTGACTTCCTTACTCCTCCCACACCTTTCATTATCCCTCACAGACTCCCTGCTTTCCTTGAATCTCTTATGCCACTCAAAAACTGATGCTCTATTCGTGCAAGAGCGTCGAAAAGCAGTCTGAAGCATTCCATACGTTTCTGCATTCCAGCATTACTCTTGATCAGATTGTTTAGTGTCATATCCAGGACACTCGTTTGGGGAGTCTTACCCCTCTTCTTGTAATTATATATACACAGGTACCCACAGGTATATGGTCAATATCAGTCTCAGAGCCAAAGTTAGGCAGACAAGAGGTCCAGAGTGCACCAGTAAGTGGCTGGCATTTTTTCCAAGTTTCAAACACAATTTTATTGCATATCGTTCTTCCTCACGTCTAGATTGTATTTTTGAAATTCACCAGCTGTGACAATCAGGCTTTAATAGGGTGTATTCCAATTGCTGCTGCAGGTGTTCATTTGAATCTGAAATCATAAAAATTGGTCAGTCATCTCATAAGATGTATAGCAATAGTATACCGAATTTTCAAGGGTCTATGACAGTTTTAAATGCCTGTACGAAATAAATCGGTGAACTTACTGAAAGCCTCGCATACATTAATATTAGATATATATGATTTGTAAACCTAAGTTAACAGCGTTAAATAATTCAAAATATTATGTATCACTAACAATTCAATTAAACGTTTATTATTTCTTCGCACTCCGTCAAAATGTCAATTGTCCAGTCGGCTGGGGCTGTAGAATACACTGACTGCTTCTCTGCGGAGGGGTAAGACCACCCCCGCAACGAGTGTCCTCGGTATGACACTAAACAATCTGATGGTGAGGTTCCAGCAATGCTGGAGCTTTGGGGAATACGCAGTACCCCTTTATTGCCATCACTCCCAGGTCCACCCTGGCCCGGAGTGGTAGCACCTGATAAGGGTCCTATCTATGCGTTAAATAGAACTATATACTATGCTTCTTTCACTTTACTGATTTTTGCATTTAAACTGCGTATTTATGCTAAACTGAATTGTTTAAAATAGAACTGTTTTGACATTGAGACTGCGAACTAATGCTACACTGAATTGCTCGAAATAGAACTGTTTTGACGTCTAAACTGTGTTCTTATGCTGAACTGAATTATCTGATAAACTGAATTGTTATATATAACTGAATAGTTTGAAATAGAAATGTTTTTGACAATTAAAATGTGTACTCATGCTAAAACGAATTGTTTTAAATAGAACTGATTATTTACATAAAAATGGATTTGGTGTTAAATAACCTACAAAGGTTGATAAGCAACCAAACCAAACCAAACCAAATCTAAATGTCAAACAGATCTATTTCGAACGACTCAGTTTGGCATGTTAAATGGTTCACAGTATTGCTGTATATCACTAAGGATTTAATTAAACATTGGTCATTTGTTTACACACAGTTAAATGTCAAACAGTTCTATTTCAAGCAATTCAGTTTAGCATAAGTCAATAAAGTAAAATGCTACTAAGTTTTTTTATGTATCACTAACAAAACATCAGTCATTTTTTTACACACATTTAAATGATAAAACATTTCTATTTCTAACTATTCAATTTAGCATAAGTCATTAGTTTGCATTCAGTTTACATATCAAGAAATTCTATTTGACTCAGATTGAAACTTATCAGGTACTACCATTTCAGGGCCAGAATGGACCTGGGAGCGATGGCAATGAAGGGGTACTCCACATTCCCGAAAGCTCTGGCATTACTGGAGCCTCACCATCACATTGTTTAGTGTCATATCCAGGACACTCGTTGTGGGGAAATCTTATCTCTCTGCAGTGATGCAGCCCCAGCCGGCTTGGTCATTCCTGTTAGAGTCTCATATATAGGTGTAACAGATTTGTTTAAAAAGCGTTACTATTAGAATACTTGAAAGCAAATAATTATATGCAAATAAATCATCATCATCATCATCATATCGTGCTGGTAGCACGGATATCCCTGACCCTCTCTCGCCACTCCTCCCTATCGTTCATCTCCCTAGGTAGGTCTTCAGGACAACATCCCGTATCCTCACATAGCTGCTGAATGTATGTTCGTGCTGGTCGTCCTGCTTTTGCACGGCCATGTGTGGGGGTCCATAAGAGTACATCTCTTATGAGTTCGTCCCTGCTTCTCCAGCAGTGTCCTGCATGTCTGGTTCGTCTAACTTGAATAGTTTTTGTGATAGGGGGCAGGTGACCGTACAGTTGGTGTCTTGTGGGGTGTTGCCGCCAGGACTTGTTTAAGATTGCAGATAGTATTCTTGTGTAATTGCCGTCTACCTTCTTCTCCAGCCGTTTTGTTAGAGTCCATATATAAGATGAGAATACTTAAAACTATTTAATTTATGCAGATTAGTCATATTAAGAATTGTTACGAGAAGCTGAAATTTTTACGAGTTTTATCCTTTTTTCTTGTTATTTGAAATCATATTATTGCTTGCAATTATTGGAGTTAGAAACCCTATCACTCTGCAAACAAATGATATATATAAATAAAAATAGTAACTTGAAACCATATAATTATGTATAAATTATTAGTATTAGATAGGAATACTTGAAACCATATGATTGTGAATACATCAACAGTATTGTAATTGAAGAACAGAAACTATATGACTGTGTATAAATCAATATGAGGTAGGAATACTTGAAAGCCTATAATTGTAGGCAAATTATTAATATTACATTTAAATACTAGAAAGTGGGGATGTCCTCCTGGTGTAATGGTTAAAGCGATGGACTGCGGAGTCGTAGTACACGAGTTCGTACTCTAGTCGCGCTATTACGTTCACTTTCAGGCAAATACCCTTGGGAAAGGTATTAATCCTCCTTATCATATGGGTTAAATAGTCCAACTTCTGTTCTTTTAGGAGAATATCTTCGGCATTAAATAACCTACAAAGGTTGATATGCCATGAAAAACCGAAATACTTGAAACCATATAACTGTATGCAAATTACACTGGTTTACAAAAAAATTGAGGCAAACAGAAAAATACCCGTTTTTACCTAATTTAAGGGTGCTGAATTCAAATTTGAAATCCGTTTTTACTCATCACCTCTAGTTTTTTAGATATGCATAGTGTGCATTTTGTGCATAAAGGCGTATATGAATTCAGGGTTAATTCTAATATTGTGAGACTTATGGCTTATTTTTTAGTTATTATGCACTAAATGTAAGTGATAGCATTGCATTATATATATATATATATATATAGTTATATATATATCAAGACGGATTTTTACTATTAAGGCAGCAGGTCTCAATCAACACCCTGGCAGTCATTGTAAGAGGTTGTCTCGTACGCGGCGCTGGAGGTTGGTGTCCCTCAACTATCGTGTTACACATTTTTGGGTTACTAAATATTAATATCATATTTTCAAATGAACATTTAGTTTTCAACTTTGCAGTCCTGATGGTTTGGAGAGAGCCGCGAAACCACGCAGATGATGGTTATTTTTGTATAACTAATATAACTGGTTTCAATGCATATTCTAGGGAAAAGATCAAATATCCCAACCTACGATCTGCTATGAGACCCTTCCCCATTCAGATAATCTTCCTGTACCCACACCTCCAGTAAATAAGGATCTTCTTTCCTCATCAGATGAATAAATGCCTTCAAGGGAGGATTCTGCCGAGTCAATACCTTTGGAAGATATTGAGTCTACATATTCAGGAACAAGTTGCAATGAGCCACACTGGATCATGCAAGAAGACCTGAATGATCTTGCTCGTGATTTGTATCCGTCAAAACAGCAGTCAGGGCTTTTGGCTTCTCGGTTTAAACAGTGAAACCTCGTCCAGGAAGTTGTAAGGATCACCAGTTTCAGGAATCGAAACAAAGATCCTGCTTTCTTTTTCGACATGGAAAACAAGTTGTGCTACTACACAAACATACCTTGCTTGTTTACGTCCCTTGGTTTGCCACATAATCCTTCAGACTGGCGTCTTTTCATAGACTCTTCCAAGTGAAGTCTCAAGGGTGTTCTGCACAACTGGAATAAATATCCCAGCATTCCCATTGCACACTCTGTCCATCTAAAAGAGTCTGATGGCAATATGGAGCTTCTTTTAGAAGCTATTAAATACAGTGAGTACCAATGGATTCTGTGTGGGGACCTCAAGATCATTGGTCTTCTTATGGGTATGCAAGCGGGCTTCACAAAGTACTGTTGTTTTCTCTGTCTCTGGGATAGTCGAGCTGTATCCCAGCATTACAAGCAGAAAGACTGGGGGTCTAGAAGCACTTTTGTTCCTGGCGAACACAGCCTCAAGTTGAATCCTCTGGTGGACATGAATAAGGTGCTTTTTCCTCCTCTTCACATAAAGCTTGGTTTGATGAAGAATTTCGTGAAGGAGTTGCACAAAAATGGTGCTGCCTTCCAACACTTGTCTACTGTGTTCCCAGGTCTTAGTGCTGCTAAGCTCAAAGAGGGCATCTTTGTCGGACCTCAGATCCGAGAAGTGCTGAAGGATAATGATTTTGAGGAGCTTCTTAACTTAAAGGAACTGAGAGCATGGGAAGCATTCAAGTCTGTCTGTAGTGGCTTCCTTGGTAATACACGCGTACCAGATTACCAAGCCTTTATTGAGAAGTTGCTAAAGTCTTACGAGGCTATGGGGTGCCGAATGTCACTCAAGATTCATTTTCTCCATTCCCACCTCAACGTCTTCCCGCCAAACCTTGGAGCAGTGAGTGATGAGCATGGAGAAAGATTCCACCAAGACATTACGAAGATGGAGAGTAACTATCAAGGCAAATGGCACCCCGGCATGATGGGAGACTTCTGCTGGATGCTCTTGCGTAATATCCCGGAGGCAAAATACACCAGATCTTCTAAGAAAACACACTTTTGACTGTCTGTGGTACTATGAATTGTGTAATTATGTCATCAAAGTATAATGATTCAATCAGTGTTCTTTATCTATCCTGTTTTATCAGTTATAAGCTGCTGCAACTCTTGAAATATGCACATATATTCTCTAATACTAAAATGAGACTATTTAAAAGCTAGAAAACTAGAGGTGATAGAGCAAAACTATTTATAAACTTGAATTCAGTCCATCCAAATCAACGAAAAACACCTATCCCCATTCTTGCCTCAGACCAAAAATTTATTTTTGTCAACCAGTGTAATCAATGCCATTTTTGTACATATGATACATACTATACGTTGATCATAAATTTTCAATATTTATTTTCAATGGTACAATATTTTACAGTTGCACTGAGACACATCATACTTGGCGTCGCTTTCTTCATCACGAGTTTCGGGTATTTCAACATCCTTTCTCCTGTTTATTTGTCTCAGCCTCCCATCAGACGAGACTTGACACAAGATCAATTACTCGAAGGTCGGTATATAGTGGGGGTTAAGGAAGAGGAAGTCAGGCACGAGCCGAGGCTCGAACCCTGCTTGACTAAAATCGAGACTGGAAAAGGATGCTCCACTATCAAACCTCTGCTGACTTGAAAGTATCCTAAATGAAGATTCTCTCAAATAAAACCGGCAGTTTACATAGTCACTAGTTGACTTGCTAGGCTCGTCACTTGATTGTAGCTATATAAACCCAAAGAGTTGCATAAGTCGCCCGGGCTATCAGCGAACACTTAAAACCACTAGGCTGATTACCAAATCTCACACCATCTAATAAAGTGATGTACTCCTATGGACCCCCACATATGGCCGGTCAAAAGCAGGACGACCAGCACGAGCATACATTCAGCAGCCATGTGAGGATACGGGATGTAGCCCTGAAGACCTGTCATAAACGATAGGGAAAAGTGGAGAGAGAGGATCAGGGATATCCGTGCTAGTGGCACGACATGATGATGATGATGATGATGATGATGATTTTAATCAGGATATTTGAATTGTATTTTTTGCATGAAAAGACGGATATCAACTGTCAAGATGTGTCAGTCAAAACCACTACCTGTATAGATTAAATCGTCTTTCGCTGTAAGAGGATGTCATAGTGGCATAATGGCTAAAGTGCTTCACAGGGTCATCGAAGTAACTGAGTTTGATCTCCAATTGCCCAATAACATTCGGTGTCGGACTAATATACCTGAGAAAGGCATGAACTCTTATCCTCCAAATATGATTTAAATAACACTATTATTGTTCTTCTATAAAGGTGGCTTTGGCATTAAATAACCCACGAAGGTTGATATGCCATTGTTCAAAGAAATCAAAGCAAACCTGGGGAAAGGTAAGATCTACCTGATCCTCGTCAGCTAAGGGTTAACTAGTACCATTAATGTCGTTTTACATTGATGGCTTTGGCTTTAAATAACCCACGAAGGTCGTTATGCCATTAAGTGAAGAAACTAAAGGAAACTTGTGGAGCTAAGTACTCCCTGATCCCAAGCAGCAATGGGTCAAATAGAACGATTATTGTTCTTCTAAAAGATGACTTTGGCATTAAATAACCAAGAACGTTCAAGAGCCATTAACCAAAGAAACGAAGCCTGTCGTTGAACTATATTAGGTCGTGTCCTGAGTTCGATTTTTATTGGTTACACTGTTTTTCCAAAGGTACCTTGATAGGTTTTTTCTTTAAAATTGGGTTCAGTATTTACTGGCTCCATAATGAATGTTGGATACCGCATGATTAAAAGAGTTCAGTTGAAGAAATAACTGTTTGGTGACAAGCCGTAATGTTTGGTTTGGTTTGGTCTGGTTTTATTGTACCATAACCATGATATGGCTATGTGTGAAACGTATATCGAGTGTCCATAAAGATAGAACATAGAATACAGGAATCCCGAAATTCGAAAAACACTTACGACTTCTCAGTTCAGGTACGAAACTTTTAATTACCTTTGAGTTTAAAGGTTCTTCGACATAAGGAGAGAGATACACATTCTTTCTATTCTGGCTTTTCATCTGCCCCCCTCCCCATCTCGTGTGACACCTGCCCAAGGCCTCCGCGAGCAAGCGAAAGTCAAACCTTTTCGCTCGGTGTCCAGTTCTCAACTCAACTAAATGACTTTTTCAAAATCCCAAAATCCTCCGCGCACTTCCGATGCGTGACGTCATTCGTACTTGCTAGCCCCGTTTCCCATCTGGGCTATTGTGACATCTCTGTGTGACACGTCCGCTGCGCGTGAGCGCGAACACTTATGTTGACGTTGCACCTAAGTAACCTATGAGCTTAGCCGAAAGGTTCTCAGCCTAACTAAACCCAAAGGCATGAAACGAAATTCCTCGGCCTCGTTAGTTATTATATATTTACCAACCCCTCCGCTCGGGCAGGATATAACAGAAGGTCAATTTTTAAGCGGAGTTTAACAGGTTTGAATTCAGAGTTTTCCTTCTCCTAGACCAGTTGCCTCACCAAGGCTGAAGAACCTAGTCTGCCCTACTATTTACCCATAGCTGGAGGGAGAATAATAGGATTCATACCTTTCCCAAGAGCATTAGTGCAATCAGTCTCGTGCAGGATTTGTCGCCGAGTCCATTCTCTACGCCTATAACCATTACACCATGGGCAAAGATTTTAGCTATCGTTAAGTTTTTCAGGTAGCTTTAAGAGCCATATGATATACCATAAAACCAAACCAAACCAAACCAAACCAAATCATATTCAATATAGATGGATAAAGAGAATTTGCCATTAAATAACCTATGAAGATTGATATGCTATAAAACCCAACTAAACCAAATCCTATATATTTAATATATATGTACAAAGAGGATTTGGCATTAAATAACCTACCATAGTTGATATGCCATAAAACCCAACCAAACCAAATCGTATATATTTGATATATATTTATAAAAAGGATTTGGCATTAAATAACCTACAATGGTTGATATGCCATGAATCCCAACCAAACCAAATCCTATATATTTGATATATATGTATAAAGAGGATTTGGCATTGAATAACCTACGAAGATTGATATGCTATAAAACCAAACAAAACCAAATCATATTTGATATATATGTAAAAAGATAATTTGCCATTAAATAACCTACGAAGATTGATATGCTATAAAACCCAACTAAACCAAATCCTATATATTTAATTTTTACGTATAAAGAAGATCTGGCATTTAATAATCTAGGATAGTTGATATGCCATAAAACCCAACCAAACCAAATCCTATATAATCAATATATAGGTACAAAGAGGATTTGGCATTGAATAACCTACAATGTTTGATATGCCACAAAATCAAACCAGATTAAATCCAATATATTTAATATATATGTATAAAGATGATTTAGCATTAAATAAGCAACAAATGTTGATATGCCATTAAACCCAACCAAACCAAATCTTATATATTGAATATATATGTATAAAGAGGATTTGGCATTAGATAATGGTTGGTATGCCATTAAACCAATCTAAACAAACCCAAATCACGTTTGCAAAATATTGTAAAACTTTTGACTCACACTGTTTCTTAAAAGCCGATAAGTTTTCAATCTATTTTTCTAGTTTGAAGTTAATTTGATGCTGATTCCTAAGACTTGTACTATTATCAAATATAAAAGCAATTATTGTTTCTGCAAGCAACGCAGCGCACCGATCATTTGATGTTTGAGTTGTAAGAAATTACCACCAATCAAAATACAACGGTATAACCATTGGCTTCAAATGAAGAATTGATTGGTCAAATCGATGAGACGTGTCCATTTTGCCTCGAGGATTTTTCAATATTAATGATTGTGTACCTTTCAATATAAATTCAACCCAAAGTGTACATTAACTTGCACCAGTTAAAGATTTTAAAGTGATAGCCTATTTGCCTATCAGACAGTTTGAGAAGTTTAGAAAAAATACTGCTTAAGTTATTAAAAAACTGCACTAAAAATGAAGGTAAACGTACAATGTCTTCTCTGCTTTTAATTGATCTAGCGTATATATTTATTTTAAATACCCCGTCCGGTGGAAAAAGCTGCTTGGTAGCGCCAGGAGTGGCAGTACTGGCTTGAGCTACCGAAACTGTGTTATCACCCCTGGTTGGCGGCTGATGAGAGTAGGTTATCACGCGTGCTTTCACACGTTGTATGATGAAAAAAAAATTTAAAAAAGATAAAAAATAAAAATAAAATGTGTATTAGTATCTTTATTTTTATTGTTTTGATTACTAAGAGTTAAATAATAATTTTTTATTGTTGTCTTGGGAAATATTTAACATTCTTATTATTTCATAAATTACGCTCTGTCGGTTCGGGCTGTAGAATTCAGAGGAGTAAGACACCCACGACAGCAGCTAAGACCCCTGTTGGCCTTCTATGGCAAAATGATGCTTGAAGACGAAATCCTCGTGCCAGAGCAGTTGATGACCTCGACACCGAAAAGGTCACAGGACTTGCAACACTTTCTCTTGGCATTTATTGAGCGAGTTGAATGATTGCAGAGTCCCGATCCAATCAATCTGCTGATCATATGAAGCCCTAGCATCTATATGATTGTTACAAACGTATTTTTCAAATTACTTTTGTGTCAAATAAGACTCATACAAGACTCACCCACTCTTTCATCCTCAAGCAGGAACAACCACCACAGTGTTTGACATGCCAGACGCCTTACACCATGAAACATATCCTAATGGAATGTGGTGTACTAGTTACCACCAGAAAGTGACATTTTAAAGAAGATAACATGAGAGATCTGTTTGAGAACATCAACATGGATGATGTCCTCTCTTTCTTGAGAGAGGCAGAGTTGTACCTAAAAATATAATACATCATTACAATCCGATATATTCAATGGATCAACCTACTAATCAAACAAATATAAAAAAAAAAGTTTTGTCAAATAACCCAACGCAAAACCATAAATCTGAACAATTACAACTAGTAATGGGTCCACTCTGATCCGGAGTGTTGTGCCTATTTGGGTCCTACTTGTGGGTCGAATGGATCAAAACATGAATTTTTAAAAAAAGTGAGTTTACGAAGAAAAAGTCAGTTCATATAAAAAAAATGGTTACAAATTATATATAATTCATACATGTAAAACAGATTTGGCATTGAATAACCCGTAGTGGTTGATGTGCCGTAAAACTCAAATAACCAACAACACACCAGAAAATAAGTACTCAACTCGAAGGCAGTGGTTGAGGGTCACCTGGGCTGAGATTGCAACACTTGAAACTATTTAAACAATGCTCGAATGAAATATTCATATTATCCTCATCATCATTATCATTCCGTGCGTCGAGCACAGATTTCCCAAACTCTCTCTTGAAGCTAAATATGCTTACTGATGGTTATTATTAGTTACTTGAAACCATATAACTGTGTGCAAACAAATAATTTATTGTATCGAAATGATTACTTAAAGCCATAAAATTATTAATATTAGATAAGTATACTTGAAAACCGAGGTTCAGTCTCAGGTCGAGTAATACCAAAGACTCAAAAAATAGTAATTGATGCCACTTTGCTTAACACTCAGCATTATAAGGTAAAAATCAAGGGTAAAGTGGAGCAATCCAGGTAATGGAGTAGTGCCCTCTCCTACACATTGGCGTAGTAGCTATTGAAATGGGAGCCTTCTGGTCACCCTCAACAAAGGTCGCCAACTTTACTTAAACCAGGCCTTTTGTCTAATGAGTAGAGTGTTCGCCAATGGTCCGAGAGACCGGGGTTCAATTCCAGGTCAAGTCATACCAAAGACTCAAAAAATGGTAGTTGATACCGCCTTGCTTAGCACTCAGCATTATAAGGTTAGGTTCATCGGTAAAGTGGTGCAATCCAAGGAAAGGTGTAACGCCCTCCCCTACATCTCAGTGTAGTAGCTATTGAAAAGGGAACCTTCGGATCACCCTCGACTAAGGTCATCAACTTTTCTTTACTTATACTAGAAACCTTACAACTGTGTACAAATTACTTGTATTGTACAGGAATACTTGACATCTTATAACTAAGGGCAAAAAAAAAAGAAACTTAAAAATAATTACACAAAAACAGTAAATATAAATGTACAATGAACACAATTCTCTAACCTCGGGGCATAAAATATCCCCAGACAGGTTGACATGCCATTAAAATCAGTCACTTAATCAAGCAGTAAACAAATAACAGGAGGTTGAGTTGAACAGATTTTCCCTTTTGATATACGAGTATCATTAAATAAGTTTCCAGACTTTTTTCGTATGGGCACTTTTATTAATAGTACACACATGAAACTCTAGTCCCCTTCGAAGTAATCTCCTACGACTGCAATGCACTTAATGATAATAATAATAATGGGAATAGTTTTCACCAATCCCTATTGGACATTATGTACAAATAAAAGAAACTCACAACAGCATGTATCATTTGGTGTCTGCAATTTACCAGCAGGAGCACAAACGGTTGATCTGTGGAGATTTTGAGGTGGTTGGACTGGTCCTTGGGCTCATAGATAAGTACACAAAGTTTTCTTGCTTTCTGTGTCTCAAGGATAGCCGGGTTGACGACCAAAATTATCTCAAACAAAAGTGGCCGTAAAAACAAGGGTTAAACTCAGGCTAGCGCAACATTCATTCTAACCCTCTCGTTGAATCAAACAAAATAGTGCTTCCACCCTTACATATCAAGTAAGATAAAAAAAGAAGAAAAAAAAAACGAAAAAAATTAAAGAAATAAAGATCATGTAACTGTTCAATCATTCAATGATTTTTCTTTTCTTGTTATTGTATTTTATTAAAACATCCATCGTTTTTCTCGGGACACTCGTTTCGCCATATTAAAGTACTCATGAAGGTTTACTTAAGCCGAAACGTTTTAAGTTGACTTTCCTTTATAATAAATTCATCATCTTTGGATTACTTTGTTTTTCTATTTTTTTCATACTAGAGGTTTCATTTCCATTACTTACTTATATATATATATATATATATATATATATATATATATAGGATACAGTAAGTTCTCAGCCTCACCCAGAAAGAAGTTGGTAGATAGGTTGGTTGTGTTTTATCATATATCAGTCGTTGTGGGTTATTTAGAGCAAAATCCTGTTTATATATATATATATATATATAAGTAAAGTTGGTAACCTGAAGCTCCCTTTTCAATAGCTACAACACCAAGGTGTAGGGGAGGGCGCTACTCCACTCCCTGGATTGCTCCATTTTGCCCTTCATCCGTACCTTATAATGCTGAGTGTTAAGCAGAGCGACAACAAGTACCATTTTTGAGTCTTTTGTATGACTCGACCTGGGATTGAACCCCGGTCTCCCGGCCCATTAGTGAACACTCTACTCATTACACAAATTGTAAATTATATATATATATATATAATTTGTAAATTAATAATTTATAGGAAACATTTTTTTTTTTTAATTATTTATTTGCACACAATCAAGGGATCTCAAGTATTGCTATTTATTGTCTGCACATAGTTATTTAGTGTTTCCACACAAGTATTGCTATCTAACTGTAATTATTCCGCTTAATACAGAGTGTCTCAATATATATGGGAACCATGGGACTGCTCAATTATTTCGGCTCACTCAGAATATATATATATATATATATATAGTATCGATAATTACTTAGGGATTAGATACCCTGATGAGCTGCGTAGGCGGAACTATAGTAGGTTAGTTCCTGACTCACTAAGTAATTATCGTTACAATTTTGCTCTACATAGTATTGAGCACTTTTGGCATTGTAGTTCGTAGCCCTAACGCTGTTTTTTTTCTTTTGACCAACCAATTGCGTGTCTTTTGATTTTTTCAATTGGTATGACAAGGTGGCCTTTTCTTTTTTTTCCAATATATATTTCCCCTTGACAGAGATTCGTTGTATATTTTCATCTTCAAATCACTTGCCGGTTTGTTTTTTTTTACCGTAAGGGCTATTATTTAATATATATATATATATATATATGCAGGGTGTCTCGATATACATGTGACCCATGTGACTGCTAATAACTCTACAAATAATAATGTTGTGTTCTTTTCCTGTTTCAGATTTGAAAATAATATACTATGGCAATTATTAATCCTTGATCATAATGCCTCGGACAAGAGAGGAAAAATATTTTGCGTCATTTGGAGGCAGAATCATTCAAAATTCTCTCAAAATAGATGCAACCCATTATATGATAATGATTTATAATTGAGAAAAGAAACTAAAAAATAGACTACATGTCTCGGAAGCTGATATATAACAATTAAAAAACATTGATTTGATGTCTCTAGCTCAAAGGATACATTTTTTACTAGACGTGTTCGAAATGACCACCATTGCGCTTATATCAGTAATAAATTATCATCATATTAATGGGTTGCATCTATTTTGAGACATTATTAGTAATTTGTATGTAAAGAGCTATTCAATAAAAGACTGAACAGTCTTTTTGAAACCCTAACAGGTATTATTCTTGTTTGAAGAGAAAGATATCAACGCTGATGTATAAAAATAGAATCTACTTCTTTTCTTTTCTTTTCTTTTCTTTTTATAACACCAAATGTATACAAAATCAGGGATGACTGAGATGCAAACACAGGGGCGATAGAGTGGTTTTTCTGGGGAACCTTTTGCCTTTCTTCCTCATTCTACATGAGTCGATATCTTCCCTGATTTAAAGAATTTTCCAGACGCCCACGCAATAATCGTGGTCAGATCTAACCTACAGGTTGAAAATGGGCACGCCTCCTTCTAACATGTCCATTATGCAATTAATGCGACATTTCAACTGGTTTTACGTGCCTGTAACCTGTTTACTTTAGAAAACAGGTGTACTTCCTGTTGTTTTTTCTTCTTCCATCGTCCGACCTTCCTAGCATTCCACCCACGCAATTTACGTGTCATTTCCGCTAAGGCATCTACGTCTTGTTTAACTTAGTAAACAGGTACATATTCGTGTATGCCATCCACGTAACTTATGTAGAATGTCAAAGGGATTCTCCGGTCAATAACCAACACAACCTCTCTGGGTCAGAGTGGACCTGAGAGTAATAGTTATGAAGGGTTACTCTACATTACCCAAAGTCCTGGACTGGCGCCTCACTATCAGGTGTTTTAGCTTCATATCCAGGATACTCGTTGATGGAAGGTCTCACGCCTCTCAAGAGAGGCAGTCGGCGTGCTCGCTAGTCCCAAACAAGTGGACTGCTTGAAAGAAGAGATTGAACATTTTCGTTGTGACTAGTACTTCTTATAAGATAAAGAATCTCTCAGATTTCTGGGGATGTCCTCGTGGTGTAATGGTTAAAGAGACGGACAGCGGAATCGTAGTAAGCGACTTCGTACTCCAGTCGTGCTGTTACGTTCACTTTCGGGCAAATACCCTTGGGAAAGGTGTGAACCTCTTATCCTCCAAGCTAGGGGCTAAATAGTATTACTACCGTTCTTCGAGGAAAATGGCTTTGTCATTAAATAACTCTCAAAGGTTGATATGCCATTAAACAAAGAAACCAAATCAAACAGATTTCTGTTCTAATTTCTATTTGGGTGAGGTGCATAGGCAGGTATGCGACAAAATCTAGGTGGGTCTTAGAACTTTTTTAAACGATCATCGTCTGTGCGTGTACCTATGGTGAGTTGGTCTCGCATACACACACACACACACACACACACACACATATATATATATATATATATATATATATATATATATATATATATATATATATATATATATATAACTTTATTACAGGTATTGGTAATGTTCAGATTTTACCACATTTAGTCTCTTACAAACCCATCTACTGAGATTGTGACAAACATATACTATTGTAATATATATATATATATATATATATATATATATATATTTATGTGTGTGTGTGTGTGTGAGTAGTATAAGTGAATGTATATATATATATATATATATGTGTGTGTGTGCGTGTGGTATAAGTCAATGTATATATATATATATATATATGTGTGTGTGTGTGTGTGTGTGTTTGTGTGTGTGTGTGTGTGTATCTTATATATGTATATATACATAAACTTTGTAAATTTTATATATATATATATATATATAATTTGTAAATATAAAGTTTATATATATATATATATCATCATCATCATGTCATGCCGCCATTACGGATATCGCCGACCCCCTTTCGCCACTTCTCCCTATCATTCATCGCCTCCGGCAAGTCTTCAGGGTTACATCCCGTGCCCTCACATAGTTGCTGTAAGTTCGAGCTGGTCGTCCTGTTTTTGCACGGCCATATGTGGGGGTCCATAGGAGTACATCACTTATGAGCTCGTCCTTGCTTCTTCAGCAGTGACCTGCGTGTCTGGTTCGTCTGACTTGTATAGTTTTCGTGATGGGGGGCAAGTGTCCGTATAGTTGGTGTCTCGTGGGGTGTTGTCGCCAGGACTTGTTCAATACTGCTCTCAGCATTCTTGTGTAGTTTCCGTCTAGTTTCTCCTCCAGCCGTTTAGTTAGCGTCCGGCACTGATGCACATATGAAGTGCTGTAATGTAAACACCCAGTCTTACACAGAATTCGATCTCTCTTCCCTGATTCCGTCTTTGCTGCTGATAACCGTTTCTCTATCGTGTCACCGTACTAGTTCTCCCTTGTCGCTTCTTGTTTCAATTAAAGAAATATTATAAATATTTTCTGCTATTACTGGGGTTCACATTAACGTGTTCTTAGAGGCAGAGATAAGGCTAACAGAATATGCAACAATAAAAGAAGGAATTTATCTTTTGATACGTCGTCACATTCTTCTTTTGCGGGTGACAAAAATATCAAATATATTTTTAAAAAAATGTACAATGAATCTGGATAAGCGAACGAAAAAGAAACTGCTATTGATAGATAGAAAGATAGATGGAAATTTCTTCTTGTTGTTATTCTTCTTCTTTCGGTTTGCTTCTTCTTCTTCTTTGTGTCATTCCAACTCCCTTTCCAACTTCAGTTAGCAGGATTCTTTGTCGAGGGTAGAATCTTTCTGTCTTAAATCTCTTGAATTCTTCGCCTTGATTTTCAAGGGTATCGTCCAGGAATGTTGATCTCGTTGAGCAGACGATATTCTCACACGAACACAATATAACAGTTAGAATTGGCAAGAGATAGCTTTTATCTCGAATTTCTCAAACGAACTTTTTTTTTTGTATTTTTCTTCCTTTTTGTTTCATTCCTTTTCTTTTCTTTTTTTTTCTTTTTTGTAATTTTTTTTGTTCATTTACTTTTAATACGTTCTCTTCTGATTTCTTGTGCGTTTACTTCAGCACTTTTTCTGATATAAATACAAACACAATTTCTTTCTTTCTTTCTTTCTTTCTTTCTTTTCTTTTCTTTTTCCGTATTTTTTTTTTTCTTTTTTTTGGTATACCGCAGTTTTCTTCTTTCGCTGCTATCTTTTTTTTTCTGCTAGCTTTCTTAGTATCTTTCTTCAAGCCTTTCATTCTTTCACCGCAGTTTTCTTCTTTCGCTGCTATCTTTTTTTTTCTGCTAGCTTTCTTAGTATCTTTCTTCAAGCCTTTCATTCTTTCTTTAGGGTGTCTCCGTTGGGTAGCGGTTCACGTGCGAACTCTGGTCGTGATATAACGTTCCCTTTCAAACTAATACTCTTGGGAAAGGTATTTAATCCTTAATACCGCCCATAACTATTGGTTAAATAGTACCAATTTGGCATCATATAACGCACGAAGATTGATATATCATTAAATAAAGAAACCAAATCTTTTTCTTTTCTTTTCTTTTTTTCTTTCTTTCTTTCTTTCACCGTGCATTCCTAGTGTTATAATTTTTCTTTCTTTTATTTTTCTTGTTTGTTTGTTTGTTTGTTTGTTTGTTTCTTTCTTTCTTTCTTTAAATACGTTTGTCTTTCTCATCTTTCCTTGTTTTTTTCCCTTTTTGTTTTAACTTTTTCCCTCAAAATAATTTTTTCTTTCTTTCTTATTTTCTTTCTTTCTTTCTTTCTTTCTTTCTTTCTTTGTCGTCATTTATGTTCTCAAATTCTATCTCTCCTTTTTTTTTCACTTTTTCTTCTTGCTCACAAAACATCGTTCTTTCTTTCTTTCTTTCTTTCTTTCAATACTTTTCTCTTTCTTATCTTTCCTTCTTTCTTTTTTATTTCTGTTTTAACTATTTACCTCAAAATAATTTCTTTCTTTCTTTCTTTCTTTCTTTCTTTCTTTCTTTCTTTGTCGTCATTTATGTTCTCAAATTCTATCTCTCCTTCCTTTTTTTTCTCTTTTTCTGCTAGCTCACAAAACATCATTCTTTCTTTCTTTCTTTCTTTTAATTTTTCTTTCTCTTTTCATGTTCTTTTTTCATTGAGTTTTCACATCACTTTGCATATTTTCAACTTTAACTACTCTTTTTACTCAAATTATTTTCTTTCTTTCTTTCTTTCTTTCTTTCTTTCTTTTCTTCTTTCCTCCTTTTTTTGTCTTTGTTTATTTGTTTCTTTCTTTCTTTTTTCTTTTTTCTTCCTTTTTTTTGTATTTTTCTTTTTTCTTTATTCTTTGCTTCTTTTCCTCTTTCTTTTTGTGTTTTTCTTTCTTTCTTATCTTCTTTATTTCTTTCTTTTTGTATCTTTCTTTCTGTTATAGTTCTTTCTTTGCTTCTTTTTGTGCCTTTCGTTCGTTCTTTCTTTTTTTCTTTCTTTCTTTCTTTCTTTCTATTCACAACTCCTGTCGTTTCTTTCTTTCTTTCTTTTTTATTTTTCTACTATCTATATCACGCTTTCTTTTTGTTCATTCATTCCTCCTGTTCTTTCTTTCCGTCCTTTCCTTCCTGGTCTTCAAATTCATTATTTTCCTTTTTTTTTTTTTTGTTAATTTTTTATAATTTCTTTGCTTCTTTCTTCTTTTTTCTTTCTTTGTTTCTTTCTTATTTTGCCATCTCTGATGTCTTCAGATTGTATATATCCCTTCTCTCTTAATCTTTTTCTTCAAACGCACTAAAATCTTTCTTTCTTTCTTTCTTTCTTTCTTTCTTTGTCGTATTCTCTTCTGTGACCGTTTTCAACTTTACTTCCTTTTTTTTTTATTTCCCTCTATTTCTTTCTTTCTTTTTTTCCTTTTTTTCTTTTTTTTTCATTTTATTTTCTTTCGTTTCACTTTTACTTTATTTTCTTTTTTTCCTTCTTTTTTGTACCCTTAACCCTTGTCTACCTTTCTTTTCCCTTTGCTTCGATCATGCACCGTTTTACTCTTTGTATAAACCAATCTCTTTTCTCCTACCCATGGAAAACAGTACAATATTGCCCCGCTTCCTAAATGCGATAAATTCTCGTTGTCTTGCCCTTAGGGCAGCCAAGTCTTGGAGCTAATGCCATCCCACTTCAAGTCTCATAATTCTGGTTCCTTTCTGAGAATAAAGGCGCGTCTTATATATCGATAATCTAGTAACTTCTTTTTACTTTTTTTTATTTCTTAATATGCACTTTCAAGTTACAAATACGTATCAGATTTTTTTTTTTTTTTTTTTTTTTTTTTTTGTTATTCCTGGATTTGCGTTCGGTCGATTTTCTTGCTCTTTTCAAAACTTTCTTTCTCTTTCTCCTCCGGTTGTAACTCTATTAAAAAGACTTAAACACTCAGGCTTCCCATTCAAAATTATTTTAACGAAGAAAAAAAAAAGGTGTGGTCCCTTTTGTACATGACACCCAACAGCCGAGAGATATAGTAAATAAAGAAGATATAATAATAGAAAAACGATTTAGATACCATATATGAGTGGCCAAAAACTGAATTATAAAATTTAATCCCAACAAACACGTAAAGAATGTCAACAATTTAAGATAATAATTAAAAACACTCAAAACTAAACATGCTAAAAAAAATGAAAAAAATCAAAGTATAAGACCTTATTTAAAGAATACAACTTATTTTTGGTCCAAGGCCAGCAGCATTGAGCACCCAGAGAAAACCGAAATAACTGGCCTAAGAGCCCATCTAAAAAATGGTTATTATGGGAGTGATTACATAAGCTTACTTCAAACTGTGAGAATCGAACTCACAGACAATGGTTTGTTAGCTAGGGTCTTTGTCCTATGTAACACGCGAGGCATTCAAGTCATCATTTAGTAAACAGATTAGTTGATCCAAAATGTGAAGCACTCAGTGAGAATCGAACTCGCTAGCAATGACCTGCTTACCTGACTCTCTAAAGATCAGTGTACAAAAACAGACTCAAAACTAAAATTGAACTGACATACATTATCGGCCATAAATAATTCCTCAGCAAACAATATTTTCTAGAAAGTTAATCTCATTTAAGTAAAGTACTAAAAATGTATTGTTTGTCGTGAAACATTACAGAACAGATATCATTAGGTGTTATTAATTAAATGACTCTACAACATTGGAAATCTGTAACCTCAAAAAGAATATGACGCTGTCCAAAAAATGAATATAACCATTGTATATATAAATATATAAAAAAATATAAAATTATATATATATATATATATATATATATATATATATATATATATATATATATATATAAAATTGCAACAACCCTGCTATTCCGCCATCCAAAAACTCTGTCACAAAATATAAAATAATATATATATATATATATATATATATATTATTTTATATTTAAAATAATATATATATATATATATATATATTATTTTATATTTTGTGACAGAGTTTTTGGAGGGAGGGATAGCAGGGTTGTTGCAATTTTATTTTAAGTCACAGGTTTTTTTCGTTTTCTTTTCTTTTTTTTTTTTAGTCAAAGAATATTTTTTGTCTTCCTTATGTTTATTTTTGTTTTTGTTGTTGTAGTTTTTGTTGGTTATTTTATTTTGATTTCAATCTTTCATTTTTATTGTGGTTACATCGGTTTCAGAAATTTAGTTTAAATCTCTTCTTTTTTTTTTTTCGTTTAAAAGGTGTTGCAATATTCATTTTGGTCGCAAGGGTTATTCATTCATTTACTTATTTGTCGATTTTGTTTTGAGTTCTTGATATAATCTATCTATCTATATATATATATATATATATAGCGGTTAGTGTTCGCCAATGGGCCGGGAGACCTGAGTTCAATCCCAGGTCGAGTCATACCAAAGACTCAAAAAATGGTACTTGATTCCTCCTTGCTTAACACTCAGCATTGTAAGGTACGGATCAAGGGTAAAGTGGAGCAATCCAGGAAAGGAGTACACCTTGGTGTAGTAGCTATGGTCGCCAGATTTACTTTACTTTTATGAATAAAGATAAATAAAATTTGAGACTAAAAAGTGAACTGCCGTAAGTTTTTAATATATATATAGATCATATCAAGAACGCAAAATTAGAAGGGTCTGACCAGTAGATTAATTCCACTCCTGTTTCTTAATCGTTCTAGCATATAACATGTTAAACCCCTCTGCTCACGCCTATGAATGAAATAATTTGTAATTTGATTTCCACCTTATTCTTATTCCTACTTTTATTTTTTTATTTTTTATTTTTTTAATTTTTTTTTTCTGATTCTTATTTTTCATTTTATTTTTAATTACCTTATTTTATCTTCTGAATACGAACTGAAACTCCACATTCGCTACTTTGCGACAGGAGGGAAGCATTTAAAGAGTCATCTGACGAGACGGAGAGTATAGCAATAATATTCTCCGCCGAAATAAATTTATTATGACGACTTACCCGAGTTTGAGTCTCCATTAAATTGTACTATACACACACAAACATATATATATATATATATAGAGAGAGAGAGATTAAATCGCGAGTCGGGACTAAACCGGCTGATCAGGGTATCTAGCAAAGGGTCGGTGCTAGATACCCTGAAAAGCCGGTTTAGGCAAAACTGTAGTAGGATAGTCCCGACTCGCGATTTAATTTCCGTAATTAGCTCTACTTTTATATTGAGCACTATTTGTAATTGTAGCATTGCAGCATTTTACGGTGGGTTTTTGTTCTTTTCACCAACTGATTGCATATCTCTTGATTTTTTTTAACTGGTGTGACGAAGTTGGCCTTTTCTTTATTTTTTTCCCAAAAGAGTTTTTTTTCTTTTCCCACCAGGCAGTGATTCGAGATATTGTTATCTCTAAATTCTGGCGTTTTTTTTTTCTTTTTCCTGGTAACCGTGAATGCTGGTAGACAGTAAGTTAGTAAATAAATATATATATATATAATTACAAATTATTATTGTAATCCAGCTACTCAACGATTATCGTTAACGTCCTAGACCTATCATGCTTACACGTCAAATCATATATTCAATTCCTTAATTATGCAATGATGATATTTGGCTTGTTAGTTAGAATTATCACCATACACACTCACACACATTAAAAAATGACATAGCTAATACAAACAATTATCACACAATATATTCTCTATATTCCTTATGTAAAAACAATCACAGATTACAATGATGCATACACAATATATCATTAACACATCATCATCATCATCATCATCATGTCATGCCGCCAGCACGGATATCCCTGATCCTTTCTCGCCACTTCTCCCTATCATTCATTGCCTCTGGCAGGTCTTCAGGGTTACATCCCGTATCCTCACATAGCTGCTGTATGTGTGTTTGAGCTGGTCGTCCTGATTTTGCTTGGGGGTCCATAGGAGTACATCACTGATGAGTTCGTCCCTGCTTCTCCAGCAGTGTCCTGCGTGTCTGGTTCGTCTAACTTGTATAGTTTTTGTGATGGGAGGCAGGTGGCCGTATAGTTGGTGCATTGTGGGGTGTTGTCGCCGGGACTTGTTCAATATTGCTCTCAACATTCTTGTGTAATTGCCGTCTAGCTTCTTCTTCAGTCGTTTAGTTAACGTCCAAGTAGTGCATCCATATAGAAGTATCGATACAACCGCTGCCTGGAAGAAACTGCGTTTCATTTTATCGGTCAAGTCTGATTTCCATATGATCTAGAGCCTATAGATAGCTGTCCGTGCTTTCGTTAGTCGTGTGTCGATGTCCTTTTCGGTTGATGAGACGCTACTTCCTATGTAGGTGAATTTGTCAACTAGTTTCAGAGAGGCTCCGTCTAGTGTGGTAATATCGCCTGTTTGGTTGTAACACATATATTCAGTTTTATGCTCCAGTATAAAATATTAATATTGCATTATGCTCTAGAGTATATTACAATATAACATGTCTCATCACCACGATATTTACAGTGTTCTGACCCACCATACTTCTTTATCTATTATGCTTGCAAATCAAAACTTTATTTTCTTCGTAATGCAATGATGATGATATTTTGTTCCTAATTTAAAATCATCGCCACACACACACACACACACACACACACACACACACACACACACACAAATATATGAAAAAAAAAATAAACAAAAAATTGTTACTCGGTTAATCTGTCCGGACTTTGGATACATATCGCACCTCATATATCCAGGAGACAACCTAAAATTTACCGCCAGGCGCATGTATATTCATAAACCCACATAATAATTGTCCCTTATATGTCCACACACACAATAATACGCAAATATAACCTACACAAACACAAACACATACAAACATGAAGAGTTGTACACAATCCTAACGTTATTTTGACTGTATTTTTCGATTTTTTCGATTATTTCAATATCTTTCGTTCTCTGCCTGATGATTATCGTTTATGAGACGTCATGAAACCTGTGGTCGCAGACAAGCTTCCATTCTATTAAATATATAAAAAAAAACTAATATATATTTACTTATTATTATTATTATATAATAGCTCAATTATAGATATTGAGCACTCTACAAATTATATCGCATTGGTCTGCCAAAACCCACAAAGTGATATAGTGAAAACCAACACTGTTATAATATATATATATATAGAGAGAGAGAGAGATTTGTTTTGTTTTTTAAGTAACACTGCATTTATATTTTTGGTGGTGTCTGGTTTGGGCCAGTCGGCAGGGGCTGTAGAATACACCTACTACATCTCTGCGGAGGGGTTAAACCCTACCCAATGACTGTTCTGTATATGACACTAAAAAATTTGAGAGTGAGGCTACAGTTATTTTGGATATTTGTTTAATGCGGAGTACCTCGTCTTTGCCATAGTTCCCAGGTCCATAGAACTCTTTGACTTTTAAACTGTGTACCTATACTAAATTGAATTGTTTCAAATAGAACCGTTTTTACGTTTAACTGTGTGTAAACAATAACAGTATATTTATGCTAAACTTTATTGTTTGAACTGATGCTGTTTCATAATTTACTGTGTGTAAGAAAATAAGAGATGGGTAATTGAATTGTTAGTGTTAAACGGCATTACTAAAAAAAAATTAACTGTGTGCAAATAAATAATTAACAGAAAATAGACTTATTTGTATTTGATAGAAATAAGTGAAACCATTTAACTGTGGGGAAAAAAGAAGCTCAGGCTTGTTTTAAAATGTTTTCTACGAATTATGTTCAAAAATATTTTATCTAATATATATACATGTATAAAAAGGATTTGGCATTAAATAACCTAAAATGGTTGATATGCCTTAAAACTCGTTCAAACCAAATCATATATATTTAATATATTTGTAGAAAGCGGATTTGACTTTAAATAACCAACAACAGTTGATTTGCCATAAAACCGATCCGAACCAAATTATATCTACTTAATATATATGTATAAAGAAGATTTGGCATTAGATAACCAACAAAAGTTGATATGCCAAAAAATAAAACAAAACAATGCCAACTTGTTTTAGGATTTGTTTCCTTTTTATCGTCTTATTTTGTTCAAGATTTCATCGTCTTCTTCAAGAGGCTAGGAAGTCTGAGAAACATGTAAAGCAAAATTATATAGAAATATGTGAAAAATAAAATATACTTTACCAAATATTTGCACTCCTATTCATTTTATAATATTTACTTTTTCTCTTATGGGACAAAAAAATTTTTTTAAAATGATATATATATATATATATATAAATTTCGTTGAACATAATAGACATTTTCTGTCTACATATTTTCTTCTGGATCCGTTCGTATTGCCGTATTCCTTTTATCGGCAATACCTACGGATCCAGAAGAAAATATGTAGAACGAAAATGTCTATTATGTTCAACGAAATTTGTATTAATGAAGAAATGCAGCCAAAATATACATTATATATATATATATATATATATATATATATATATATATATATAATTTCTCTTCGTTTATAAAGACACGCATATATGATACACCAAAAATATTTGATGCTAATACATCAAAAATATAAATAAATTGAAAAAAGTCAGATATTTCTGCTTCAACCTACATATATATATATATATATATATATATATATATAGTCTGTCTGAAGTTATTAAGCAAATCAGATATACTGCAAAAACTCAAATGTTCTTAAATTGTCAAATTTTAGTTCGTCAGTTTCCGCGCAAAGGAAAATATCAAACAAAATTTTTTTACCATTTTTACAGTTGTTTTTTGAGATATTTGGAATTTACGAAAATGAACTGACTGGGGTTAATATGCAGTTTGGTGCGTAATTTAATTTGACCGTTCGGGTGGCCACATATTTTCACCCAAGGAGGATGCCTAATCCTATTCATCCCGGACCATTTTTCCGGGCAGCACCAAATTGGGAAAGCCCGTCAAACACTCTCTTCCTCAGAACTTTTTCGAACAGGACAGACATAATTACTGTCCGTTCTCTTCATAGCAGCAGCATCACGACACCATGAGGAAAGCCATCTAATTTATGGACCTCTTGATTCTTTTCTCTAAGACCAAGGATTCCCAGTTGAATACGAATTAGATGAATTCAATTCACCACACACACAGGAACACCTTAAAGTCGCCTCCATCTACGGCTATGTCGACTGCGACGCAAAATTCCGCTTAGACATCCAGCTACTTCATCCCTGGGCAACATTTTCTGGGGACATGCTTCTCTGTCCACAACAACCAGGAACACACATTCATGGGTGACAACATCATTCCTGTCCTTAAAAAGCAAACACGACTTTTACTACATCTATGGCGACCGTATCTCACTCAGACATTCAACAATGCCTTAACCTAACGATGCACATTTCGCTCAGGCATTTAGCTGCTAAAATGCCTTCTCAACTCCATTACTCCTTCCTTCCTTCATTCCTGTGAGACTTGCAGCATAAACGTAAAGCCCTTTGTTCCACGCTGCCATTAAAACCATCATAAAAACCTTACGGCATCTTCATCTTCTCTCTCCTTTATTTTCCAACAACATTTAGCGTGGAAACAACAACTTAACGCAACGACACAACACAAAAACTCTCGTTAAAAATCTAATAAAAACTCCTTTTATTCTTTTTGTACATTTTATTTTTTTGTTGCAAAATACATCTGTAAGATATGGTTGGATGCATCATCAGGGATGTTCGTTAGTTCATTAGGGAATTCGGGTTTTTCAACGTCACACCCCTTCTCTAAAGTGTCTCGGCCGAAACTGATCACGTCTCTCTCCACCTGTATCCATTCATCATAGTTATTCATCTGCACTTGATGCACTCCTTTCTAACTAACAAAGGGTTTCGGGATTCGTCGTTTATATTTATGGTCGGGATGTTATTTGACCAATGAGGAACTAGTTTCTGTCTTCCAAACGAGTAATACCCCTATATATTGAAACATGATTAAAGAGAAAGATCTTGCAACTACTAAAAGCAGAAAATAACAAAATTATTGAGTGAGGAAATGTCCACTTTGGAAATGGCAAATGGGGTTTTGCAAAGATCATCGAACGATAGGGGAAGCTGTTGAAAATATAATTTTAGAAGTCCAAGTAAAAGAAAATGCTTTAAGAACTTGCTTTCTCGAGATAAACGTAAACTATAAAGTGAGTTCTAGTGAAACAACCACTTTTGACCATCGCACAGATCTTTGAAAAGTTTGGAATTGAGAGAGAGTCAAGAAAGACAAAAAGAGATAGAATCATATGTAAATCGGGTTTTGTTAAAATTATCCCTGGCAACTTCCTCTATTTAAAGCAAATATTTTAAAGCATCAAAATTGGGCCAAAAATACATGAAAATTGACCGTTCTAAAGAAATTTTCACGGGCGAATCTCAAGTGACGTTTGGTGGACCGGATTGATGTGTCGAAAGCTGGATTTCAACCAGTTCAGATATACCTGTGGTTAGAAAGTGATGATAAAAAACGACAGTCTCGTGATATGAGCTGGAATTGTCGACCAAACATGATTGGACCATTCAAAATTGAGGAAGAATTTAAACTGTGCTAATTATTTCGATTTTATGGGCCTTATATTCTTTGTATGGTGCAAGCATAAATACACACTTTCAAAAGGAAAGTGTGTATTTATGCTTGGCTATGTTTTTCCTCGTGTATCTAAGCTTACTCGTAAATTCTTTAACCCAGAAAAATTTGCTGGAAAGACGATAATGGAATGGCCACCATCAAGTCCGTGTCTGAATCCGAAAGACTATCTAGTCTTTTGTGAAGATGAAATTATGAAGGTGGCAAACATTATATCAGCAAAGCAAATCTATGGAAATCAATTAAAACTACCATGTCGGAAATTGAACCTGCTGAAATAAAAATAAAAATTCACAAAGTCAATATACAGTAGATGACTGGGTGTTATTGACAATTAGAATCAATATATTTAGATGTAAAGGTTTCAAATATTCATCATATGTGTTTGTAATTTGACTATTTTATTACATTTTTATTAAAGTAAATTTTTTTTTTTTTTGGTTTTGAGTTATAACTTTAGACACTAGTTTTTCTTTAGAATACACTAATTTAATTAATTTAATTTAATTTTTTAGAACACATCAAATAACTTCAAAACTTAAATAAAACTTTGATACTAATTATAATGTTACCTCAGGCTTTGTTGTGACATCTAAATTGATTGTGTAAAATTTGATTATTTTTTTTTATGAACCAAATTTGAATCATTGAAGATTTAAGACATAGTATATATATATATATGTTCGTGCTGGTCGTCCTGCTTTTGCACGGCCATGTCCAGAAGACCTGCCTGAGGCGATGAACTATAGGGAAAAGTGGCGAGAGAGGGTCAGGGGATATCCGTGCTACCAGCACGACATGATGATGATGATGATGATGATATATATATATATATGTATATGTGTGTGTGTGTATGTGTCCAAGAGAGTTTACACGTGTGTATGTGTGTGTGTATGTGTACGTATGTCATCATCAATATTAAAACATTAATAGTATGGATTCCCTGGACTATCTTGTCATCCATCATTGCTCTTTGCAAGTTCTCTAGGCGGCACCCAGTGTTCGCAGAGTTGATGAATATTAATTTATGCGAGTCGGCCTACAAAGTGCTGAAGGGCAGAAGTTTATGAGAGAACGTCGTTTGTGCGTTCGTCCTTACTTCTTCAGCAGTGACCAGCATATCTTTTCTTACTTGGATAGTTTTAGAGATGAGAAGTGAGTACGAAACATTCTTATTTTGTTTTTAATCTAACTTTTTTCTCCGAACATTTTGATGCAGTTCTTGGGTACGCTTCGAAAACGAAGATTTATGAAGGAAGCTGTCCACGTCGATTGCAGGCATGCTGATGGCTGACTAGGCCGATGAGGGACATCCAAATCCGGCCGCAGCAACTGCAGTTAAAGGTCTGGTCTGGTATGGCTGCTGAGGCTCCCCGGGTCTTCCTCTTGCTGCGTTTCTCCCTGAGGTTGACCCTGCGGGAGTCCTCAAAGGTGGAGACGACCTGATGGACAGTGCAGCTCCAAGCCTGACGATCAGCAATAAGCGTCAACCACAGGAGATAGTCAATGTGGCAGGTACCGAGGGTTTTCTTGAGGGAGTCTTTAAAACGTTTCATTGGTGCCCCTCTGTCACGGTAGCCTGTAGAGTGTTCACTATACAGGTTTATCTTGGGTAGGCGATGTCCCCTCCCCAATCTGGAGATGCGCCCTGTCCAGCGTAGATGGGACTTCAGCAACAGGGCCTCTATGCTGGTGATTTCTGCCTGATCAAGGACCTCAATATTGGAAACGTATATACTCCAGTGAATATTGAGGATGGTGTGGAGATAGCGCTGATGGAAACGCTCAAAGAGTCGTAGATGGTAGCGGCAGGTTACCCATGACTCTGAGCCGTACAACAAGTGGTGAGTACGATAGCTCGAAATCCGGCGTATAAGGGAACTATATATTAGGTTGGTGCAAAAATAATGTTGTTTTTGACGTTCAACTTCAAAAGATCATAACTCCTTTCATGATAAACTTTATTAATCGAAATAAGAACCATTAAAATCAACACATTTTTGCCAACGAGAAACAAGTGTATTTATCCCATTTGCATAGAAATCCGGAGTTCTGGAAGCGATGAAGTCATTGAAGACCGATTCGGCATCATCTCGGCTTTTGAAGCATTTTTCGCACGGGAGGTTGTAGAGATGCATGAAAAAGTGATAATCGGTGGGCGAGACGTCCGGTCAATATGGCGGATGAGGCAGAGTCTCGTAGCCCGATTCATTCAGCTTCTGCAGGGTCAGTTGAGCAACATGCGGGCGAGCATTGTCATGGAGGAGAATTGGTCCCTTCATATTGACCAATCTCGGGCACATACGTTGAAGCTTCTGGTGCATTTCGTCAATTTGTCGGCAGTACTTCGCCGTAATCGTTTCGCCCGGATTCAAGAAGCTGTGATGGATGAGACCGACCGCAGACCATCAAACAGTCACCATAACCTTTTTTTGGTGCAATTTCGGCTTCGGGAAGTATTGTGGAGCTTCTCCGGCATCCAACCACTGTACCGAACATCGCCGGTTGTCGTAGAGGATCCACACGTCACAATCCGCTCGAGAAATGGGTCGTTTTTATTGCGCAGAAGGAGCGTGGAAGACACCTCAAAACGACGATTTTTTTTTATTATCGTTCAATTAATGCGGCACCCATTTATCCAACTTTTTTGACTTCCCTATTTGCTTTAAATGGCGAACAGCTGTTGAGTGGTCGACCTTATTTCAACTTCTCGTGTGGTTTTGCGAGGATCGGCTTCAATTAAGGCTTTCAAATGTTCGTTATCAACCGCAGTCGGCCGGCCGCGACCGTCTTCATCTTCGAAGCTCTCGTCACTATTGCGAAATTTCTTGAACCACCGTTGTGCCACACGTTCGTTAGTGGTTCCTGGGCCAAACGCATCATTGATATCACGAGCTGTCTCGGCAGCTTTTCAGCCTAGTTTGAACTGGAACAAGAAAATCGTACGGATATGAATTTTGTTCATGCTGTCGAAAAGCCTGCAAAAAAAATGAATGAAGAGATTGAGAACGGTAACGAATGACAAGATTCGATAGAAAAAAAACGGGCTTCAAAATGATATATAACATGGCTATATATATATATATCAATGAATTAATTCAGAAATCATATATAAAAGTAACATATGTGAGAAAACGACATTATTTTTGCACCAACCTAATATATATATATATATATATATATATATATATCGAATTCTATCGATAGGCTATCGATCATATGAAAATCAGACTTGACCGATAAAATAAAACGCATTTTCTTCCAGGCAGCGGTCGTGTCGATACTGCTCTATGGATGCACTACTTGGACGCTAAAAAAACGGCTGGAGAAGAAGCTGAACGGCAATTATACAAGAATGTTGCGAGCAATATTGAACAAGTCCTGGCAGCAACACCCCACAATGCACCAACTATACGGCCACCTACCTCCCATCACGAAAACTATTCAAGTTAGATGAACCAGACATGCAGGACACTGCTAGAGAAGTAGGGACGAGCTCATAAGTGATGTACTCCTAGGGACCCCCACATATGACCGAGCAAAAACAGAACGACCAGCTCGAACATACACACAGCAGCTATGTGAGAATACGGGATGTAGCCCCGAAGACCAGCCAGAGGCGATGAACGATTGGGAGAAGTGGCGAGAGAGAGAGTCAGGGATATTTTGCCGGGAAGATTTTATTGTATTAC
This sequence comes from Sepioteuthis lessoniana, assembly GCA_963585895.1. Lineage (NCBI taxonomy): Eukaryota > Metazoa > Mollusca > Cephalopoda > Myopsida > Loliginidae > Sepioteuthis > Sepioteuthis lessoniana. The sequence continues at coordinate 8,174,988 of OY757935.1, forward strand.
TGTAGAATACTACCCTATCTGTGACAATCGATATTAAACATATTTTACATGAGTTTAAATAACTGTTGAAAATACGCAACACTCTTGACCAACAAGAAGCTGCAAGACGATATACATACAAGACGACTGATGGACTAAAAATGTTCTCTTGCCCAGTCGGCTACAGACTCCTGAATATGACTCTAAACAATCTGAAAGTGAGGTTCCAGTAATGCTGGAGTTTGGGGGAATACAGAGTACCTCTTTATAGCTATCGCTCCCACATCCACTCTGACCCAGAGTGGTAGCACCTGATAGGGCCCTATCTATGGGTAAACTAGAAGTAAACTGCGTACTTATGCTAAACTGAATTTTTTTGAAAAAGAGCTGGTTTTGACATTGAATCTGTGTACGTATGCTAAACTGAATTGTTTGAAATGGAACTGAGTTTTGACATCTAAATGTGAGTAAACAAAAAGTATACTTTCCCTAAAAAGGATGACCTCGGATTAGTCAAGAACTACCGAGGTATAAAACTTACATCCATAGCAGCCAAAATATACAATGCCCTACTACGCAACCACATACAGCCGAAAATTTACAACCATCTTAGGAAGAACCAAAATGGCTTCAAGAGAAATAGATCCACGACATCACAAATATTGATTATCCGTAGAATTCTTGAAGGCGTATTATTTGTCGACTTTACCAAGGTCTTTGATTCCATTCACAGAGGGAAGATGGAGCAAATTCTACTCGCATACGACTTACCAAAAGTAACCGTCGCATCTATAATACTTCTCAATAGAAACACCGAAGTGAAAGTACGTTCTCCGGATGGAGACACAGATTACTTCGACATTGTAGCAGGGGTACTGCAAAGAGACACACTAACCCCATACAACTTTATCATCTGTCTAGACAACGAGCTTAGAATATCGATCGATAACATCAAAGAAAAGGGTTTCGAGCTAAGAAAAGAAGCAAAAGGTACCCCGCAAAAACAATTGCCGACGCCGACTACGCCGATGACACAGCGCTTCTAGCAAATGCCCCCGCCCAAGCCAAAACACTACTGCATAGTATGGAACGAGCCGTCGCAGGCATTAGCCTCCATGTCAATGCACACAAAACGGAATGTATGTGCTTTAATCAAACAGGTAACATTTCCACACTGAACGATAGCACTCTGAAACTAGTTGACAGGTTCACCTACTTAGGAAGCAGTATGTCATCAAACAAGACAGATATCGACACGCAACTAACAAAGATATGGAGAGTCATCAATAGACTATCGGTCATATGGAAATCAGACCTGACGGATAGAATGAAACGCAGTTTCTTCCTAGCAGCGATCGTGTCGATACTGCTATATGGATGTACTACATGGACGCTAAGTAAACGGCTGGAGAAAAAGCTTGACGGCAACTACACAAGAATGCTGCGAGCAATATTGAACAAGTCCTGGAGGCAACACCCTACAAAGCAGCAGCTGTACGGCCACCTCCCACCTATCACGAAAAGTATCAAAGTTAGACGAACCAGACATGCAGGACACTGCTGAAGTAGAGACGAGCTCATAAGATATGTACTCTTATGAACCCCTTCACATGGCCGAGCAAAAGCAGGGCGACCAGCTCGGACCTACATATAAGCAGCTCTGTGAGGATAGCGGGTGTAGCCCTGAGGACCTGACGGTAGCGATGAACGATAGAGAGTGGTGGCGAGAGAGGGCCAGGAACATCCGTCCTGGCAGCATGACAAGATGATGATGAATCGTTTGAAATAAGTAAAGTTGGTGATCATAGTCAAGGGTGACCCGAAGGCTTTCTTTTCGATAGCTACTACATGAAGGTGTAGGGGAAGGCGAAACTTCTTTCCCTGGATTTCTCCACTTTACCTTGATCCGTACCTTATAATGCTGAGTGTTAAGCAAGGAGGAATCAAGTACCATTTTAAAAGTCTTTGGTATGACTCGACCTGGGATTGAACCCAAGTCTCCCGGGCTATTGGCGAACACTCTAACCATTAGACCAATGTCCGGTATGAAAATATCCCTTGAAATAGAAATGTTTATATGTATAAAACTCGATTTGGCATTAATTAACCTGCAATGGTTGATGTGCCTTGATATTAAACCAAGACCAAACCAAACAAAAATTAAACCAAACCAAAATTAAACCAAACCAAAATTAAACCAAACCAAGACCAAACCAAACCAAAATTAAACCAAACCAAAACCAAACAAAACCAAAATTAAACCAAACTAAAACCAAACCAAACCAAAATTAAACCAAACCAAAACCCAAACCAAACCAAAATTAAACCAAACCAAAATTTAACCAAACCAAGACCAAACCAAACCAAAATTAAACCAAACCAAAATTAAACCAAACCAAAATTAAACCAAACCAAGACCAAACCAAACCAAAATTAAACCAAACCAAAACCAAGCAAAACCAAAATTAAACCAAACTAAAACCAAACCAAAGTGTTCTCGTTGTATCAGTGCACCAGGATGATATTACTACTTCTGTTTTATGAAGGAATCATAGATTCTAACAAGCATTTTATAGTTCGCGTTACGTAGTAGCTAACATGCTGAATTTCAAGATTGTAGTAAGCGAGTTCGAACTACGGTCATGCTATTAGACTCAGATTTCTCTAATACTCTTGAGAAAATTAGGAACGCTATGATTCCAACAGCTATTGGTTAAATAGTACCACTACTATATTTCTTTTGGGTGGCTTTGGGATTAAATAACCCATGAAGATTGGTATGCCATTACATAAAGAAACCAATACATACTATTATACTGAAAAGTCGGATGATTAAAACAGAGAATATGATATCAAGAACAGAACAAATTCCTCCTCAGTGATGCCGAAAATGAATATAAGATATCTGAGGTACGAGGATCATTAGATTAGTTTCCAGATTTTTTTCGTATGGGCACTTTTATCGATAGTACGCACATGAAACTCTAGTTCCCTTCGAAGTAATCACCTCCAGCTGCAATGCACTTGTTGTGCTGTTCCAACAACTTCTGGAAGGTCCCATCGAAGTCCTCTTGTGTGAGGCATTTAAAATCGTCGTAGGCTCTTGAAAATTCAGTATGTTATTGCTATACAACTTATGAGATGACTAAATGATGTTTATGATTTCAGGTTCAAATGAACAGCTTCAGCAGCAATTAGAATACACCCTACTAAAGCCTGATTGTCACAGCTGGTGAATTTCGAAAATACAATCTGGACGTGAGGACATTTTAGAAGAACGATATGCAATAAAATTATGTTTTAAACTTGGAAAAAATGCCATGCAATGAAAGCTGGATCTACTGCTTCGACCCAGAGATCAAGAGACAGAGTTCCCAGTGGAAGCATGCTGGCTCTCCCAGACCCAAGAAGGCCAGACAGAGCAATTCCACCCACAAACTTTTGAAGATCCCTTTTTTGACAACACTGGCATGATCTACATGCACTGGATTCCCACTGGACAGACAGTCAACAAGGAATACTATGTTGAGGTTTTAAGGGAGTTCAGGAAGATATTCCTTGGGAAGAGGCCAGCACTCTTCAAATCGGCTCAGTGGCATTTCCACCGGGACAATGCACCAGACCACAACTCCATCCTTGTCACAGACTATTTGACCAAGATGGGCATCAACACAGTTCCTCATCCTCCCTATACTCCAGATCTTGCTCCCTATGAATTTTGGTTATTGTCTAAGCTAAGAAGCTGTCGTTATGAGACAATTGAGGAGATGATAGAGGCTGTGATGAAGGTCATTGACACAAGAGGACTTCCATGGGGCCTTCCAGAAGTTGTGGGAACGGTACACCAAGTGCATTGCAGCCGGAGGAGATTACTTCGGAGGGGTTAGAGATTCATGTGTGTAGTATCAATAAAAGTTCCCGTAGGAAAAAGTCTGGAAACTTATTTAATGATCCTCGTACGTATCATGGGTGAGGTGACGCAACCCTCCCTTTTACCACGGTATTGTAGCAAATGAAAAGAGAGCATTCGGACCGCCCTCGACGATGGTCGACAAACTTAACTTATAGCAAAAGTGTTGATCAAATTTGCCAGAGACAAAAGCATGTGGAAGAAATGACGACGAGTTAATGGGGGAAAAAAAATCAGACAAGTGGTGAAAAAAACACTCTTTCTATAATTACTATTCCAGTTTCTCTCCTGACCGTTTTCAAAAACAGGGAGATGTGGGGTGGTATTTTTCGATCGATGAATGAATGGCTAATCAAAGGTGAGTCCTTATGGGGTAATGGCTAACGTATAAGACTGCTACATCGTAGTAAGTTCGAGCCCCTGTCATGCTGTTTCGATCACTTTCAGACTAATATCCAAGAGAAAGGCATGAAATCCCTTATACCCCTAGTTATGGATTAAATAGTGCTATTACTGTTCTTCTTCTGGGTAGCTTTGGCATTAGATAACCAATAAACGTTGATATGCCATTTAAAAGGAAACCAATATACTGAGAAGTAGGATGATTAAAGCAGAGAATATGATATCAAGAACAGAACCGATTCCCTCCTCAGTAGTGCCTAAAATGTTTGTATTTTAGGTTTGTACCAAAACAAAATATATCTTCAACCCAGTTGACCGGGGCTGTAGAATATACCGACTTCATCTCTGCAAAAGGGAAAGACCCCACTACTTAACGAGTGGCCGGGAAATGACATTAAACTCTTTGATGGCGAGGTTCCATTATTAGAACTTTTGGAAATGTGGAATAGACCTTCATTGCCATCGCTTCTCCATCCATTCTGGCTGGGAGTGGTAGCTCCTGATATCAAATAGAATTGTTTGACATTTAAACTGAATACAAACAAATGACTTATACTAAACTGAATTGTTAAAAATAGAACTGTTTGATCATATAACTATGTGTAAACAAATGACCGATGTTTAATTGTATTGTTAGTTATACATAGCAATACTTGGAGCTATCTAACGTTGTTGACTTATGTTAAATTGATTTGTTAGAAATAGAACTGTTTGATCATTTAACTGTTTTTTATCTACAAAATGTGTTTACAAATCAAGGATAGCTTTGGATGGTTGCATTGTCATTAAACAAAAAAAAAAGAACAAAAAAAAAAAACCGAAAATTCTAGTCCAGCCTTACTGGTGTTTCTTTATCTAAAATGATTAGAAGATTCAATTTTGTTCCGTATTATATCATAATCGCCAAGTCATGCTAGCAACACGGATTCCTTTGGGTTTTTCCCGCCATCCGTTCTTATTGGCCAGTGCAATCTTGGCAAGTTCTTGACACGGCATCCAATGTGCTCACAGAGCGGCTGAAAGTTTTTGCTGTTCGACCAACACTGGTGTGTCTATGTGTAGGAGTCCGCTAGAGAACTTCGATTATGAATTCGTCTCTGCTTACTCAACAGTGTCCATCATGTCTTTTTCATCTTACTTGCATGGCTTGTAAGATAGGCGGTAAGAGGCCCTAGGTCCTGCTTCTAGGATTTTTTACAAAACAACATGCATCATCCTTGTTTAGTTTCCATTTAACCTTTTTATACAAGTGTTTCATTAATATCCAAGTAGTGCAGCCATACATTAGTACTTATACGGCTATGGCTTGGAAGAAATCTTGTTTTATTTTATATTGAAGCAATAACTATTTAACTGTTAGACAATTATTGTTAACTAAAGCTTTATATGTTTATTTTTATATCACTATAAAAACATATGCTGTCGATATATTACTGAAGTTAAGCAACAATGAAACTGGTCAGTAAATAGATTGGTGAGCACTTAGTAAAAACATGTGCTTTAAGCAACTTGAGGCCTGTGTGTAAGAGAATGTATTTACTTAACTCCACCGCTACGAGCAGGATGCGACACAATGTCAGTTTTAAGCAGAATATAGCAGTTTTTCTTCTCCTAGACTGATTGCCAACCCACTCGCACGGGCAGGATGCGACTCAAAGTAATTTTTCAGATTTTTATTCAGTGTTTTCCTGCAGTTGGCTATACCTAGGTTCAGTCTAGCCTACTTTTTAGCTGGAGGGAGAATTGTTGAATGTGGGTTTTAAGTAAGGGTATTTGTGCCATGTGAAGAAGAAACAATCTCGTCCAGGTTTCGAACTTGGATCACCATGCCCATTTCCTACGTCAATAATCGTTACACCCAGAGCGCATGTGTACTTGAATAAGCAATGAAATAAGTACCATCAGGACTAGAGAAGAACTTAAAAGCAAAAAAAAAAAAAAAAAATGATGACAATGCATGAGCTGTTGCACCTGAGAGACAAATTTGGCAGATTGGGTGTGAAAATAAAATAGGACACGTCAAAATTAAAAAATAGTGTCGACGTTGCAATCAACGAACTTGAAGATAACGCAAGAGGAAGTAATAATAACACACCCAAAGTCTGCAGAAAGAACTAACAGGAAGACAAACAGAACAACGAAACACAAAAATGCAAAAACAAGAAAAAAAAACAAAAAAACACTGTCTGGGAATTTCAAACGACAAATTTAGGGATGCTTAGATGAATCGGCATAGAAAAGTCCGGACAGAAGAAATGTGCGACAGTGAGTCATTCTTAATAGATTTTAACGGCATGACAACCCGTCAAGGGTTATTTTATACCTAGATTTGTTTGGTTTGGTTTGTTGGGTCTTATGGCATATCAACCTTTGTAGGTTATTTTACGCCAAATCCATTTTTATGTAAATAATCTGTTCTATTTAAAACAATTCAGTTTAGCATAAGTACACAGTTTAATTGTCAAAAACATTTCTATTTCAAACTATTCAAGCAGTTATATGTAACAATTCAATTAAGTGTAAATACTGTTTTAATGTCGAATAAGTTCTATTTCAAATAATTCGGTTAAGCAGAAGCACGCAGTTTAAATGTAAGTACGGTTTAATTGTCACAAACGTTTCTATTTCAAGCTATTCAGTTTACTCAAACAATTCATTTTAGCATAAGTATGCTGTTAGTTCTATTAAACCCATAGATAGGACCCTATCAGGTGCTACCACTCCGGGCCAGAGTGGACCTGGGAGCAATGACAATGAAGGGGTACACCGCATTCCCCAAATCTCCAGCATTGCTGAAACCTCACCATCAGATTGTTTAGTGTCATATCCAGTACACTCATTGGGGGGGGTCTTACCCCTCTGCAGAGGTGCAGTCAGTGTATTCTAAGCCCCAGCTGACTGGGCAATAGATTTGTTTGGTTGGTGGAGTTTTTACATCATATCAACCCTTGTAGGTTATTCAATAAAAGAATAATATTTATATATGAATTAAAGTTGGTGAACTTAGTCGAGGGCGATCCCAAGGCTCCCTTTTCAATAGCTACTACACCTAGTTGTGGGGGAAGGAACTACTCCTTTCCCTGGATTGCTCCACTTTACCCTCGATACATACCTTGTATTGTTGAGTGTTAAGCAATGAGGAATCAAGTACCATTTTTAAAGTTTTTGGTATGACGCGACCTAGGATTGAACCTAGTCTCCCGGACACTTGGCGAACACTCTACCCACTAGACCCATAAGCCGGGATATATATATATATATATATATATTTATATATATATATATATATATATATATGTAAACGAATTGTTTATCGGTAACATTTTATGCAAACCAGAGCACTCTTGTTTGCAAATAGTTTAACGGTTTCAAATATTGCTAACACTAATAGTTTTATTTGCCCACAGTTAAAGCGTTTCAAGTATTCTAACAGAAGTAATTTATTTGCTCAATTATATGGTTTTTAGCATCGCTATTTAACACATAATTATACTCTGCATTACAAATATATATTTAACCTATTGATGTGACCCAAACTGGGTCGAAGTGGAGCTGGGAGTAATGGCAATGAAGGGGTACTCAACATTCTCTAAAGCTCCAAGACTGGAGCTTCAAAATCACTTTCTCTTTAGTGTAATATCCAAGAAACTCTTTGTAAGGAGGAGGTTTACTCCTCAACAGGGGTGCAGTCGGAGTATTCTAAAGTCCCAGCCGACACAAATGTTAATGCCTAGAGGTGAGGGAATCACAAACATTGTATGTTCATGTTTAGATTTCTTGTGTAGATGTTCAAAAATCTTTTGTACGATGTTGTATATTGAGTATTTTTATGAAATACTAAAAGCCAAAAACTATAAATGCAGTTTACAATCATTTTAAATTACAAATGAATCATACTTTTACTGAAATTCCAATGTTTTAACAGCCAATTTATTAATGAAATTAACTTTTTAAACTAGCAAAACCTTTGAACGTTGTTGCCATTTTAGCTATTTAAGAGCCAATGTATTAATAAAATTGACTTTTTTATACTGGTAAATACTTCGTATACTCTTGCCTCGTAAGCTGGGACTGTAGAATACATTGACTACTTCTCTGCAGAGGAGTAAGATCTCCCTACGAGTGTCCTAGATATGGCCCTAAACAATCTGATGGTGAGGTTCCAGTAATATTGGAGCTTTGGGAATGCAGACTGCCCCTTCATTGCCATCGTTCCCTGGTCAACTCTGGTTCGAAATGGTATCACCTGATAGGGTCCTATATCTAGGTCAAATAGAACTAAACTGTGTACTTTAGTTAAACTGAATTGATTGAATTAGAAATTGACTATACTGAGTAGCTTGAAATAGAAATGTCTTTGACAATTAAACTGTGAACTTATGCTAAACTGAATTATTTGGAACAGAACTATTTATTTGTATAAAAATGGATTTGGCATTAAATAATCTACAAATGTTGATATGTTATAAAACCTAAACAAACAAACTTCGTATACTTTTTTAATATCAAAATTTTAGGAGTTAATGTATTGATAAATTCCATCATAATTTTATATAAATAAACATTACGCATTTTTGTTGCAATATCAACGTTTTAAGATTAAACGGGCCCTTATGACTAGTGGGTAGATTGTTCGCCATTGGTCTGGGAGACCAGGGTTCAATCTTAGGTCAAGTCATACCAAAGACTCAAAAAATTGATACTTGACACCGCCTTGCTTAGCACTCAGCATTATAAGGTTAGGTTCAAGGGTAATGTACAGCAATCCTGGGAAAAGAGTAGCACCCTCTCCTACATCTTGGTGTACAAGCTATTGAAAAGGGAGCCATCGGGTCGCCCTCGACTGCTGTCACCAATTTTACTAACTTATGATGATAAAATCCGTCATAATTTTAAACAAAAAAGCATTTCATATTTTTGTTACAATATCAATCTTAAAACAATTAATCTATTGATAAAGTAAGTAAAGTTGGCGACCGTAGTCCTGGGCGACCAGAAGGCTCCCTTTTTAATAGCTTCCACACGGAGGTGTAGGGGACAGCGCAATTCCTTTCCCTGGATTGCTACACTTTATCTTTGATATGTACCTTATATTGCTGAGTGTCAAGCAAGGAGGTATCAAGTTCCACTTTTAAAGTCTTTGGTATGACGCGACCTGGGACTGAACCCAGGTCTCCCGAACCATTGGCGAACACTCTGAAGGTGCCCGTGGTGTAATGGTTATCGTTGTAGGAAATGGACATGGCGACACGAGTTCAAATCCTGGACGAGATTGATTGCATTTTACATAGCACTAATACCCTTGGGAAATGTATGAATCCAATTATTCTCCCTCCAGCTATGGGTAAATAGTAGGACAGACTAGGTTCTTCAGCCTTGGTGAGGCAACTAGTCTTGGAGAAGGAAAACTCTGAATTCAAACCTGTTAAACCCCGCTTAAAAATTGACCTTGTGTCATATCCTGCCCGAGCGGAGGGGTTGGTAAATATGATTGGCGAACACTCTCCCCACTAGGCCACTGAGCTGGTCTATTGATAAAATCTATCATAATTTTAAACAATCAAGTACTCTGTTTTGATAAGCTTCATAAAATTTGTTTTAAACAGATTATTTCAAAGCCTGGATTAGGCTGTTCGTATTTTTGTAAACATAGTTAACTTTTTTTTGTTTTATGGCATTTCAACCTTCGTAAGTTATTCAATGCCAAATTCACTTTTGTAGAACTGTTATTGTACGATTTAACACATACTTATGTGTATAAACGTTGTATATCCACAATAATCCTAATCATAATATCAATCCAACTGTACATATGCAAATGCAAATACACAACATATATCATAATACAAATGCAGGAACAAGCGGACTCCGTTGTTCAGGGACGAACGCATTTATTAACTTCTGACTTCGGTTCTTCGACACGAGGAGAGATGTAATATAATGGGCGAGGGATTTCGTTTTATATATCTTGCCTTTCGGTTTAGTTAGGCTGAGAACCTTTCGCTTAGCGCATGGGTTAGTTAGGTGCAACATGAGCGCAAGTGTTCACGCACGCGAGGGGAGGATGTGTCATTCAGAGATGTCAAAATAAAAATCCCAGAAAGTAATATCACTGGGTAATGTGATTGACGTCGAACACCGCAAGCGTGCGCGGAGGATTTGGGAGATTTGAGAAAAGCAGTTAGTTGAGTTTTAGCGTCCGAAGAAGACGGTTGACTTTCGGGGCTCGCCGAGATCAGACCAATAGTTTGCGGCGGGGAGCCGCGCGGGGTGGCGGCAGATGGAAAGTCAGCATAGGAAGATTGTGTATCGCTCTCCTTATGTCGAATTACCTTTAATTCAAAGGTAATAAAAAGTTTCTTACCTAAACTAAGAAGTCGTAAGTTTTTTTTTGTGTGTGTGTTTCGGGATTCCTATGTTATTTATATATGAGTTATGAACATTCTATGTCTATTTCACATATCCGTATCATGGGTATGTGACAGAGAGATACAATTCTTAAAAATCTTTCGTAATCATATTATGCTAACCCCATACTATCTGACCACAACGTTAATCGTATCTCGTGGTGTTTTAGATCTCAATTCATCTCGCTGGTCGGGACCCGAAAAACTTTACCGCCGCCGCAACGGTAGAAAACTCAACTCAATGGCAGAGAATTTAATTCTCTGCCCCAATGGCAGAAACTCAATTGTCTACCTGCATGTTTCAATCTCAAATCCTCAACTAACGTGTTTTTAAAATCCTCAAATTCTCAGTCAATCTCTTCTTGGTATGACGTCATCCTCACTCCAGCCCATTTCCTGTCTGGAGTTTATTAGGACAATGGTGATTGTCATATCCTTTGCACACGAGCGTAAACTGTACCCAATGCTATGCACCTGAACTCTTAACCCGAATAGTTCAAAGCCCAACCAAACTGAATGATAAATATAATTAATGAAAAATGATTAAAATAATGACATTATTCCTTAATTATATTACATAAATGTGTTTATACCTTTCTCAGTGGCATTAGTCCGAAAGTGCAAGAAATAGCGTTTTTGCCGTTCAAACGCACTTTTGACCATTTTGCAATCCAGTACCTTAGCCATTTCGCCGTGAAGATATCCTCCGAACATGTTCAGGTTGAGGATTTAGGTGTAAAGTTAGTGAGGCCATGCAATTGGACGATTATAATAGTTGCTATAAGAAAACAAAATAGCAAATATTGAATTTTCTTGTATCAAAATTAAATAAACAGTCTTTACTTTATAGGAAAAACAGTGTAACGTGATATACTAGGTCTAAGTCATAACGAGAACGAAGAGCTAATTTCTGGGGAAGGAGAGAGAGCAGAAAAATAATAAGAAGAAAAAGCAGACATAGAGTCTACGAAACAGCCAGCTGACCACTGAGGATTCATACTAAAGCACTCTTTGTGGGTCAGCCAGTCACGGGTGAATAACTAAGGTTATCAAAAGGACTAGAAAAAAACGGAGGTCCCAAATTTTCTGTGCAAGTGTTGAACCACTAGAAACGGATAAGTCCTCCCTCCGACACCACGTGGAAGTAACGGACGACTTTGGTTTGAAAGCAAGTTAGCAGTCGGACGCGCAGTGGTAAAGATGCCTGTGAAGACTTGACAGGACAATGTGAAAATAGTCAAAAAGTTGGAGCCCAGGTGTACAGCGGTAAGGACAGATCCCTCGAGGATGCATGTGCGAGGACTAGAAGATGAAACATGGAAGAAAATTCAAGGTCGGTGTGTCTCTTCTCACTTTCTCTCACTCCTCGTGATATGCAGTTTTTCTTTGTCCAGCTAACGCGGGCGACTCAGGTTTCATACTGTCTTTCTTTGTCCCGGCGACTTCTTAAAAAATGTTGTTGCGAATAAAGTTTTGTGTTAGTGAACTAAAACATTTTCAAGTGTTAGTAAACTTCCCACGGCGAGATTACAACAAGGTTCGACAACTATTTAAGACGTAGCGATATACGCTCGAACCTGTTCGAGCGTATGATGAAACAACCGTATATTTGGTGTATAAAAGTACAACGCCCTATTTGGTGCAGTAACTGTACAATATTCTATTTGGTAATTTTGTGCCACACTAAATAAATGTTAAATATGTGACTCTTTAAGAACATGAGATAATGTCAACAGCTGGTGACTCTTGTAATACAATGGGAGATGGATTTCGTTTTATATATCTTGCCTTTCGGTTTAGTTAGGCTGAGAACCTTTCGCTTAGCGCATGGGTTAGTTGGGTGCAACATGAGCGCAGGTGTTCACGCGCGCGGGGTGAGGATGTGTCATTCAGAGATGTCAAAATAAAAATCGCAGATAGGTAATGTGACTTGGGGATGTGATTGACAGCATGCACCGGAAGCGTGCGTGGAGGATTTTGGGGATTTGAGAAAAGCAGTTAGTTGAGTTTTAGCGTCCGAAGAAGACGGTTGACTTTCGGGGCTCGCCGAGATCAGACCAGTAGTTTGCAGCGGGGAGCCACGCGTGGTGGTGGTGGGGGGGAGATGGTAAAGTCAGCATAGATTGATTGTGTATCATTCTCCTTATATCGAATTACCTTTAACTCAAAGGTGATGAATTTGGCACAAGGCCTTTCTTTTAGCGGGGGACCAAGAGCAGAGCTGTATTTATTTTCTACGACCATAATAATTACACTATCAGCACATCCATTGTCGTATAGTTTCAAACAGCTAATAATAAACATAACTCTTAGTAAATGATTGCACAATTCTAATTGATCCATAGATGGGACCGTAATAGGTACTGCTAATCTGAGTTAAAGTGGGCCTGGTAGTAATTTGCAATAAAGTGCAACTCTACATTCCCAAAACTCTAACTCCAGAACCTCACCATCAGAACCAGTTTAGTGTCTTAATCAGGACATTAATTCTAATCGATTCATAGATGGGACCCTAACAGATACTACTCCTCTTGGTCAAAGTGGATCTGGAAATAATGGCAATGAAGAAGTACTCCACAATTCCCAAACTCTAAGACTGGAGACTCACCATCAGATGCAGTTTAGTGTCTTAATCAGGACACTAATTCTGTTTGACCCATAGATGTGACCCTAACAAGTACAACCACACTTGGTCAAAGTGGACTTGGCAGTAATGGCAATGAAGAGGCACTCCACAATCCCCAAACTCCTAGACTGGAGACTCACCATTATATACAGTTTAGTGTCTTACTCAGGACACCAAAAAGCTCTCTATATAGCAACTACCTATTCACCAATAGGTGTCCTCGTGGTATAATGGTTAAAGCGATGAACTGCGGAATCGTAGTGCGCGAGTTCGTACTCCAGTCGCGCTATTATGTTCACTTTCGGGCAAATACCCTTGGGAAAGGTATGAACCCCCTTATTCTCCCTCCAGCTATGGGTAAATAGTAGGACGGACTAGGTTCTTCAGCCTTGTTGAGGCAACTAGTCTAGGAGAAGGAAAACTCTGAATTCAAACCTGTTAAACTCCGCTTAAAAATTGACCTTTGTCATATCCTGCCCGAGCGGAGGGGTTGGGTAAATAGTACCTATTCACCAATTTTAAAAAGCTGGTGTACATCTGTCCAAACGGGGATAGTAAAAAGTCATATCTAAAAATGTCGGAACATAATCAAGATAAAGCTGCTATTTTTATTTGGCAAAGTTCATTTACATTGTACATGGTGACAGTTTGAAATATGGAAGGTATTTCTATCACACCATATATAAGTAGTTGATTGCCTGGCAACCAACAAAGCGTACTTTAATAGAGAAAGACTCGAGAGAGTTTCTCTCGATCCGAAAAACGAGTATTGCCGTTATTAAACGAATGATTCTATAGAAAGGAACAAGAAAGCAAGTCCAAACCTTGAAGAAGACGATGATCGATATGTTGAACGCAAAACTTTTCCTCACGTCAGCATTTTATGCCGATTTAGTTGCGACGAGTTGTTTATTTTAATCTCAATGGAACCCCCGTAGTCGATAGGAGAATTTCCTACGGGGTCGGAGGGAAATCTGGCCATTATGTTGGCCAGGAAAGCCGGGCATGATGGTGACGACGGCCATTTGCAATGTTTCATTTTGTCGCTATTCAAATCGAAATAAAAGTGTGTTTGACATGACGAGTAGAAGATAACTAATCAGACATTCGAGACGATGCACGAAGCTGCTTTTATAGCTAGACGAGGGGGAAAAATAATGCGTTTAAAGGCCTGTCTCTCCATTTAGCAAGCTAATAGCCTGTATGGGGTCTTCAACAGCTGACGAGCGGCCTCTAGGGTTAGCCGTTACTCTTTGTTTTCTTTCTCCTCATCGATAAACTTGAATTTCGTGCGGATTTTCACGACAAACGAGCAATTTGGTCCGGGTTTCTTTCTTTAATGGCATATCAACCTTGATGGGTTATATAGCGGTTCTATTTACACATAGTAGGGATGTTCATACTTTTTCCGAAGGTTATATGTCCAAAAGTGAACGTAATAGCGCGACTGGAGTTCGCACCCGCTTCCTGTGTTGTTCGGCATTTTAACCATTACAATACGGGAATTCTCACAAATGAGTTTAATTCCTACCGCAGAGCCAATGTAGACCAATGCAGCTTATGCATAAATATATATGTGTGTGTGTATCTTTTCGTCGGAAAATTAATACATATATATATATATATATACATATACATATGTCAATTAATCATATATATATATATATATATATATATATATATATATATATATATATATATATTAGCAAAGACACCATGGGCATTGACAGTAGGGGAACTCAAATAAAACAATAAAACACACGAAGGTCTTTTCGTCTGGCGCTTTTCAAGTTTTTATACACCGGAAAATTGGATAAAAGGCAGTTAAACCATCATACTTTAAATATATTTGGGGACCTGCTAGATACTGGGGTGACTTAGGTTTTTTTTTATTTTTTTTTCACCTCAAATCTGACAATCCAAATTATGTACCCACGTTTTTATCCAATTTTCCGGTGTATAAAAACTTGAAAAGCGCCGGAAGAAAAGGCCTTCGTGTGTTTTATTATTTTATTTGAGTTCCCCTACTGTCAATTCCAATGGTGCCTTTGCAAAATATTTTGTATAAATTTTCCTGTACTCGGAATTTAAAAATAATAATAATAATAACCTACATACGAGTACAGCAGCTCTGTGCCGATACGGGATGTAGCCCTGAGGATCTGCCGAAAGCAATGGACGATTGAGAGGTGTGGCTACAGAGGGTCAGGAATATCCGTGCTGATAGCGCGACATGATGATATATATATATATATATATATATATATATATATATTAATTAAAATTTAAAAATATAAACTTTGTTTATTGCTCTGACTCTCTGGTGTGACACCGGAAAAAAACACGCTATTATATGTAGGGTCTAAAATATTGGGTTAATATTTTATGCATAGTGTATTTTTTTAATTTTTTAAATTGATATTGATTTATGATATATTAAATATCTAAATTAGG
Source organism: Sepioteuthis lessoniana (assembly GCA_963585895.1). Classification (NCBI taxonomy): domain Eukaryota; kingdom Metazoa; phylum Mollusca; class Cephalopoda; order Myopsida; family Loliginidae; genus Sepioteuthis; species Sepioteuthis lessoniana. Next base: position 8,190,766 of record OY757935.1, read on the forward strand.
ATAAAATGCAGTCCCTGGAATAACAGCAAAGACTTGATTTGAGAATTGATATATATATATATATATATATATATATTTATACGAGGGTCATACGATAAGTTTCCTGACTTTTTCCCTATGGGCACTTTTATTGATAGTACGCCCATGAAACTCTTGTCCCCTTCGAAGTAATCTCCTCCGACTGCAATGCACTTGTTCTACCGTTCCAGCAACTTCTGGAAAGCCCCATGTAAGTCCTCTTGTCTGAGCGTGTCACTGACCTTCGTCACAGCCTCTTTCATCACCTCAATTGTCTCATGAAGACAACCTCTGAGCTTAGGGCATAAGCAAAAGTCACAGGGAGCAAGGTCTGGACTCTAGGTAGGCTAAGGAACTGTCTCGATGCCCATCTTGCTCAAATAGTCTGTAACAAGGATGAAGTTGTGGACTGGTGTATTGTCCTGGGGGAAATGCCATTGACCCGATTTGAAGAGGGCTGGCCTCTTCCAACAGAATTTCTTCCTGAACTCCCTTAAAACCTCAGCATAGTAACCCTAACCCAAACTGTTTGGCCAATCAGCTCGGGTGTATTGACTTCCCTACTCTTCCTACACCTCTCCTCATCCCTCACAGACTCCCTGCCTTCCTTGAATCTCTGAAGCCACTCAAAAACTCATGCTTGATTCATGCAAGATGGTCGAAAAGCATTCTGAAGCATTCCATGCGTTTCTGAGGCATTTTTCCAAGTTTAAAACACAATTTTATTGCATATCGTTCTTCCAAAGTGTCAGATTGCATTTTTGAAATTCACCAGCCGTGACAATCAGGCTTTTGTAGGGTGTATTCCAATTGCTGCTGTAGCTGTTTATTTGAATCATAAAAATTGGTCAGTCATATCATAAGATGTATAGCAATAATATACTGAATTTTCAAGACTCTACGACCATTTTAAATGCCTGTACAAAGAAAAGTCTGGACACATATCGTATGCCCCTCGTATATATATATATATATATATATATATAAGAGAACTCAACACATGTTCAATTTTTGTGCAGAACACAACTGGTCTGAATATAGGGTTTTCCTTCTTCTAGACTGGTTATCTAATCAAGGCAAAATAACTGATTGTTCGACTATCTGTTGCTGGGGGAAGAAGAAATGTATTTATAACTTTCCCAGGATATGAAGAGAATGCAAATAACCTGGTTAGATTGTCATTATAAATTTATATGGGCGCAGATCATAATTATCGCTCCCTCAAATAAAGCGTGTACGTCTTCTGAAAATACGAAGATTATAATACTTTTAGCCGAAATATATTCATAAGAGCAATTTAACCAGGTTTGTGTTTTCTTGCAGTAAAATTAAATATATATATATATAGTCATCCACAGACAGATCTGTTCCGTTCTATCAGAACTCATCAGTGTGGCTAGACATATTAGCTTCCCGTAGCAGGGATCGAAACCCGGTTGACTCAAACGTCAATATAAGCTTCTAACCCTTCAGCCACGAGGAGTTAATAACATCGAAGTAAATTTTAAACGGTTATGAATCACAATTACTATTGTTTATATATATATATATATATATATATATATATATATATATATATAAGACAAATTTGGCTCATTGTTCTAGTAGGTAGAGTGTTCACCAATGGTCCGGCAGGCCTGGGTTCAATCCCTGGTCACGTCATAACAAAAACTTTTAAAATGGTACTTGATACCTCCTTGCTTAACATTCAGCAAAATAAGGTACGTATCGAGGGTAAAGTGGAGCAATCCAGGGAAAGGAGTAGCGCCCTCCCCTACACATCGGTGTAGTAGCTATTGAAAAGGGAACCTTCTGCTCACCCTCGACTACGGTCGCTAACTTATATATATATATATATTGGCTTGATGAACGTATTGGCTAGACACAGACTGTTACCAAGCACCTGTGGCTCTGTGCCCTTAATGCTTACTATATCCATTCAATATATACTTTAAATAGATTCAAATCTATTCCTGTCATAGTTCTTCAAACTGTTCTGTCGATTTATATCTAAGTATTATATTTCTTGCAATCACTTAATATCTCTCAATCTATTTATCCCTTTGTGGTTCATATCTTTCGATTTCTCTTTCAATCACTCAGTTCCTGGATCTGCGAACCTGTCACTGATATAGGGGACACTGATATAGGGGACACTGATATAGGGGACACTGATATAGGGGACACTGAAAACCGCCTTGAGCTGAAAATTCCGATTTCGTTTGCCGCAATTAAAGAAAAAGAAATCTTTTCATTGCTTACATTCATGTACAGAAAATGTGAACATGTGGAGGTTGGAGATACAGAGATAAGCAGATAGAGAGAGAGAGAGAGAGAGAGAGAGAGAGAGAGAGAGAGCGAAGGGGAGAGAGAGAGAGAGAGAGAGAGAGAGAGATTAGCTGCTTTCCCTGAACAAAAACAGAAAACAGACATACAGTTATAGGATAAATAAAGGTGTCGTGATGAAGCGGTCGATTTTCCTTCAGATGCGCGAACTTGGATTGGCATGTCCATTTGTCGCCTCCTTCTCCTCCCCATCTATTCGAGGGAGACCGCTTCCGCTCTGTCTTTTCCAGTTAAATGGGAAATCAAAACACGTGTCCGTTGCGTCACAGAAAGCCCTTTGTACCTTTAAAATCGGCGTTGGTGTGGTCGATAGTATAACTTTTACCGCAACTAAGTAGTTAATGTTTTTTTGCTAGAATAGACACATGATTCGTTTCTTCCATACAAAATAAGTATACACCTTCATCTAACCCAATCTCTTTCCCTCCTAGTATCTCTCAGTCTCTCGCTCGCTCGCGCACTCTCTCTCTCTCTCTCTCTCTGTTCCCATCCCTCTAAATTTATATATATATATATATATATATAATGTTCATTCATTGTCATCAATGACAGCCATTTAATCAGTTGAAGCCTTTAAAAGGAACGGCCCATGTGATTTGTTAATAGGGGGAAAGGCTTTTGTGGAACGTGTACCAATTTTTCTATGAACTGAGAACAGAAGAACTGCACACCAGTGCGCCAAAGGTTCTCCAGACATTTAAAATCTTTACATGTTCCTTCTTAGAGTGTATCAATCAAAACACTCCCAAACAGGCAAATTGTGATGCGAGATCAATTTTTTTTTAAGCGGAGTAAAGCTGGTTTGAAATCAGAGTTTCCTTTCTCCTAGACTGGTTGTCTAAATAAGTCTAAAGAATCCAACATGTCCTACTGTTTCCTCAAGGGAGTGCTTTCTCGTGGCGTAGTAGCTAACGCGATGGACAACGACACCATATTAAGAATGTTCTTCCACAAGTCACGCAATTGCATGCACTTTCGTACGAGTATTCTTTTGGGAGGTATAAATCGCTTTTTCTTTTCAGCTATGGGATAATAAAAGAAGTCTTTTTATACTAGAGTGCCTTCTTCATTAGATAAAGCACAAAGGTTGCTACGTCATTAAACATATATAGGAGGTGCCCGTGGCATAAGGGTTATCGTCGTAGGACATGGACACGGCGAATCCTGGACGAGAGCGATTGCATTTCACATAGCACTAATACCCTTGGGAAAGGTATGAATCCAATTATTCTCCCTCCAGCTATGGCTAAATAGCTGGAAAGACTAGATTCTTCAGCCTTGCTGAGACAACTAGTCTTGGAGAAGGAAAACTCTGAATTCAAACCTATTAAACTCCGCTTAAAAATTGACCTTGTGTCATATTCTGCCCGAGCGGAGGGGTTGGGTAAATAGGATTAAATATAGAAATCAAATCAAACAATTTTCCCAAAAGATGGTTTTCAATCTTGTTGACTGGTTGCCGAACCAGGACAAAAGAACGGAGGCTGGCCTTCTATTTACGCATCGCTGGGTGGGAGGGATTAATTTGTTTCATACCTTTCTCAGGGGCATTGGCAAGAAGTGAATCGTAAAATGTTTCGTCCAGGACTTGAATTCCGGTCACCGATTTCAATTTAAACGACGATAACCGTTACGCTTAGAACGTTTTTTTTAACAAAGAATTGACAATTTTAACCTGATAAGATCCATCGCGATTTATTTTCTCTCTTAATGGTACACCAGAATTTCGTTTTCAAATCTCTGGTCCCCTTTTTAACAACAATAACCACTACACCATTAGCGCAACCCTCTCGAAACGATGTAACTGTGAACCGATTATTTGTTTTGTTTTGGCCTTTAAATATTTTATAAAAGGGTTGATACGTCGTCAAACAAATAAAACAAACAAAAATCAATTCCCACTGAATAGTGAGTGTGTTCCTCACTTGGTGTCTGTTATTGAGGGTTTTTTTTTCAAAATCGTATAATTTTAGCGTGTCACACGTAGTATAAGCGAATTAGGCTAAGATATTATGGGGTTTGGGGTTTTGGGGGGGGGCTATTTATCCAAACCACCCACCACTTGTAGGATATGGTAGGAGGTCAATTTGTAGCAAAATACAACTGATTTGATTTTCCTTCTCCTAAATTGGTTGATATACGAAAGTTAAATTAGCCTCTCTTCGCAAAACTTTCCTAGACTGGTTGTCTAATTAAGGCTAAAAAAAGATATTCATCTCCATGTACGAGGTGCATTCGATAAGTTTCCAGACTTTTTTCGTATGAGCACTTTTATTGATAGTACACATATGAAACTCTAGTCCCCTTAGAAGTAATCTCTTCCGGCTGCAATACACTTGTTGTACCGTTGCCACAACTTCTGGAAGGCCCCATGAAAGTCCTCTTGTGTGAGCGTGTCAGTGATTTGCGTCACAGCCTCTTTCATCTCCTCATTTGTCTCATAAAGACGACAGCCTCTGAGCATAGGGAATAAGTAAAAGTCACAGGGGGCAAGGTCTGGACTATAGGGAGGCTGAGGAACTGTCTTGATACCCATCTTGCTCAAATAGTCTATGACAAGGATGATGTTGTGGACTGGTGTATTGTCCTGGTGGAAATGCCACTGACCTGATTTGAAGAGTGTTGGCCTCTTCCGACGGAATCTCCTCCTGAACTCCCTTAAAACCTCAACATAGTAACCCTAACCCGAACCTTCACTGTTTGGCCAATCAACTCTGGTCCCTTGACTTCTTTACTCATCTCACGCCTCTCATCATCGATCAGAGACTCCTTGCCTTCCTTGAATCTCTTATGCCACTCAAAAACTCATGCTCGATTCATGCAAGACGGTTGAAAAGCATTCTGAAGCATTCCATACGTTTCTGTGGCATTTTTTCCGAGTTTAAAACACAATTTTATTAAATATCGTTCTTCCAAAGTGTCAGATTGCATTTTTGAAATTCACTACCTGTGACAATCAGGCTTTAGTAGGGTGTATTCCAATTGCTGCTGTAGCCGTTCATTTGAACCTGAAATCATAAAAACAGGTCAGTCATCTCATAAGATGTATAGCAATAACATATTGAATTTTCAAGAGTCTACGAGAATCTTAAATGCCTGGACAAAAAAATTCTGGAAACCTATTGAAAGCAACCCGTATGTACTAGACTGATTGCCTACTTCAAGCTAAAGAATCCTCTGTTCCCTAAACTTTTGTTTGATAATTTTCCTGTTCATAGCTAAAGAACCCATCTACCCTATCATTTACCCATTGCTTGAGGTGGATTCTTTGATTTCATTATTAATGCGTCCCATTTTCCCGATGTGCTCCATGCTCATAACCTTGTCCCAAACAGACAAATTACTTTCTTATTATTGTTGGTATATTAGAGTTTTGGAAATTGGGTGCCCCATTCATTCGGCCTTGTGCCACATCGAAGCAAAGAGCTTTGTAAATTATTAGAGTTTTGGAAATAGACTTTCAGAAAAAATACGTCTTTTTTGGTGTGGTGGTGGAAAGGGACGAGTATATCCAGTTAGATAATCGTTCAGTCATATTAGCTTACTTCCTCCGCAAAAAACAAAAAAAAAAAAAAAAACACAATGAACCCCTCAGGCTGATCGTCAGTCGAACTTGTCGAGGCTGAAACCAACGCCAATGCTGTAGTGAAGTGCGTCGTTTTATAAAGCCAAATGATAATGACAACGCTATCGTGAATAGATATAACCGTTTCTTTTAGGTTTTCGTGTGTGTGTGTGTGTGTGTGTGTGTGTGTGTGTGTGTTTTGGAACGAGCCGTGAACAATGGAATCCCAATGATAAAAGCCAAGACAGAATATAACAACATAAAAAGCCTAGGCTTTGCGATAAAAAAGTTATATATATATATATATATATATATATATATATATATATATATCATCTGCCAATGTTGCTGCATAATTTGTGGGGTGAGTTTGGTGCCGAAAAGAGCCAGGATTTTTATCTTAATCTTATTTTTCGCTTTCTTTTTTTTTAACAATTTATTCTTTATCCCTCCATATACCCCAGCCTTTCCTTACTATCCGTTAAACACTTCGGCACAGGTCTAGGCAGCTAAATTCCCAAGATACCAGAAATTAAATTATAAAAAAGAAAGATATTTTTAAAACAAATAAAAAATAGAAGAAAAGAATTGATAGATGGCAAATAAGGGACAACCTACCAGCCGTTTACCCTGTCTGATATGCAAACTAGTTTTTTTTTAAATATTTTTTCGTTTTCTGTTTGTTGGTTTTTTTCTACGACTTTAGACTTAAAATTTATCTTTTTGATAGAATCTTGTATCTATCGACACAGCAGTCGCATTACAAAGGCTTTGATGAAAGACAATTGAGAATTTAAATCAATTCGACATCGATTTTTTTATCATTAAAAAAAACTTTAAGTTTTAAAAACAAACCAAATAAAGTCGTGAATTAACGATCTGTCTCAATATGTTTTTGTCTTGCTTAAAAGTGGTTGAATGCTCAAAATTTCTTATGTGAAGAAAGAGGGGAGTCCTTGTAGTGTAATGGTTAAAGCGATGGACTGCGAAATCGTAATAAGCGAGTTCGTACTCCAGTCGCGCTATTACGTTCACTTTCGGGCAAATACCCTTGGGAAAGGTATGAACCTCCTCATCCTCCCAGCAATGGGTTAAATAGTACCACTAGTGTTCTTCTAGGAGAATGACTTTGGCATTAAATAACCTACAATGGTTTATATGCCATTAAACAAAGAAACCAAACCAAACCAAAGCTTATGTGAAGAAAACATACATACAACACACAGCTAAAGGGCCGGAAATAGGTTTGGTGTCTTTGTTTAATGGCATATCAACCTTTGTAGGTTATTTAATGCAAAAGTCACCATTGTTTAAGGACAGTAGTGGTTCTATTTAACCCATAGCTGGGAGGATAAGGGGGTTCATATATTTCCCAAAGGTATTTTCAAAAAGTGAATACAATAACGCGACTGGAGTTCGAACTCGCTTACTACGGTTCCGCAGTCCATCGCTTTAACAATTGCAACACAGAAATAGGGTTATGGAGATTGTACAACACCAATGGCTTGGTGTATCACTAATCTGCGCTTTAAATGGAATTGGTGAGCCGGCTATAAATATTTGTATGTTTATTTCGATGTTAGAAACTTGAAAAACAAAAGGCATGAACCCAATTCTCTCTCAATGAGCCATGATTAAAATAGTATTGTAGACTGTGCTCTGCAGCCTTGGTTCGTGTTGAAGACCATTTTTTTTTAATCAAATATTTTTTTAGATATAAAAAAAGACTTTGAAGAAATACTTTTCGGTAGTTTGCCAAGAAAGGATTCTTTTGATTTCGACAGATTAAAAAATATTCCTTGAAGGAAAATGTTTTAAGCTCCAATGTATTCATTAATAGTACATTTACTTTAATCAGGTCAAATTTTGTTGGAATCTCAAAATTTAAAGAGGAAATCTATTCATAAAATTCACCTGCTAATCACTTCATACGTAATTCCAATATTTGTTTTATGATCTAATCGATTCTTAAAATTCGCTAATGGCCTGGGAGACTTGGGTTCAACCCCAGGTCGCGTCATACCAAAAACTTTAAATATGGTACTTGGGATCTCCTTGCTTAACCCTTAGCAATATAAGGTACATATCAAGAGTAAAGTGGAGCACTACAGGGAAAGGAGTAGCGCCCTCCCCTACACCTCGGTGTTGTGGCTATCGAAAATGGAACCTTCTGGTCGCCCCCGACTAAAGGGAGACAACATTACTTTTTTTTACAACTTAAATAAATAAATACTTTATAATTAGTGGTAATATCAGTATTTTAAGAAGCAATGTATTGACAAAGTTTTTAATTATTTCAAAGGACGTAAACACTTCAGACATCGTTGTGATATTAATGCTTTAGGAGCCAACATATTTATAAGGTTTGGTTTGGTTTGGTTTGGTCTGGTCTAGTCTGGTTTGGTTTGGTCTGGTTTGGTTTGGATTGGTTTGGTTTTATAGCACATTACCAAATGTAGGTTATTTTTTGTCATCCATTTTTATTCATATAAAAATTGGCAAATGTAGCTGTAGGCGACCCGAAGGCTCCCCTTTCAATAGCTACTACACCGAGGTATAGGGGAGAGCGCTACTCTATTCCCTGGATTACTCCACTTTACCTTTGACCCTTACCTTATAGAGCTGAGTGCTAAGCAAGGCGTAACCAAGTACCATTTTTTAGTCTTTGTTATGACTCGACCTGGGATTGAACCCGGGTCTCCCGGACCATTGGCAAACACTCTAACCATAATGCCAATAGCCCGCTAAGTAGGTCTATTTCAAACATTTCAGTGTTGTATAAGTATTGTTTTTGTGTACACACAGTTAAATGTTAAAACAGCTCTATTTCAAAGAATTCAGTTTAGCAAAAGTACACAGTTTAGTTCTGTTTGACCCATAGACAGGACTCTATCAGGTGTTACCACTCTGGGTCAGGGTGGACCTGGGAGTGATGAGAATGAAGGAGTAGTCTGCATTCCTCAAAGCTACAGCATTACTTGAACCACACCATCAGATTTTTTAGTGTCATATCAGGACACTCGCTGGGGAAGTCTTACCCATTTGCAGAGAAGTAGTTGGTGTATTCTACAGCCCGAGTCGACTTGGAAATTTATAAGGTTCACAATTATTTTAAACCGCTTAACACTTTATATTTAATTACAATAGCAATGTTTTAAGCGTCAATAAATTGATATAAAGTTTACAAATATTTTAAAAAGTATAAAGTAGCAACAACGAAGTTGTATAGTATTGAGAATCAATTACTTTTCTAGGTACCAAGCGCAAAATCTAAGTTCACCCTCTAAAGAAGTTTTCACCAGGCATTCGTGCTTTCGACACCTGGCTTTTTAGCTGGGCTCTCAGGCATTCGTACCGGATGGTGCTTAAGTTCAATGATAAATTTGAGGCCCAGTAGCCTCTGGCTTTGCCCTGGCCACCTTCAGGTGGGCGAACAGTCATTGACAGCACAGCATAACACTAGATATTTGGGTCTAGTTTAAGCTATGAGCAGGCGTACGTGCCGGACTCACGTTACATTCTGTGAGTCTTGTTCACATAGCACCAAGAGAACCAATAATCAGCATGGTCCAGCAGGGCATAACCGAAGCTGGTTCCCGAACTTCTCACAACAAACAAGACCTTGTGTAAAATCATGTCTGGTGGGAGACAGTGATAAATATTGGTTCTGCCTGTAAAGACTGGGCTCTTTTATCTTATCAGAGGAGCTAACTTCTGTAGTTCAATACTTGCTTATGGAAGATTCCATAATTAAATGGGACGGTCCATTTCTATTCTACAAATAGGAAAACACGCCAGACATTTTTGCAATATTAATGTTTTTAGATCTAAAATTATTTATAATGTTCTCACTTCTTTTAATCAGGTAAATACCACATAGTTTGTTGCAATATTGATTTTTTTAAAGTTTGGTTTGGTTTGGGTTTTGGGTTTTATGGCATATCGACCTTTGTAGGTTATTTAACGCCAAATCCATTCTTATGTAAATAATCTGTTCTATTGAAAACAATTCAGTTTAGCATAAGTACACAGTTTAATTGTCAAAAACATTTCTATTTCAAAATATTGAAGTAGTTATATGTAACAATTCAATTAAGTGTAAATAAAGTTTTAATGACGAAAAACACTTCAATTTGAAATAATTCAGTTAAGCATAATCATGCCGTTTAAATGTAACTACGGTTTAATTGTCAAAAACATTTCTATTTCAAACTATTCAGTTTACTCAAACAATTCAGTTTAGCATAAGCATGCTGTTAGTTCTATTTAACCCATAGATAGGGCTCTATCTGGTGCTACCACTCCGGGCCAGAGTGGACCTGGGAGCGATGGCAATGAAGGGGTATTCCGCATTCCCCAAAGCTCCAGCACTGCTGGAACCTCACCATCAAATTGTTTAGTATCATATCCAGTGCACTCGTTATGGGGGGGGGTCTTACCCCTCTGCAGAGAAGCAGTCGGTGTATTCTACAGCCCCAGCCAACTGAACAAGATTTTTTTTTTCAAGTGAACGTGTTAATAAAGTTCACAATCATTTCAAACTGGATGAACTGATAATAGTTAGGTGCAGTATCAACACTTTCTGAACAAAGCTGATGCAAAATCGTTCAAAACTTATTTCCAACAGATCTGTATAACATTTCGATAGAATATAAACAAGAATTCTTTAAAGTTGAAATTTTTTAAAATACTGCCCAATGAAATTTATATATTTAAGCACGTTTCATTGAATAATAAAAACAAATTTTGTCTGTATAATTTATTTAAGATCCTTTCAAGTTTTCTGAAAGCGCTCGGGACAATTTTGGGAAATTCATCTACCAATTCCAACGTGAAACTAAGACACTTATCAGAAAACTTGAAAGGATCTTAAATAAATTATACAGACAAAATGTGTCTTTATTATTTAAAGAAATATGCTTAAATGAACGACTACTGCCTAACTACACATACTTCGAAATATATATATATATATATATATATATGTGTGTGTGTGTGTGTGTGTGTGTGTGTGTGTGTGCGTGCGTGTGTGTGTGTGTGTGTGTGTGTGTGTGTGTGTGTGTGTGTGTGTGTGTGCGAGAGAGAGAGGGAGAGAGAGAGAGAGAATCAAAACAAACCCCCACATGATACTTTGAGTAAAGCAGACGAAGTATGAAGTACTCGCAAAATTTCTCCCTTCCATTTAAGTTTCGTGAATAGAATTTTTTTTTTTCCTGTTGACTTGGAGATCGACATTCGTGCAATTTGAATTGTCGGAAGAATTTTGCGAGTTCTGATATTTAACTCCAAGAGATATCCGTCTCTCTCCGGATTACATAAAAAAAAAATCCCTTATAATAGAGTAGTAAAAATATGTTCTAACGCTCATTCGTTCTAAATTAACTATTTCATTTTATTTGTAACTCTTCTGCCAATCATAATGAGTGCATTGACTGAATCCACCAATTCAGGTGTGCTCACCATTGTGAGTCTTCCTAGTTCGTCCGTATCTAAAATACGATTTTGTCGTTTTCTGAATTATTCAGCTCATTTATATACGTTTTAACCGGTGGCCCAGTAGTAGAGTTTCTGCTTCTGTAGTTGTTAGTTCGATCTCCAGTAATGGAGATAACGGTGTGCACTGCTGATGAGACCCAATAAAGTCGAAACGGCTGTTCAGTGTTGCGTATGTCGCATGTATTTGCCGGATTTTCAAGTAATGATAATTCAAATATAACATTATTTTTATATATTTTTGGATACATTACTTTTTAATACATTTTATACATCTATTTTTATACATTATTTGTATAAATTATTTTTGTACATTTTTTTGTGTATAGTATTTTTATCCATTATTTGTATATATTATTTTTATACATTTTTGAATATATTACTTTTATATGTTTTTTGTATATATTATTTTTATACATTTTTTGTATATATCATTTTTATGCATTATTTGTATATATTATTTTTATACATTTTTTGTATATATTTTTTTTATACATTTTTTGTATATATTATTTTTATACATTTTTTGTATATATTATTTTTATACATTTTTTTTATCTATCATTTTATACACTATTTCTATAAATTATTTTTATACATTTTGTATATATTATTTCTGTACATCTTTTGTATATATTATTTTTATACATTATTTTTATACATTTTTATCCTTGTTATGTATACATTATTTTTATATATTTTTATACGTTTATTCTTTATAGATTATTTTTGTGCATTTTTTTACTTTTTTATACAATCTTTGTTGACATTATTCTTTGTAGATTTTTGATATATTTTATACATTTGTTTTTTATACATTATTTGTTTTCCTTATTTTTGTACATTTTTTAATACATTTTGATTCTTTTATTTTTATACATTATTTGTTTGCATTATTTCCATACAATTTTTTCATGTTTTTATATATTATTTGAATACATTATCTTTTATTAAAACATATTTCTCCGTACACATCACAGTTTTATGTAAATTTCATATAGTTTGCACTTTTCAGCCACCAAAGATTTGATGACAGGTCTCTGTTGCAGCCTGGATAACCGTATTTGATTTTCCGCTATTCTAAATATCATCAAAACAAGTGAGATTAAAATAATTTTTGTGATAAATATGTTCCACACAATACTGAGTTAGTTTACAATTGAGGAAAAAATGCTGCATTTATTGAATTGTCTTTGTATATATATATATATATATATATATATATATATATATATATATATATATATATTTCAAATGAGTAGGTCTACAATGAGATTTGTATTTTTTAGAATTTATTCATTTATATTGTTCTTACATAGGTGTATGTTTCCAGCTTGTTGCTTTTGTCAGAGATCATGTATGGCACATTGCCTTGTTAATGGGGTGCTCAATGAGATTTGAACTCAATCGTGTTTATAGTTTTGAAAAATATTCCGAGTCTATATATACATATATATAAGTAAATAAATAAAGTTGGTGACCTTTAGTCGAGGGCGACCAGAAAGTTCCCTTTTCAATAGCTACAACACCGAGGTATAGGGGAGGGCGCTACTCCTTTCCCTGGATTGCTCCACTTTACCTTTGATACGAACCATATATTGCTGAGTGTTAAGCAAGGAGGTATCAAGTACCATTTTAAAAGTCTTTGGTATGACGCGACCTGGGATTAAACCCAAGTCTCCCAGACCATTGGCGAACACTCTACCCACAAGGCCAATGAGTACATATATATATAAAGAATGCCATTGTTTCAGGTTTTTTCAACATCATTGGGGTTATGTTATAGATGAACATTTCAACTGTTTTTATTGTTTTAGTTTC
>OY757935.1:8209008-8236508 GCA_963585895.1 Sepioteuthis lessoniana
ATATATATATATATATATATATCCTGGATGAGACTGATTGCATTTCACATAGCACTAATACCCTTGGGAAAGGTATGAATCCAATTATTCTCCCTCCAGCTATGGGTAGATAGTAGGGCGGACTGATTTCTTCAGCCTTTGTGAGGCAACTAGTCTTGAAGAAGGAAAACTCTGAATTCAAACCTGTTAAACTCCACCTAAAATTGACCTTGTGTCATATCCTGCCCGAACAGAGGGGTTGGTAAATAAATATATATATATACGTGTGTGTACATGAGAGAGAGAGAGAGAGAAGGTGACTAAAATAATGTATCCTATATAATATATAAAAAAAACGTGTAGGTTTGCTAGTCTAGCTTGCTAACCGTTACACCACCAGAGGTGTCCAGAAGCTGAAGAATATAGTAATTTACAAAGCTTTTTGCTTCGATGTGGCACAAGGCCGAATAAATGGGGCACCCAATGAGACTCAAACTCACACGTGTAGGTTTGCTAGTCTAGCTTGCTAACCGTTACACCACCAACGGTGCCCACAAGCTAAAGAATATAATAATTTACAAAGCTCTTTGCTTCGATGTGGCACAAGGCCGAATGAATGGAGTACCCAATGAGAATCGAAGTCACTCGTGTAGGTTTTCTAGTCTAGCTTGCTAACCGTTACACCACCAGAGTTGCCCAGAAGATAAAGAATATAATAATGTGGAGGTGCCAGTGGTGTAATGGTTATCGTCGCAGGAATTGGACATGGCGACACGAGTTCAAATCCTGGACTGATTGCATTTCACATAGCACTAATACCCTTGGGAAAGGTATGAATCCAATTATTCTCCCTCCAGCTATGGGTAAATAGTAGGGCAGACTAGGTTCTTCAGCCTTGGTGAGGCAACTAGTCTAGGAGAAGGAAAACTCTGAATTGAAACCTGTTAAACTCCGCTTAAAAAATTGACCTTGTGTCATATCCTGCCCGAGCGGAGGGGTTGGATAAATATTTATAAAATAATGTACAAAGCTTTTTTGCTTCGATGTGGCACAAGGCCGAATGAATGGGGCACCCAATGAGACTCGAACTCACTCGTGTAGGTTTGCTAGTCTAGCTTGCTAATCGTTACAACACCAACGGTGCCCACTAGCTAAAGAATATAAGTCTTCAGCTAGCAAACAAATCTAATTTTACATTTTTACCAAGAATGAACAACGGCAATGCAAATTCTCCAGATTATGGGCATCTGATTATTTGAATTTTAAAGTTTAACTTATCCAAACCCTTTAGAAATAACATACTAAAAATTTGAACAAAAATCGAAATTAAATATACACGTGTCGTAACGCTGAAGAAGTTGGACTATTATTAAACAGCCTCCATTTTGATATGCGACTTCTGGCTAGCGATCGTGAAAAGTCTGATAAAAAAAATCAACTCCAAAACGTTGTCTGTTATTCTTTAGAAAATATGCCACCAAGAAATTTAAAGCCTACTTACACATTTTGTATATATATATATATATATATATATATATATAGGGGTGGGTACGCATGTATGTGTATGAGAGTGTGTGTGTGGAGCATGCTGGGTTCTGTAAGGACACAACCTATTTAGAAGAAAGAAAAAATCTCAGAATTCAAAATCCAAAGGACATTTATTCGGAAAATATGTGGAACATTCATGCGCTATTCTTGTGTTTTCAGCTCATTCAATAAATATGGCTAGTTCTACAAAAAATATTCCCCGCTATAAACAAATCCTTTGTGTAGGCAGTCTAGAGGTTCACATTTTTAACATTGGTTGGGTTCTCAAAGTCTTTGTATGTAACACAGCTAGACAGAAGCCTACCCGAAAATAAACTCGAGTATGTAGTCGTCCAAAAAAAGAAAACGTACGCTAATTCTTATGCAATTTTGTTCATGTGTTTTGAAACTATAGTGTTACCTCTCTACATCAAATGACAAAATTTTGAAATTTGCAGACCAATTCACTTACTTTGGAAGCAGTATCTCATCTATTGAAAGCAAAGTCATCATACGCATAAAAACGGCGTGGGATGTGGCCATGTCAGTAATACTGAATGGATATACCACCTGAACTCGAAGGAAAAGCTTAAAGAAGCGGGATGAAAACTACATCAGGTTGCAGGGCGCTATTTTGAACAAATCCTGATAGCAGCACCCCCCACCCCCAAGCTGCAGTTTGGCCTCTGATACGAATTCTACCTGCTCAAAATTATTCAACTCAGGCTCTTTATTCTGGGTGGGACAATGAACCTTTAGAATAATCCTCGTTTATATATATATATATATATATACATTTTTTGCAGCATTTCTTCATTGATACTTATTTAATCAAACATTAGAGATATTTTTTGTCTACATATTTTTCAGTTAACCCTTTCGAGTTACCGTATCAACTTTATGATATTCGGCGGGAATTGGTTGATAAATCTTCCATGATTAGTTATTTCCCAAGTACTTTCTGTCCAACCTTGGGCCATCATCAGGGGAGGATGTATTACAAAAGTGATGTAACCTTTGTATGTACATTACTACTTTGTAAGAATGAGCGTTTAAACTGGTGTATTGTGTAGCGTTTACTTTTCAAATTTGGTTTTATAAATAATGTCTGTAGATAAAGGCGTTCAAGTACATTAGATTTGGTTTCAAAATCAATTCTATTTAGTTTGGGTTGTATATTTCAAATATGTAGCACCTTGAGAATCTGTAGTTCTTACTTGTTATTTTATTATTCTGATATTGTTGCGTTTTCGGTAAAAAATTTTCCGAAATTCAATCGTCAGGCATGAATGCTTTTTTTGATGTTCTGCGATGGAACTCGTATATATATATATATATATATATTATAACTATTTCTATTACTCTGGTAGCGTGAAAAAAACAGAGAAAGCAATTGTTAAATAAAAAGATACTTCAAGCCGATATCATGTGAAAAAAAATATATATGTAAAAAGAAAAGACAAAAACATGACTACTGTTTGGAAATAATCAAACAGTACCGCAATCTCTAGCTAAAAGAAAAAAACTCTAACATATGTTACCTAATTTAATACGAAAAAGTGTTCAATTCACTAAGTACAGCAAAATACCTAAAAGAGCCAGAAACTCCTTAACCACGTTTCACTTAACGGTTCTTTAGGATAATTCTGTATATATACATTCACGGACAGTTTCGTTTTATCCCAACTTTTCAGCGTAACTAGACACGCTGATGCTTCAAGCGGGGATCGAGACTCACCTAATTTTGCATTAAACCCAAAACATACCACTCAACTATAGCCGACCGAACCTCAGCACAGGAATTTAAAAACGTTTTGTATTAACTTTCGTTCGTTTACAATTTAACGCAATCGGTTACCGAAGGCCTCAATTCGTTAGAAGAGCTTTATATTACCCGAGCAGCGGCCGTTAATTCCTACGGCAGAGTGTTCAAGCCTGAGTGGGCGGCGTATATATATATATATATATATATGTATTTATATGTGTATATATGTGTATGTGATCAATCCAACACACGTGCATATAAATGTATATAATCCATTTTTCTTTTGAATTGAAGGAATTTTCGAAGGCGCCGTATAAACATACGGTGAACTACATTCGGCTTCAACTAGTGCCATCTGCAAGGGAGTGAAAAAATAAAATAAAAAACCTACGACGTCTTTCTAAATTTATTCCTTACAAAATTCAGACGACAAAAACAACGATTTAAACTGATCAAAGATTAAATAGACTGACGGGGTTGTTTGTTATATTCAATCAAACATTCAAAAGAGAAAATGCTGCCTACACACACCCACACACACACACACATACCCATACACCAAAACATGCACACAATTATATATATATATATATATATATATGAAGAAAATAGGAAAACTAAGTAATCCAAAAGTGACGAATTTATTATAATGGAAATTCAACGTTAAAACGTTTCGGTTTAAGTAAACTTTAATCTGGATATTCATCATTATTCTAACAACATTTTCCGCCATCTAAAGTCCGGAGGAAGGTTTATAAAAACCGAAACGTTTTAATGTTGACTTTCCTATATAATTCATCTATTTTGGATTACTTTTTCTTGTTTTTTTTTTGTTTTTTTGTTCATTCTGTCGGATTTATTGCCATTTTTTACTCCAATATATATATATATATATATAGTCATCCACAGACAGACTGTTTCGTTCAATCAGAACTCTTCAGTGTGGCTATCGAAACCCGTCCAACTTACGTTAGACTGTTTTCAGACCACTCGTCCACCAAGCGGACCACGGCTAAGGGAATTTTAAGGTATTTCTATTTTTAGAAACAGCAGCAGCAGCCTTTGTTTACATTTTTTTTATACCCTATCGGCTACCAGAGTGCTCAATTCTTTCGAAGAGCTTCGCATTACGCTAGCGGCGGCCGGCAATTCCTTCGCCAGAGAGCTCAACCCCCATGGGGGAGCATATATATATATAATTAAACGAAAGAAAATCAATTATGTAATTCAATTATTTATTTATTTCAGCCATATAGAATAACCTTCTTCAGATGGATAAAATATTTATATGCTTGAATATAATGTAGACAGGTTTACCTTTCTTCCGCTGAGAAGAGAATTAAAAAAAATAACGGTGTAAATATCATTATATACTAACAAACACAATTAGTTGTCTAAATTTCTGAGACGAAGCTTGTTGATTTTTATCATTAAGGGTTTTCGGACTATTGTCTTCATCTTTATTGTTATTTCCACAACGTTTCGGCTGATATGTCCTCCGGCCTTCTTCACTCAGAATTGTCCTGCAGGACACATGGCGTAACGGTTATAGGCGTTGGTTCCTTAAGCTTCTAAGGAGACAATCATCTGGAGGTTGCAGGTTCAATCCTGACTACAGGCAAGTAACAAAACAGGAATACTTAACACTTGTACCCGGTTATGGCTAACGGAATTAGAACAGGCGACCTCCGTGGATTCAATAAAGGACGTACTTCGAAGTTCCGTGAAGGTTCCCGAGTTCGACAAACACCGGAAGAAGGTCGGAGGACATATCGGCCGAAACTTTGTGGAAATAACAATGAAGGTGAAGACAATAGTCCAAAAACCCTTAATGATAAAAATTAAAAAATACAATGTTTATGCATTCTTCTTTTAAAAAAAAAGCCGTTGACATTGAGCACTCGGTTGGATATTTCTATTCCCCTTGGATTATTACTTAACACTCTAATTGTAAGACAATTTTTCTCGGATTATAACCGGGACATTGGCCCAGCGGTTAGAGTGTTCGCCAATGGCCCGGGAGACCTGGGTTCAATCCCAGGTCGAGTCATACCAAAGACTTTAAAAATGGTACTTGATACCACCTTGCTTAACACTCAGCATTATAAGGTACGGTTCAAGGGTAAAGTGGAGCAATCCTGGGAATGGAGTAGCGCCCTCCCCTACACCTTGGTGTAGTAGCTATCGAAAAGGGAGCCTTCGGGTCACCCTCGACTATGGTCGCTAACTAACTATATATATATATATATATATATATATATATATATATGTATAATTGGAAGAAAAACTAATCATATAATCATTTTGCTTTTATAAATTTATTTAAGCTGACTAAAAACAACCAACCTCTTCAGATAGCAGTCACATTAACTATGTGATTGAAATGAATTTATAAAAGCCAAATTACGGCGAGTTAAGTTTTTCTTCCAAATATATATATATATATATATATATATATATTTGCTTAATATGATATTTCTATATTTACTTCTTAATAATCATACATTGAACACTCCTGGAGATTTATAAGATTCCTCTTATAGATGGTCAATTTGAATAATTTCACACTCATCTTCTATAAACACTATATATATATATATATATATATATAAAGTTCAGAAATAAGTGACTCCATTTTATGCAATTTTTAAAATATGAGGTATTTACTTTTCACGTTAAATATGATACATATAAAGTCTCATTGTATTATATATATATATATATATATATCATTTGATGTTTTGTCTCTTTTTTTCATTCTGTTCTTTTCTATTGATGTCTTTTTGCTGAGTCGAGATTTTCTGTTTTGTTAACTGTCAGGCAAAGTCTGGGTTGGTGAGAAGTGTTTGAGAGGGAATAAAAGAAAGGCTTGGTTCTCTTTGAACGTTTTTAGCGGCAACGACTCGACTACTTTTCATTCGTCTTATCTTGGTGGCCAGGAAAACAGATAAGTAATCTTTTGTCTCATATCCGATTGCGCCTCGACTCAGTCAGAAGAGATTAAAAGTGAATATGGGTTATTCATGACAAAATCTACATCAATGTTGTGACTTTAGGTCAACTCCTAGGGGAGTAATCGTACACGTGTTTATATGAGTATAACGTAGAGAAATAATAATGTTGCGGGGCTTACAATACGCCGACTGCATACAACGCGCCTTGCTAAGGCATGAACTGCTATCGGTATGTTATCGATCATATGGAAGTCTGACCCCTCAGATAAAAAAAAAAAAAACACACACACACACACACACACACACACACACAGAGAATTTCTTCCAACCACATGGACGCTGACTAGGCGTATAGAGAAATAACTAAACAGGAAATGTACAACAATATTTCGAGCTACATTGAACAAATCCTGGAAGCAACATCCCTCGAAAGCAGCAGGTTTACAGTCATCAACTTCCTAGCTCTAAAACCATCCAAATAAGGCGGACAAGGCATGCAGGACAATGCAGAAGTAAGAGCTCATAAGTGACATTTTCCTTTGGACCCCTACACACGGACCTGCCAGAGTTAGTTGACCAACAAGAACTTACCTTAAGCATATCTGTACGGACACTGGACCTCGTGAAGAAGACCAACCAAAAGCGATGTAAGATAAGGACAAATGGTGACAGAGAGTCAGGGAAATCCATGGTAGCAGCATGACTTATATATATATATATATATGTGTGTGTGTGTTTGTGTGTGGTAAATATATAGACAGACAGACAAACAGACAGAGAGAAATTTAAAAGTTTTGGATTATTTTTATAAGTTGGAGAATAATTAGGCAACGCTGATTTTTTGCTGAGTTCGTGAAGGTGATGATACTGGCCTGTGAGATGGCAAGATCGCCTAAGACTCTCCAAGTTCGACTCACTGGATTCGGGTCTCAGGCTTAGATTACGATCTCAAAATCTTCGGTTTTAGGCCTACCCGAGATTTTTGCCGCCAGAGCGAAACTTCTTCCACCATCTGTTTTTTCTAGTGATCAACTGGAACATCAGCTTTCGAATAACACCTTTGGTGTTTTCTGCAGCATTATGGCCCAGTTTGAATTCATCAAGCATAATGGCCCAGTCAGCTGGGGCTGTAGAATACACCGACTGGATCGCTACAGAGTGGGTAAGACCCTCTCTACGAGTGTCTAGTTAATGACACTAAACGATCTAATGGTGAGGTTCCAGTAAAGCTGGAGATTTGGGGAATGTGGAGTACCCCTTCACTGCCATCGTCCTAGGTCCACTATGGCCCAGAGGAGTAGCACCAGATAGGTTCCTATCTATGGGTCAAATAAAACTAAACTCTTTTCTTATGCTAAACTGAATTGCTTGAAATAGGATTGTTTTGACTTTGAAATTGTGTACTTATGCTAAACTGAATTGTTTTAAATGGAACTGTTTCTGTGTGCTAAACAGGATTTTTTGAAATAGAACTGTTTTTGACATTGAAAGTGTAGTTACTCGGAGCTGAATTATTTAAAATGGAACAATTTTGACATTTAACTGCGTGTAAACAATTCTATACTTATGCTAAACTGAATTGTTTGAATATGTGTAATTGTCAAAACATTTCTATTTGAGGCAATTCAGTTTAGTCAAACAGTTCTGCGTACCTATGCTAAACTGAATTGTTTGAAATAGAACTGTTTATTTGTATTGGAATGGATTTGGCATTAAATAACCTAGAAAGTTTGATATACCATAATTAACTTACTAGGGTAGGATGGACCCTCCAGCCATAGTTAAGTGACTAGTTTAAAAAAAGCAAAACCCGGAATTCGACACACGACATGTCTAAAAGATCAAACCCTCAGAAGAAATCCTGTTATTCTTTTAATTGCAGTAACTCTGAAGGCACGAGTCACCAGAATGACAGTGGCACAAAAGAATATTGTGGTCTGACGGAGAAACTTGGCAATATCAGTGGGAGAGCACAGACATTTAAGTTAGTCGCGTTCAAAAGAAGAAAAAAAACTCATCATGTGATTTTTGTGATTACAGGTTATGCTACCTCGGCTCATCACTGGGGTATAATAACCATATTTACTAACCCGTCCGTTCGGGCAGGATATGACACAAGGTCAATTTTTAATTTGTTCGTTGGTTGTTTGGGTTTTATGGCGTATCAACCTTTGTTGATTATTTAACGCCAAGTTCTGTCTATATGTATATACATTCAACCAAAGATTTCTAAACGAATACTTAGTAGGTAAAATTTTCTATAAGCAGGATTTCCTTTATTTGAATATGATTAATCAGTTTTAATTCGTCATATTTTTTCCTACAACCCTGTGTCTTGCAAAAAGGACAGAACGTCATCTATTTTGACGTTTTCGAACAATTCGGTTAAACTAGTCGCAATGAAAAATCGCTTTCTGATGAGAGCGAAAGCTCTGCATTCTATAAGAATGTGTTTAACCGTGCTAGTTGTCTGACACGTCAAACACTGTGGTTGTGATTCTTGTTCCAATTTTTTAAGCGGAGTTTAACAGGTTTGAATTCAGAGTTATCCTTCACCAAGACTAGTTGCCTCACAAAGGCTGAAGAAATCAGTCTGTCCTACTATTTGCCAATAGCTGGAGGGAGAATAACTGGATTCATACCTTTCCCAAGTGTATTAGTGCTATGTGAAATGCAATCAGTCTCGTCAAGGATTTGAACTCGTTTCGCCGTGTCCATTTTGTACAACAATAACCATTACACCACGGGCACCTACATCAATCAGAAAGAGGTATTCGTGTTGTTCAAGTTTTTGCCACTTTAATCCTCTGGTTTATTGGAGTTTCTCTTGCTCTAATTCATGTGAATAAAGAAGCACCAATCATCAGGGAAGAGGGAACATTCACATACCAACACACACACACACACACACACACACATATATATATATATATATATATATATATATAATGAATGAATATATGTATTAGTTTTTATATCTATTAGAAGATACACATGGTTATCTGTGACCACCGGTTTTATGCTCGTTAAAACACGGCAATCCTCAGCTAGAAAAGAAAAATTTTGGAGGAATCGAAAAAATTGAAAAGATGTATTGAAAAGAATTTTAAGAGGTATATTGATTGTTAGTGTGTGTGTGTGTGTGTTTTTGTGTGTGTGTGTGTGTATGTGGTCATACATGCACGTGGATGATCTGAGGTTGTCTCATGAATGTTTCTGTATAGCAATGTGTAGCAAAAGACTGCGGAGGTCGAGGAGACGTTTGGGGATTTAACCGAAAAAAATGTTTTTATTGTGTATCGTGATGATTTTATCTTAGGGAGAAAATTGTCATCATCATTGCATTATAAAGAAAAATCATCCTCATCATCATGTCCTGCCGCTAGCACGGATATCCCTGACCCTCTCTCGCCACTTCTCTCTATCGTTCATCGCCTCCGGCAGGTCTTCAAGACTATATCCCGTATCCTCATATATCTGCTGTATGTATGTTCGAGCTGGTTGTCCTGCTTTTGCTCGGCCATATGTGGGGGTCCATTGGAGTACCTCACTGATGAGCTCATTCCTGCTTCTCCAGCTGTGTCTTGCATGTCTGGTTCGTCTAACTTGGATAGTTTTCGCGATGGGAGGTTGGTGGCCGTATAGTTGGTGCCTTGTTGGGTGTTGCCGCCAGGACTTGTTCAATATTGCTCGTAACATTCTTGTTTAATTGCCGTCTAACTTCTTCTTCGACCGTTTTGTTAGCGTCTAAGCAGTGCATCCATACAGCAATATCGACTGCCTGGAAGAAACTGCATTTCATTTTATCGGTCAGGTCTGATTTCCGTATGATCGATAGCTTATCGATAGCTGTCCATATCTTCGTTAGCCGCGTGTCGATGTCTTTTTCGGTTGATGATACACAGCTTCCTAGGTAGGTGAATTTGTCTGCCAGTTTTAGAGAGGTTCCGTCTAGTGTGGAAATGTCGCCTGATGGATTAAAGCACATGTATTCAGTTTTGTGTATATGGAGAATGTGAGAATAATAGTTAAATAGATGTTTGATTTAAAATGCATGCATAAGAATATCAAGATATTATGAGACACGGTATAATGTTATTTACTATGGTGTGTTATGCAATACTACCATTCATATGTGACATATATTCTGTGCAATATGCATGTTATGATAATTTGGAGGTGCCCGGGGTGTAATGGTTATCGTCGTAGAAAATGGACACGGTGACACGAGTTCAAATCCTGGACGAGACTGATTGCATTTCACATATCACTAATACCCTTGGGAAAGGTATGAATCCAATTATTCTCCCTCCAGCTATGGCTAAATAATTGGACAGACTAGGTTCTTCAGCCTTGGTGAGGCAACTAGTCTTGGAGAAGGAAAACTCTGAATTCAAACCTGTTAAACTCCGCTTAAAAATTGACCTTGTGTCATATCCTGCCCGAGAGGAGGGGTTGGCAAATATGGTTATAATAATTAGTACCAGCCCAAATCGTTTGGATAGGTTTGGTTTCTTTGTTTGGCATATCAACCTTTGTATATTATGTAATGCCAAAGCTATTTTCCTAGAAAAACAGTAGTGGTACTATTTAACCCATAGCTGGGAGTATAAGGGGGTTCATACCTTTCCCAAGGGTATTTGCACGAAAGTGAACGTAAAAAGCGTGACTGGAGTTCGAACTCGCTTACAACGATTCCTCTGTCCATCGCTTTAACCATTACCCCACGAAGACACCCCCTTACCCAAAATTGTGTTAATGTTGTTTGCATATGTGTTATTGTATTATGAGACATAGTAGAATGCTGTTTACGACGGTGTGTTACATTTAAATGATGGACTCTACTTTCGAACTTACAGATGAAACCCACCAGTTGAAGATCTGAAATGTTTGACGGCAAACAATTGATGTATTCACAGAGTTGAAGGTTTGTGAAGAACCAGCCATACTTCTTTGATAAGTTGATTACAGATCAATTGTTTTCAAAGCACCTAGTGCGGCTGGCTGGGGCTGCAAAAAACACCGACTACATCTCTGCAAAGGAGTAAGACCCCACAATGAGCATGCTGATCCTGACACTAAACAAACTGAGGGTGAAGTTTCAGTAATGCTGGAGCTTTAAGCAATGTTGAGTACCTCTTCATTGCTACTGCTTCCAAGCCCACTCTGGCACTGAGTTGTAGCACCTGAAAGGGTCCTATGTATGAATAAAATAAAACAGTTTGACATTTAAAATAAGTGCAAACAAATGACTGATGCTAAATTGAATTGTTTGAAAGAGAACTGTTTCATCATTTAAATTTGTGTAAACAATTCACTGATGTTTAATTAAATTTTTAGTGACATATAGCAATAATTGGAAATATTTAATTTTGTTGACTTTTGTTTATAAATCATATATATCTGATATATAGCTGTAAAGAGGATCTGGCAGTAGATAACCAACAATAGTTGATATGCCATTAAACCTAACCAAACCAAATCCTATATATCTAATCTATATGTATAAAGTAGATTAGGCATTAAATAATTGATGTTATTTTCCATAGATGAGACACTACTACTAAGGTACGTGGACTTGTGCACTAATTTCAGATGACGGCCATTTAGACGCCTCTTTCTTGATTAAAACGGGTGAATTTAGTTTTGACAGATGGAGACACAGAATACTTCGACATTGTAGCAGGAGTACTGCAAGTGGACACGCTAGTCCCATACCTCTTTATCATCTGTCTAGATTACGTGTTTAGAACATCGATTGATAAAATCAAAGAAAACGGCTTCGAGCTGACAAAGAAAAGTAGCAGAAAGTACCCCGCAAAAATATTTTCCGACGCCGACTTCGCCGATGACATAGCGATTCTGGCAAATACACCCAAACAAGCCGAAAAACTACTGCTAGTTTTGAACAAGCCACGGCAAGCATTGGCCTCCATGTCATTGCACACAAAACGGAATACATGTGCTTTAATCAAACAGGCGACATCTGTAGACTAGATGGAACCTCTCTGAAACTGGTAGACAAATTCACCTACCAAGGAAGCAGCGTCTCATCAATCGAAAAAGACATCGACACGCGGCTAACGAAGGCATGGACTGCTATCGATAAGCTATCGATCATATGGAAGTTACACCTGACCGATAAAATGAAACGCAGTTTCTTCCAAGCAGCGGTCGTATCGATACTGCTATATGGATGCACTATTTGGACGCTAACTAAACGGAGAAAAAGCTAGACGGCAATTACATAAGAATGCTGCGAGCAATATTGATCAAGTGCTGGCGGCAACACATGAACGATAGGGAGAAGAGGCGAGAGAGGGTCAGGGATATCCGTGCTGGCGACACGACATGATGATGGTGATGATGATGATTTTGAACAAATCCTGGAAGTGACACGCTAAAAATGAGCAGTGACGTTCTTGTTTGGGCTTTTCCACATGGAAGCACTCGTGCTTGCTAACCACAAAGACTTATAAAAATCTGATCTGTAAGGACACTGGATTCTATCTAGAGGGCCTGCTGAAAGCGGTTGACAATTAGGACTGATTGTCAGAGAGTCCTGGAATCACCTTACAACCAGAACGACTTATATATATATATATATATATATATATATATATATTGCCATCCACAGACAGACTGTTTCATTCTATCAGAACTCTTCAGTGTGGCTAGACACGCAGGACACTCGAAGCCGGGATCGAAACCCGTCCAACTTTACGTTAGACTAAGTTTCAGACCTCTCGGCCATCAAGCGGACCACGTTGGCTAAGGGAATTTTTAAGGTATTTATTTAGCAACAGCAGCAGCAGCTATTTGTTTACATTTTTACAGCCTATCGGCTACCAGAGTGCTCAATTCTTTCGAAGAGCTTTGCATTACGCTAGCGGCGGCCGGCAATTCCTTCGCCAGGGAGCTCAACCCCCATGGGGGAGCGTATATATATATATATATATATATGTGTGTGTGTGTGTGTGTGTGTGTGTATTGAGACGATATTGGGGCAATGGCCACCGTCGTAGTAAATTGAGACGATGACCCGTGTTCAGATCCCCGACGAAAATGATTAAATCCGCTAATATCATGGGGGAAAGGTACTAATCCCACAAATCATCCTCCAGTTATTGGTAAATAGTAGGGCAGAGTGGGCGATGTAATTTTGAATGGCACCCTGTTAAGGGGAAGGAAGGTTTTGAATTTAAACCTATTAAACCCCGCCTAAAAAATAGACCTTGTGTCGCATCCCGGTGGTGCAAAGAGTTGGTAAATCTCTCTCTCTCTCCCTCTCTCTACATCTCTTTCTATATATACATATAAGGTCTCATCGTGAATGTCATTCGATATTAAGCTTCGTAAATGATTAAATATAAAAAAAAAGACTTTTGTGCGTGAGTAGTTCTATTTACATTCTATTGATTTTGTAGACATATTTCCTCAAAATAAATCGCATCTATATCTTTTTTTTATTGAATTCGTACGCAAAAAGATAGTTTTTTTAAAGGAGGAGATATCGAAACAAAAACGAAAAAAAAAAAAATTTCTTATTTCCGTCACGTTGAATTGTTGCCACTTCGTTCCACACCAGTTTATTATTTTTTTAAACTCTTCCTCACATCACCACCAATTTCTTTATTTTTTATTTATTCTTTTTTTTTTTTTTTTTGGAATTTTCCAACATAGGCAGCAGCCGCGTTCTTCACCGTCACGCGCCAAAGCGCCAACAACGATAGCTCGTCTTCTTTTCATTCTTAAAAAGCAAATATGAAAAGAATGATAAATCACTCGACGACTTACACACGTTTCTACAAATAATTCCCAAACCCCATTCTATTTTTTTGTTTTATCTATTTATTTATTTATTCATTTGTTCTTTTTTGGGTTTTTTTTACACTTGACAAAAAAGTACCCACTTTTCACTTCAATCGCTTTGAGCCTCTTCAAAACAAAAAACAAAAAAGGGCGCTGAAAAGAACTATTTATACCCGACGTAAATTTGGCCATTGTTGGTTTTTTAAAGGTGTGCGAACATCTATAAATGATTGTCTCGCGTTCTGTTTGGGTTTTATGGCATATCAACCCTTGTAGGTTATTTAATGCCAAATCCTCTTTATACATATATATTAAATATAGAGGATTTGGTTTGGTTGGGTTTTATGGCATATCAACCCTTGTAGGTTATTTAATGCCAAATCCTCTTTATACATATATATTAAATATAGAGGATTTGGTTTGGTTGGGTTTTATGGCATATCAACCATTGTAGGTTATTTAATGCCAAATCCTCTTTATACATATATATTAAATATATAGGATTTGGTTTGGTTGGGTTTTATGGCATATCAACCCTTGTAGGTTATTTAATGCCAAATCCTCTTTATACATATATATTAAATATATAGGATTTGGTTTGGTTGGGTTTTATGGCATATCAACCATTGTAGGTTATTTAATGCCAAATCCTCTTTATACATATATATTAAATATAGAGGATTTGGTTTGGTTGGGTTTTATGGCATATCAACCATTGTAGGTTATTTAATGCCAAATCCTCTTTATACATATATATTAAATATAGAGGATTTGGTTTGGTTGGGTTTTATGGCATATCAACCCTTGTAGGTTATTTAATGCCAAATCCTCTTTATACATATATATTAAATATATAGGATTTGGTTTGGTTGGGTTTTATGGCATATCAACCATTGTAGGTTATTTAATGCCAAATCCTCTTTATACATATATATTAAATATAGAGGATTTGGTTTGGTTGGGTTTTATGGCATATCAACCATTGTAGGTTATTTAATGCCAAATCCTCTTTATACATATATATTAAATATAGAGGATTTGGTTTGGTTGGGTTTTATGGCATATCAACCCTTGTAGGTTATTTAATGCCAAATCCTCTTTATACATATATATTAAATATATAGGATTTGGTTTGGTTGGGTTTTATGGCATATCAACCATTGTAGGTTATTTAATGCCAAATCCTCTTTATACATATATATTAAATATATAGGATTTGGTTTGGTTGGGTTTTATGGCATATCAACCATTGTAGGTTATTTAATGCCAAATCCTCTTTATACATATATATTAAATATAGAGGATTTGGTTTGGTTGGGTTTTATGGCATATCAACCCTTGTAGGTTATTTAATGCCAAATCCTCTTTATACATATATATTAAATATATAGGATTTGGTTTGGTTGGGTTTTATGGCATATCAACCATTGTAGGTTATTTAATGCCAAATCCTCTTTATACATATATATTAAATATAGAGGATTTGGTTTGGTTGGGTTTTATGGCATATCAACCCTTGTAGGTTATTTAATGCCAAATCCTCTTTATACATATATATTAAATATATAGGATTTGGTTTGGTTGGGTTTTATGGCATATCAACCATTGTAGGTTATTTAATGCCAAATCCTCTTTATACATATATATTAAATATATAGGATTTGGTTTGGTTGGGTTTTATGGCATATCAACCCTTGTAGGTTATTTAATGCCAAATCCTCTTTATACATATATATTAAATATATAGGATTTGGTTTGGTTGGGTTTTATGGCATATCAACCATTGTAGGTTATTTAATGCCAAACCCTCTTTATACTTATATATTAAATGTATAGAATTTGATTTGGTTGGGTTTTATGGCATATCAACCATTGTAGGTTATTTATTACCGAATCCTCTTTATACTTATATATTAAATATATAGGATTTGATTTGGTTGGGTTTTATGGCATATCAACCATTGGATGTTATTTAATGCCAAATCCTCGTTATACATATACATTAAATATATAGAATTTGATTTGGTTGGGTTTTATGGCATATCAACCATTAGAGGTTATTTAATGCCAAATCCTCTTTATACATATATATTAAATATATAGAATTTGGTTTGGTTGGGTTTTATGGCATATCAACCATTGTAGGTTATTTAATGCCAAATCTTCTTTATGCATATATATTAAATATATATGATTTGGTTTGGTTGGGTTTTATGGCATATCAACCATTGTAGGTTATTTAATAGTAAATCCTCTTTATATATAAATTGAATATATGATATCTAAATACATTTTTAGATAACATTCTTAAACGAGCCTGAGCTTATTTTTTGGTCACGGTAAATGGATTGATTTAATTGCAAACAATTAAGTTTAGCATAAGTGTAGTTAGTTTACACAGTTAAATATAAAAACAGTTTAAATGTCAGTTCTATTACAAACAAATTCACTTTAGCATGTCAACAAAATGAAATGGTTCCAAGTATTGCAATGTAACACTGACAATTCAATTAAAGATCAGTCATTTGTATACACACAGATCTAAAAACAGTTCTATTTCAAACCATTCAGTTTAGCTTAAAAAGAGTTTTTTGTTTACCCACAGATAAATGCAAAAACAGTTCTATTTTAAAGAATCCAGTTTAGCATAAGTACACAGTTTAGTTCAATTTGACCCATATAAATGACCCTATCAGAGTGAACCTGGGAGTGATGGCAATGAAGAGGTACTCCACATTCTCCAAAGATCCAGTATTACTGGAGCCTCACCATCAGATTGTTTAGTCTCATATCAAGGATACTCGTTAGGGGAGTCTTACCCCTCTTACCCAGTTGGTGTGTTCTACAGCCCAGCCGACTGAGAACCTCAGGTTATGTATAACATTTAGTATTTTACAAGCAGAAGTATTCGGCGTTGCCCTGAAAAAAAGATTGCATTGAGAGCAGCTGCTACGTGCGTTGGAGAGGTTTCCCTGAACATGAGCTATCATCAATACCATACAAACGAGGGGCGTGAATGCCAGGCAGAGCATCAATATGCATAATCAACGTGTAATATATCTTATATGTAATCACAAATGGCGTTTATAACCATCAAATTACAATAATTATTTTACTGATTAAAAGATTTGTATCGTAAAATTTTAATCACAATTACATATATATATATATATATATATATATGGCGCTAAAGCCCACGGGGAAGATATCAAATAAATTATTCTCCATCGGGCAACGGGTAAATAGTAGGGCAGACTGAGCCGTTAGCCATCGTATGATAACTTGTCTAGGAAAAGAAAAACTCTGGATTCAAACCTATTAAACTGCGGTTAAGAATCAACATGGAGGGGGTTGGGTAAACACATTCACACACACACGCACACACACATATACACACACATTCATACACACACACACACACACACACACATATATATATATATATATATATATATATATATATGTATATTTATATAATATCATTATCAAGTCGTGTGTAAAGTACGGATTCTTTTTATTCCTTTTCACCATCGGTCCCTTTCGGACATCAGTCTCAGCAGGTGTTTTAGACGAATCCTTGTCATCAACATCAAAATTTGTATTGTATGTACTTTTGTATGGCTTTTAGCACAGCCATATCACTGTAAATATTTACAAATTGAAAACGCTAAAATCATAAATTTTTGTCGCCATTCTATTGCCGGCTGCCGGAAATGCAAAATTCTTCTCACGAATTGTGCACTCCGGTAGCCGATAACGTACATATGAATATATACCTAAAAATCCCTTTGCTTACGCTGATACTGATAATTCTCCAGGGTAAGGTATCCAACTGTTGTAAAGTCAGCTGGGTTTCGATTCCAGCTAGAAGCGTCTCGCGTTTCAAGTCAAAGTGAAGAGTTGTGATACAACAAAAGTGTGTCTGTGGGTGACATTATATATATATATATAAATATATATATATTAGTAATATCCAGTCAGCGTCCGAAGACAGTGGGTCTGGATTATTCTAATATAGAATATATGAGCAAAATCATATAAATCTGTGAGTGCTCGATGTATGGCTTTTGTTACATCACTTATTGCCTTGCGGGTATATAACAAAATTCACATTCAGAGCGTATATAGAGCTATTAGAAGGAAACTCAAACCTAGCTAAGTTGTCATTATAAATTTATTTCGCCAGATAATGCTATACTCTCCGTCTCGTCAGATGACTTTTTACATGGTAGACTTGAGGTTGCGGAACAGCAAATGTGGAATTACAGTTCATATGTATACGAGAACCAAAAAACAAAAAACAAAACAAAAAAAAAAAAAATTTAATTCTCAGGCGAAGGCAAAGGGGGTCAAAACAATAGGGTAAATAAATATATAATGACGACTTAACCATGTTTGAGTCTCCTTCTATTTGGACTATATATATATATATAGTGCAATTAGAAGGAAACTTATATATATATATATATATATATATATATAGTTAATATCCGTTAAACTCTACTTAAGAACTGACCTTGAATCACATCCTACTCACGAGGAAGGTTCGGGTAAATACATATATTCTTATCAAGTCGTGCTTGGAGCACGGATTCATTTGACTCTATCTCACCATTCGTCCCAATTGGCCATCACACTTGGCAGGTCCTTTAGACGGGACTACTCTCCGCATAGAGCTGGCGGCTGTAAGTTTTTACTGGTCCCCAGAAGTAGTACCCTGTATATCTCTTTCTTACTCAGATGGTTCGTTAGATGAAATTCAAGTGGCTGTAGAGAAGCTCTGTTGAGGTGTGTTGCTTCTAGGATTTATTTAAATCAGTATGCAACATCCTAGTGCTCACGTAGCTTTTTCTCCTAGTGCTTTTCGTACGAGTCGAAGTGGTGTAGCTCTACTATAATGTAATATATTGCCTTGACCTGGTGAATGTGGATAACAGATATATCCGGCCGTTGATAAAATCAGCAAAGTGACAATAGGAAAACAAGCAATGCGTGGGTGTAAGCCGCGACCAATGGAGAACAAGCATTGTCTTGGTGTAAATCTTGGCCAATGAAAAAATAAAATTGCGTGGGTGAAGAGGAATGGCCATGTGTGCCGCGCGGAAGTTTTAAGACTATATGAGGTCTTGAAGTTCCCGCTGGCTTTTCCGAGCTCCGTTGTGTGTGCGAACTCTCTCCGACTGCTCTTCGACTTCACACAAGCGTCATCCTCAAAGTGAAAATATAAGATTATATTTTTGTTGTGGACCAATAAAAGTTCCGGAAGAAAGACACGAACTCGGGGTTACGTGAAACAAGTATATTGAACGAAAGTATAAATACAGCATTGGTAAAAGAGTGTTGAACGGTAGACTGACTGCCAAAAGTGGTAGGCTGGAGTTAACTCAACGAGATGAATATTCTCCCGGTATTCATAGTAATAAAAAGAGTTCATAATAGTCCGTAAGGTAGTTACCATAATTTTTTATAAATCTATTCCTTGTCGTTTGTCAAGATCCAGTCATAGTATATTACTGAAGTGTTGGCACAGCTATAGCTTGGAAGATTTCTCGTTTTATTTTATCAAAGAGATCAGATATTTGTATGGTCGTTGAGTTGTTAATAAATATCCATGCTTTTGTTATGAGCATATTGACATTGATTCAGTCTTTCGTGTATTTATGTACCTGCCCTTACGCCTGAGCAGGAGGTGACACAAGTAATTTTAAGTGGTGTTTAACAGATTTAAATTCAGGGTTTTCCTTCTAATAGTGTTGTATATTGCTGCTGGATCTTGACAGACAGCGAGCAACACGTATATATAAAAATATGATCTTATATTTATTTTCTTCAACGGTAACGCTAGTGTAGAATACGAAAGCAGTCGGGGAGAGTTCGCATACACAAATAAGCTGTTGGCAGTCAGAATGTAATATAATTGCCGAGGAATTTCGTTTTATATATCTTGCCTTTCGGTTGAGTTAGGCTGAGAACCTTTCGCTTAGCGCATGAGTTAGTTAGGTGCAACATTAACGCAGGTGTTCACGCGCGAGCAGAGGATGTGTCATTCAGTTATGTCAAAATAGAAATCCCAGATAAGAATTGGGGCCAGGATATCTGGGTGACGTCACGCACCGGAAGGGTGGGCTGAGATTTGAGAAAAAGCAGTTAGTTGAGTTCCCGCCTCGGAAGAAGATGGTTGACTCTCAGAGCTGGGCGAGGCCAGACGACTTTGTGCGCTACGGGCGCCGCGCGTTGGTTGGGTTGAGAGCTGACGATGTAAAAGCAGTCAGCATATAAATATTGTGTGTCTCTCTCTCCTCATGTCGAAAAACCTTTAAACTCAAAAAGGTGAATAAAAGTTTCATACCTGAACCAATTTCGTGAGTTTCCCGTTTTCGGATTCCTATATATGTTTATGAACATTTTATGAACATTATGTCTATTTCACATATCCGTATCATGGGTATGTTACAAGAACAACCAGTGAAAACTGAACTTCAGCCAAAATAGACCCTATATAGTTTTAAAACTCCCACACGGCCTGTTCACCCACGCAAAGCTTGTCTCTGTTCGTTACGGCTTACACCTACGCATTTCTTGTTCTCCAATGATAAGGCCAAAACCCTAGTATTTTTTATGCCTCGGTTATCTCACTCACGCTTTCTGCTTTTAGTTAGTCACGTCTACGACTGGATGTATCTATCAACTACATCTGCCGGGTTCATCGGCGGTCAAGACAATATATTACAATAGAGCGGTTGCCATACCAAGTTGTGCTGATAGAGGATGATCCTCCTCCTCCTCTCTCTCTCTCTCTCTCTCTCTCTCTCTCTTTTGTCATATGTCCCTATCGTCCTCAAGACTGTATCTGCAGTCTGCACTGAACTGATGAATATAAGCTTTTGCTGATAGGCTATTACTAGTGTGTCCATGAGTAGGAGTCCATAAGAGAACGTCGGTTATGAGGTTTTTTTATTTCTCAAGCACAGTTTAGCGAGTCTTGTTTGTCTTACTTGGATGGTTTTTGGGATAGGCAATTGGCTCTCCAGCTGCAGTTTTGTGGGTTGCTGCTTCCTGATTTGTTTAAAACCGCACATAGTTTTCTATATATGTACATATATATATATAAGCAATTGTTTTCTGGAACATTTTCATAAGTTTAGGTCGGCTCATTGGCCTAGTGGGTAGACTGTTCTCCAATGGCCCAGGAGACCTGGGTTCAATCCTAGGCCGCGTCATAACGAGGCCTTTAAAAATGGTACTTTATACCTCCTTTATTAACACTCAGCATCATAAAGGTACGTATCAAGGGTAAAGTGGAGCAATACAAGGAAAGGAGTAGCGCCCTCCCCTACACTTCGGTGTAGTAGCTATTGAAAAGGGAGCCTTCAGGTCGCCCTCGACTAAAGGGAGACAACCTTTTTTTACTTTACTTTCTTTTATAAATAGCAAATCAACCCCAGTGGGTTATTTAATGCCAGATCTAACTTTGTATAAGTACAGAAGTGATACTATTCCACCAATAACAGGGGGCATAATGGCTTCCATAGCTTTCTCTAGGGTATTAGTCCGAAAGTGAAATTTAAAGCGAAACTGAAGTTTGAACTCGCTTACGACGATGTCAGTCGAGAATGTTAATCACTACTTTAGGGGCACTCCTTTTCCTCCTCTAAAAAGAAGATAATGTCAAGTTTTTATGATCGATCCAGAGGTGACATTATGTAATATAATGGCCGAGGGATTTCGTTTAATACCTTTGGGTTTAGTTAGGCTGAGAACCTTTCGGCTCAGTGCATGGGTTACTTAAGGTGAAACATTAACGCAGGTGTTCACGCGCGCGGGCGGAGCGGGCGTGTTTCTCAGAGATGTCACAATAGCCCAGATGGGAAACGGGGCTACAGAGTGCGGGTGACGTCACGCACCGGGAGCGCGCCGAGGATTTGGGGGATTTTGAAAAAGTCCGTGAGTTGAGTTGAGTTCTGGCTCGGGAGAAGACGGTTGGCTTTCGCTCGCTCGCCGAAGCCAGGCCAGTGGCCTTGTGGCAGGTGCCACACGTGTTAACGTGGGGGCAGATGGAAAAGCTTGAATAGAAAGAATGTGTATCTCTCTTCCTTATGTCGAAACCTTTAACACAAAGGTAATAAAAGGTTTCGTACCTGAACTAAGAAGTCGTAAGTGTTTTTCGAGATTCCGATGTTCTATGTATATATATATATATATACGAACATTATGAACGTTTTACATAACGGTATGAATATGTCCATTTCACGTATTCATATCTGGCTATGGTGCAGTTATTAGAAACAATTACAAAGTAGAAATGGTAAAAACAGCTGATAATCACAAAAATGAATTCTAGTGGTTGCTATTCGTGACGTAACTTTTTAATGTGTTTAGTTACTCTGTTTTAATGACATATCAACCTACGTGGAAATACCCGTGGTGCAATGGTTATCGTCGTATGAAATGAACCGGGCGAAACGAGTTCAAATGCTGGATGAGGCATATTGCATTTCACATAGCATTCACATTACTTGGGAAAGGCATGAATCCAATTATTCTCCATCCAGCTATCGGTAAACAGTGGGGAAGACTGTGTTCTTTAGCCTTGTTTAGGCAACCAGTCTAGGAGAAAGAAAATTCTGTATTCAAACCTGTTAAACTCTGCTTAAAATTTTACCTTGTATCACATCTGGCTCGTGTTGAGCGGGGTTGGCAATTATACAAGTGGGTTATTTAATGCCAAAGTCAAACTTATAGGATAACATTAGTGGT
Organism: Sepioteuthis lessoniana; assembly: GCA_963585895.1. Taxonomy (NCBI): domain Eukaryota; kingdom Metazoa; phylum Mollusca; class Cephalopoda; order Myopsida; family Loliginidae; genus Sepioteuthis; species Sepioteuthis lessoniana. The sequence goes on from OY757935.1 coordinate 8,231,803, forward strand.
AATATTTAAACCATCGGCGGGATATTAGTGGTTGGGGAAGTTTATACCTTTCTCAAGAGAATAAGTCCAAAAGTGAACGTAATGGTACGACGGAGTTTGAAGTCGCTTACTTAGACGTTGCAATCTAACACGTTAGGTTTATCCCTCGGTGGCTCCCTTGTTTTGTTTTGTTTTGTTTTTTTAATCATGTTAAGGACATAATTATTAACTGTAAAGAAAAAAAAGCAAATTCAGAAGGAACTTAGCGAAGGTGATAGGCGGGATTTACTTCTATTCGAACTGGATGCTCAGTTATAGCAGCCTTGTGTCATATGCTATGAGATTCACTTTCAGACTGATACCCTTAATAAGTACCACCACCGTCCTTCCAATAGCACTAATACCCTTAGGAAAGGTATGAATCCAATTATTCTCCCCCCAGCTATGGATAAATAGTAGGGCAGACTAGGTTCTTCAGCCTTGGTGAGGCAACTAGTCTAGGAGAAGGAAAACTCTGAATTCAAACCTCTTAAACTCCGCTTAAAAAAAGTGACCTTGTGTCATATCCTGCCCGAGCGGAGGGGTTGGGTAAATAGGACCACCACCGTCCTTCCACAAGAATGGCTTTGCTATTAAATAACCCAAAAAGTTTGATATGCCATTAAATAAAGAAATCATTCCAAATTAATCTGTTGTATAATCACATGCTACAACTATACACACATACATGCAGAATACATATTGACGCAATAACAAAAGATGAGCGAAGACTTCTTTAAAAAAAATATACCTCTCACTTTATTTGAAAAGTTTTGTGCATGAGAGGGAGTTGAGGACCGAACAGAACTGCAGTATATTGACCTCCACTCTTATGGCCATCAGCGTTGTGTCTTTCTCGTTCTCCAGAGCTGCACAACCGGAAGCCCGGTGGCCAAGCTCTCTGCTGGATGATGGCTTTCTCTGCCGCATCTTGTCTCTAACTCATCTGATCTTCAACTCAATCGGGGGTCCCAAAGACCCCTTCTGCCGGGTGGTGGCTTTCCTTACCACATCTTGTCTCCGACTCGTCTGATCTCCAACTAACTGACTTCCTGTCTACACCGAGTTATATAATAGTTCAATCGCCCACTAAATCTTTGGAATGGCATGTTTGATTGTCATCAAGCGGAAATAACTGTCATTCAGTTCACAGGTCACTCTCTTCCGGTGCATCAGTCTGTGAGTGTACCATGAGATTTTATCTTGTCCCATATTTCAGCCAAGCCCACCTACGTGATTTCTTCTCATAACTGCCATCGGAATGTGTCACTTCCTTCCGGTGCATTACTTTGGAATGGTATGTTTGGCCGGGTCGAAGGTCAATATACAACAAATCTACCGTGAGTTTAATGTGGACGCCACGACCAGTATAAGATCCTCTTAGTCGGAATAAGAATGATTATAGCTGAGGGAAATATATTTAAAACCAAGTTATAGGGAATCTTAAACTGTTCTGTTTTCAATAAGGGCAAAGGCATATTGAGTACAATGATTTTCACTTTGTGAATTTGACTCGAGGTTACAAATTGCTTATCTTGACTGAATCAGTTTATAATTTTTCATTTCTAGTTTTACCTACCCTGGCGGTGAGGCATGGAAAACTCAACTCTATCCCCTGCAGGGTGGTAAGACTCCCTAAACAGAGAGGTGTCCTTGATATGACACTAAACCTAATCTGATAATAAGGTTCGAGTTCTGGAGATTTGAAAAATTTGGTGTATCTTTTCATTACCATTACTCTAAGTTCCACTCAGATAGTACCTGTTAGGGCCCGATCTATGGGGTAAATTCATCTGCTTAATAATTATTCATATTTGATATGACTGCGTGTAAAAACAAACCTAATGATAGACATAGATGTACAATAACATCGATTAGGTTTAGTTTCTTTGTTTAATGGCATATCAATCTTTGTAGGCTATTTAAAAGCTATCCTCCTTTGTAGGTTGTTTCAAAGCTATTCTTCTAGAAGAACAGTAGAGGTACCATTTAACTCATAGCTGGCAGGATAAGGTGGTTTATACCTTTCCCAAGAGTATTTGCCCAAAAGTGAACGTAATAGCGCTATTGGAGTACGAACTCGTTTACTACGATTCTGAAGTCCAGCTCTTTAACCATTACACCACGAGGACACACCATCTTAGACACGTTGACATACCTTTAAAATCAGCTATATAATCTCATTGTTGGTTTAATCCAAATTTCAAAATTTTTTGTTTGGTTTTATGGCATATAAACCACTGTAGATTATATAATGTCAAATCCATTTTTATACATATATATTATATGATATCTGAAAAAATTTTGATGATAAATCAGTCATTTGTTTACACCGTTAAATATTAAAAAAAAAATTCTATTTCAAACAATTCGGTTAAGCATAAGTAAGCAGTTTAAATGTCAAACAGTTCTATAGGACCCTATCAATTGCTACCTCTCCAAGCCAGAGTGAACCTGGGAGCAATGGCAATGAAGGGGTATTCCACATTCATCAAAGCTCCAGAATTACTGGAGCCTCACCATCAGAACAGTAAATGTAATAATTTACGAAGCTATTTGCTTCGATGTAGCACAAGGCCAAATGAATGGGGCACCCAATGAGACTCGAACTCACTCTTGTAGGTTTGCTAGTCTAGCTAACCATTACACCACCAGATGTAAGTGTATTCTACAGTCCCAGTCGACTGGACCTAAGGACTCTTGTTAGATGAGTCTTACCCCTCTGTAGAGAAGCAGTAGGTTTATTCTACAGCCCCATGTCAAAACAGAAATCCTTTTATTGAATATAACTATATGAAACTCTTTTGTTCTTAATGGTGAGGCATTGAAAGCGAATGGCACAATGGGATGAATAAATAAGTTTTCTAAAATCTCCAGAATCAGGAATGGAAACAAGTTGACAAAGTTCAACATCTCATCGTGTGAACCAGGTGTAACACGATATGCTGGATCTTGTACTTCGGATGGAAACAAAAACAATTAAACAGAATGTGCCAAGGTCACCAGTCTCGACTGACCATCTAAGCGGAGCAGGTGCAAGCCGGATGGTATCGGGCACGTGAAGCGGATGTGGGGTTGAGTGTTCTGTGAATCCCTATAAAAAAGATGAGTTTCTCGATTTGCCCTCTCTTTTTGGTGGCTGGCCTATGGGGAGACAAGCATTTACATGTATGTGGAGTAAGTGGACCTTTCAAACATTCGAGAAAAAGTTGTTGCCATCGAGAACGAAGACGTTGGCTCTGATCTTGTGTACATCATATTTTTCTTTTGAGGAAAACCTCTTAATTTATATCGAGCTTTTCGGATAATCTTAATCCCCGAAGTGGGCAAATCTCATATTTTAGCCGTAGGTAGTAATCTTGCAGAGTTTAATTTTATTAGACGTTTCTTTTTACAATTAAAAAAATCAGATGGAACATGAAAATGACTTTAGAGATTTTTACTTGAAAAAGTAAATGTTTCTTGAATTAAAAAAATAAAGAATAAAAAGAATTGTCGGTCGGCCTGGTGCATTATTCAGGAAGAATTTAATAAGTGAAAAATCAAGCCACGCCTAACTAGTGACCATCCATCAGACATTTTTGATTCATTAATGGTATATGTATTGAAGTCTGTGACGGGAATTGTGGACTGAGTCGACAAACACCTTTCGTAATACATACACACACACACACACATTATCATTATTTTTTATTATTATGAGTATTATTTCACTTGTAAATATTTCACGAGAGTCAGTGACATGAAGTCGTCTCTGGTCAGGAAAACTCTTTTCAACATTCTAGTCGATTTTTACAATTGCTATCACCGTCAACCTCGTGATCTGTAGCTTTTTCAATTCACTGGTAGGGTCTGAGTTCTTGTTTCTTTTGTTTTCTTTGATTTTCATTCTGTGGTCCGCGGAAACGTACAAGTCTGCCATATAGCAAAATAGCAAGTTATCTCTTTCTCGTGTCCTGGATATGACACTAAACAGTCTGATGGTGAGGTCCCAGTAATGCGAGGGCTTTGGGGAATACAGAGCACCCCTTCATTGCCATTGTTCCCAGGTGCTACCACTCTGACCGGAGTGGTAACACCTGATAGGGCCCTATCTATGGGTTAAATAGAACTAATGGAATATTTATGCTAAAATGAATTGTTTGAGTAAACTGAATAGCTTGAAATAGAAATGTTTTTGACAATTAAACCGTACTTACATTGAAACTGTGTGCTTATGCTTAACTGAATTATTTGAAATGGAACTGTTTTTTGACATTAAAACTGTGTTTACACTTAACTGAATTGTTACATATAACTGCTTGAATAGTTTGAAATAGAAATGTTTTTGACACTTAGACTGTGTACTCATGCTAAACTGAATTTTTTTAAATAGAACAGATTATTTACATAAAAATGGATTTGGTGTTAAATAACCTACAAAAGTTGATATGCCATAAAACCAAACCAAACCAAATCTCTCTTTCACTCTTTTTTTTTTTTTTTTTAGTTTATTGCTTGTTCTGCTCTTCTGGCAAGGAACTGGAGATCCCTTTGTATTTCAAAACGCTAAATAAGTTTATGCGTCCAGGACGGATTCTGATTTGAGCTTTTACTATTTCATTACATGGTCAGATTTTAATTCCCAATGGATCACATCACCTTCCTCACCGAGTCGATATTCCTTTTGAATTATTTTGCTATATTCA
>OY757935.1:8241508-8284008 GCA_963585895.1 Sepioteuthis lessoniana
TAGCAAGTAAGGTGATCTAGTGCGATCTCCAGTCTCCAACGCTCTCATACTATTCCTATAAGAAGCTGCTCTCCACCTTCTAGTCTGCCCTGATATAAGTAGCTACTGCTATATATGACAGATGGACTAGTTCATTGTGTGGAAAAAATTTGGTGATACCCAACAGTTAGGCAACCAGTCTAGGAAAAGGAAAACTGAATTTAAACCGGCTGAACTCTGCATGGAAAAAATGACTTTATGTCACATTCTGTAGTTGGTGAATATACACATACTGAATTTTTTTTGTTGTTTTATGTTTTTTGGGGTGAGGTGCCAAGTTGAGTACTACGGCAAGGAGGTTGATCGTCTCTTGAGGATTAATTTGACGGCTTAAACGCAATTTAGACAACATTTTCCTTAAAGTTGGACAAACTCTTGCAATTTAAAATAAAACAGACTCACTATTTTCTCTGCACACCCACTTTGCGTTCAACTGATCAGGTCAAGAACGTTTCAAGATCATCAAAGTCCGCTCAAGTGTGAAATAACCCGTTATTGTTTCAATAATGATGCTTTCAAAATTAGAATATATATATATATATCTTTCATCTCTAACGTCTCAACTAAATTAGATACGTTGTGAAGCTGTTCGCTCAGCAAGAAAGCGTCGGGAAGTGAAGGGGAAAAATTTGATAAAGTTTCTTAAAGGATTAAAGTTAAGTTATCATTGTCCTCTCCCTGTCATCAAGATTTGATTCTGTCTAAGAAATTCGATTGACGTCAAAAGATCGGCATGAAATTGAGCTGAGAATTACTTAAGTGAATTATCGCCGATCAATAATTGCTCAGATCAATAAATGCGGCTTTCTCATGTGGTAAATTGTTGATCACTCAACCAAAAAATATTGACGCTTGTACTGGTGTCAACATGCACACACACACACACACACACGCATGCACATATATATATGTATATATATATATATGTGGGGGGGAGGAGAGTTTTTGGATGTAAATACCCACACAAATGTAAACAAACGTAAACATTGAGATAGAAGCTAAGATGTGGACAATCTTAGCTATATAAGAGGATATGATCATACTCAAATATATATATATATATATATATATATATATATATATGTATATATATATATATATATATAGATAGATAGATAGATAGATAGAGAGAGAGAGGTATGAACAGAGATATCTAGAAAGGTAGATAAAAAGAAAAAGAAAGAAAGAGAGATAGAGAGAAAGACAGAAAGGGAGAGAGAAAGAAAGAGAGATATATGAACCGATTGGATAGATAGATAGATAGATAGATAGATAGATAGATAGAAATAAGCAAAGAGAAACTGGGACAAGTAGCTAGTCTATATTAGCTATCTATTTAAGTAGCTATTTATGCATTGAGTTCTTTATATATATATATATATATATATATATATGTGTGTGTGTGTGTGTGTGTGTGTGTGTGTGTGTGTATCTGAATATGAAAACCTACACCAGTGTACTCAGATGTAAAGATTAAGTATATGAAGAGACATTCTCACACACACACACACACACACACACACACACACACACACACACACATATATATATATATACATATATATATATATATATATATATATATATATATATATATTGGAAGAAATGAATTGAATCTGTTAGAATGTACGTAGAAAAGGTAAGAAAAATATCTTTGATAGTTTGTTTATTCAACAACTCGTATCGACTTCAATCTTTTTTTGAATGTACAAGTGTTTTATCCAAATTATTTTAGTACGAGAAACAATTATGATAGATAGATTTTCCTTCACTTAGAAGTCTTCATCAGGGCTTTAGGATCTTGCTATGTGAAAAAAAAAACGATTAGTACAGTTTGATATGTTCAGATTGCATCATATTATGCGATGGGATTTTTTGGAAAAGTCAATGGCGTTTTGTGGCTTGAGAAACGGATTTGTGACGTTTTATTGCTTTGAATGTTTAGAGAAAGGGGAGCTAATCTATAGAGTGAATTGTGACTTTTTTATATTATTTTTCCTATATATGGTGACATTTTAAAAAGCCCTTGTTGTGGTATTGTGTTGTGGTGTACAATGGAACATGCTTCAATTCTTCTTTTATTTTTGTCATAAATGAAGGCAAATATGGCAGAATTTTGATAGTCAAAAGTGGGGTCAAAATTTTATGAGAAACTAAAAAGTTTGTTGCGTTAGCAGTTTTAAAACCTTTTTTATGTTCATTGTTTTGTTTTGTTTTTTTTGTTTAAATTTCTGCTTGCTTCTCCTATGTAAAAATAATTGCAGTTTTGGTGGGGGATATTGTAAAATCCTGAGTTGGACAGGAAATCTGTGTTTTGGGGGGTTGTTCTTTACTTTTTGTTTTATTGTTTGTTTGTTTTTGTGCGGTTATTGGTTTTATACCTAAGTGATGTATTTTTTATATTGGGGGGGGGTAGTAGAATTTGGGGAGGGGAAATTACATGTCTCTCTCTATCATATTTACCCAACCCCTCCGCTCGAGCAGGATATGACACAAGGTCATTTTTTAAGCGGAGTTTAACAGGTTTGAATTCAGAGTTTTCCTTCTCCTAGACTAGTTGCCTCACCAAGGCTGAAGAACCTAGTCTACCCTACTATTCACCCATAGCTGGAGGGAGAATAATTGGATTCATACCTTTACCAAGGGTATTAGTGCTATGTAAAATGCAATCAGTCCAGGATATGAACTCGTGTCGCCGTGTCCAATTCCTACGACGATAACCATTAGACCACGGGCACCTCGTAAATGTCTCTCTATAGGGTTCGTATTTGAGCAAGGTTTACTTTTATTATATTGTGGGATGTATGTTTGTGGATATTTATGGCTTTTAATCCACACTAAACGGTAGCTTTCTTAAACTAGTAGACAAGTTCACCTGCCAAGGAAGCAGTGTCTCATCGACTGAGACAGACATCAACATGCAACTAGCAAAGGCATGGATATCTATCAATAGGCTATCGATCATATAGAAGTCAGACCTGACCGATAAAATGAAACGCAGTTTCTTCCAAGTAGCAATATGGATGCACTACATGGACGCTAACTAAACGGATGGAGAAAGGGCTTGACAGCAACTACACAAGAATGCTGCGAGTAATATTGAACAGTTCCTGGCGGCAACACCCAACAAAGCAGCAGCTGTACAGCCACCTACCACCCGTCACGAAAACTATCCAAATTAGACGAACCAGACATACAAGACACTGCTGGAGAAGTAGGGACGAGCTCATAAGTGATGTACTCCAATGGACCCCTTCACATGGCCGAGCAAAAGCAAAGCAAACCTACATACAGCAGTTCTGTGAGGACACGGGGTGTAGCCCTGAGGACATACCAAAAGCGATGAACGATAGGGAGAGGTGGCGGGAAAGGGCCTGAAATATCCGTGCTGAAGGCACAAGATGATGATGATGAAGATTTGGCACGGGGGATGAATGATTCAGGATATTTTAGTTTGGAAAAAAAGTTATGGACGTTTTCAAATTCGTCGTTTGGGGGAGCAGATTCTAAGCGCTCTTAGGAAAATAAAACTTATGAGAACGCTACTTTTTGTTTTATCGCTATAGTTCGAATAAAAATGTATGTAGTCAATTTTGTTGTTTATCTTGTGCTAAATTTTGAATTCTAACTTATGTCCAGGGAAAGTAAGGAATTATTTTTCTCGTGTTCGTATGTTAAATTAATGCTTGGTTCAACTTGGTTTTGTTTTTATACGATTTGATGAATATTATGTTTTTGGGGATAAATAATTAAAATGTCGTCAATGTATCTAAAGTATTGGATATCATTTGGCAGGTTATGTTTGAAAGGCAGGAGTTCTAAAAATTCTAGGTAAAGGAAAGCTAGAACGCCTCTTAAAGGGGATCCAATGGTGACGCCAAGTTTTTGTTGGTAGTAAGTATTATTATATTTGAATAAGCATTGGTTAGTACATTATTTTAAAGAGTTTAGAGACAGATAATGGGGGAGGGGGTTTGATTTTTTCTTGGTGGATTTTCAGTTAGAGGATACATTTTTTAACGGGTATGTTTGTGTACCAAGTTTGAATGTCAAGATTAGTTATAAGTTTATTTTCTATGTTTGAGTTTCTTATTTTGCTGAGGAGGTCGCCAGGATTATTAAATGTGGAGGGTTAGTTGTGCTTGAGGTAATTTACTAAGCTTTTTTATTTAGATGTAGCACAAGGCCGCATGAATTGGGCACCCAATGAGAATCGCACTTACTCGTGTAGGTTTGCTAGTCTACCTTGCTAACCATTACACCACCCGAGGTGCCCGATTAGTTGTGCTTGAGAGAAGTGTTAATCTTTTGGTTATGTGTTTTTCAGTGTTATTGGGGCGGTGTTTATACCAAAGATAATAGGGCATAGAGGGATCTTGTTTTTGTGTGTTTAAAGGGGTCCGTAGATTGTTGGGATAGTTGGGTGGTATTTATTAATGTGGACCATAGTTTGTCTTCGTTTGAGATTATTTTTTATAGGAGTTGTTGAAGATTTCTATGCTTAAATAACCAACAATGGTCGAAATGCCATAAAACCCAACCAAACTAAATCCTATACATATAAAAGTAGGTAAAGTTGGCGACCATAGTGGAGGGCGAACAGAGGGCTCCCTTTTCAAAAGCTACTACACCGAGGCGTAGGGGAGGGCGCTACTCCTTTCCCTGGATTGCCCCACTTTACCCTTGATACGTACCTTATATCGCTGAGCGTTAAGTATCATTTTAAAAGTATTTGGTATGACGCGACCTGGGATTGAAGTAATGTCTCCCGGATCATTAGCGAACACTCTACGCACTAGGCCAAGAAGCTATACATATAATATATATGTATAAAGCAGATTTGGTATTAAATAATCAACAAGGCTTGATGGGCCATAAAACCGAAAAAAAAAACCTTCGTAGCTTATTTACTGCAAAAACTAGCCGTGAAAGAAAAATAAAATGGATATACTTTAACCGATTGCTGAAGGGGATTAGGGGGTTCATAAATTTCCTTATGACTGAAATGGGAAAGTAATAGTGGGAATGAATTCTAAACTCGTTCAACGTAACGCCGAAATCCAGCACCTTAGTTAATATGTTATATAGACTACACTATTTTAATCATGTCTTTTTTTTTAAATATTACTGTTACTTTACTATTTAAAAGTTAAAAAAAGAAATGATTTGTCAAATTATTATACGTACAATGCATCTTTAATTCAAAGAAATAGTTTTAATTAGGGCGATGAACGATAGCGAGGAGTGGCGAGAGAGGGTCAGGGATATCCGTGCTACCAGCGCGATATGATGATGATGATATTGAGATGAAAAAATCAGGTTTTTCCTTGATATTCAGATCATACACTGAATTCATTGGTTTTTCAAGCATTCACATTTTTTCCCCTTTATCCTTTCTTCTTAAAATCATTCAACTGTAAATAATGAAGGAATAGCAATACTCGAAACCATATAACAGTGAGCAAACAATAAATAGCAATACTCGAAACCATTTGTAGGCAAATAAATAAGCTGAGCCTCATTTAAAAATAATGTTACCAACAAACTAATCGTTTAACGAAGGCAAGGACAGGTATCAATAAGCTATCGACCATAGGGAAATCAGACCTGACCGATAAAATGAAACGCAGTTTCTTCCAGGCAGCGGTCGTGTCGATACTGATGTATGGATGCACTACTTGGACGCTAACAAAACGAATGGAGAAAAAGCTAGACGGCAATTACACAGGAATGTTTCAAGCAATATTGAACAAGTCCTGGCGGCAACACCCAACAAGGGACCAACTATACGGCCACTTACCTCCCATCACGAAAACTATCCAAGTTAGACGAACCAGACATGCAGGACACTGCTGGAGAAGCAGGGACGAGCTTATAAGTGATGTACTCCTATGGTTCCCACATATGGCCGAGCAAAAGCAGGACTTCCAGCTCGAACATACATCCAGCAGCTGTGTGAGTGTACGGGATGTAGCCCTGAAGACCTGCCAGAGGCGATGAACGATAGGGAGAAGTGGACAGAGAGGGTCAGGGATATCCATGCTAGCAGCATGACATGATGATATATATATATATATATATATAGTGGAGTATAAAGTTTAAATCTAATTTAATATAAAATCTGTAATTTAGGTCAAAATGTAATTTAAAAATAAAAAATTAAAAAATATTTTTAAAATAAATTTACTACATTTTTAACCGAAATTTAAATTTAAAACGGAAGTGGGCTTAATGAAGAGATAACTCTTCACTCCTCTTCTATCCCCTGCCACTTTTCTGTGTCTATTCTGGGTTTTTTTTATCTGAAAGATCTGAAGAAGTCCTGTTAATTTTTTTTCGTGTTTCTGGAAATTTCAAAAATGCGTAACAGGATGGAAATAAATTTATAATCCTATTTCAGCGGTTTTGTTGTTTTTCTTAAAGTGTGTGTATATATATATATATATATATTAGGTCTTATCAGCAGTGTATACTGTGATCTCCAAGGGTGGAGATCACGGTGCGTAAGTGTGTGCAAATACACATATGTTTCTGTTGGTATCTGTATTTATAAACATGTAAGTATATGTATATGTATACATATTTATGTCCATATGTATACATGTATATGTATTGGAGATGACGGTATACACTGTTGATTAGATCTAATAAGGTCGAAACAGCTGTCCAGTATTTCTGTATATCGTGTGTAAGTGTTCGCCGGGTTTTCTGGTCACGGCAATTCAATTCACAATATAATTCCTCTACTTAAAAAAAGAAAAATCTAGATCTAATTCAGATGTGTGATATTTTGTTCGGCTTTATTTCAACCGAACAAAATACCACACATCTAAATTCGAGTTAAGTGATTGATTTATCCAACTTTCCACATATTTCTATCAAATAATAATAGCCATTTTCATCCACCAGAACTTATAAAATCCTGGTATTTTTAGTTTAGATGAAAAACTCATTTTTTCAATAAAAAAATAGAGGTATACTTATTTCAGGACGATACACTTATGAATATGGTCCAGTCGGCTGGGGCTGTAGAATACACCGACTGCATCTCTATGAAGGCAAATATGGCAGAATATTGATAGTCAAACACTAACCCTAACCCAATCCTGATATGACACTGAACAATCTGATGGTGAGGTTCTTGTAATACTGGAGCTTTGGGGAATGCGGAGTACTCCTTCATTACCATTGGTCCCAGGTTAACTCTGGTGGTGTTAGGTTAGCTATGACTCAGAGCCGTACAGCAGGGTGGTGAGTACGATGGCTCGATAGACGTTGTATAATGGATGCAACTATATATATATATATATACATATATATATTGAATTAATCTTCCATAATGCCAGACAGAAAGTTTTGCCAGGAAGAATTTGTTATATCACTGTAGAATACTACCCTATCTGTGACAATCGACATTAAGAATATTTTTACGGGAGTTAAAATAACTGTTGAAAACACGCAACAATCTTTACCTACAATTAGGCAAGAAGATATGCATACAAGACGACCGATGGACCAAAAATGTTCTCTTGCCCAGTCGGCTTGGGACTCCTGTATATGACACTAAACAATCTGATGGTGAGGCTCCTGTAATGCTGGAACTTTGGAGAATGCAGAGTACTCCTTCGTTACGATTGCTCCCAGGTAGCACGGAAATGGTAGCACTTGATAGCCTTTTATCTATAGGTCCAGTAGAACTAAATAGTGTATTTCAGCTAAACTAAATTGCTTGAAATGAACAGTTTTTATAACTCACCGTGAGTAATATTTATACAAAACTGAATTGTTTGAAATAGAACAATATATATGTATAGTTTCTTGGTTTGGTTTCTTTGCTTAATGGCATATCAACTCTTTTTAGGTTATTTAATGCCAAAGCCATTCTCCGAGAAGAACAGTAGTGGTACTATTTAACCCATACCTTTCCCAAGGGTATTTGCCCAGAAGTGAACATAATAGCGGAATTCGAACTCGCTTACTACGATTCCGCAGTCCATCGCTTTAACCATTACGCCACGAGGACACCCCCATATATATGTATAGAATGGATTTGGTATTAAATAACCTACAATGGTTGATGTGCCATAAAACAAATCAAATAATAATATCCATTTTCATTATATAAGAATAATAAAATCTGGCTATCATTGGTTTAGGAGAAAAACTATTTTATAAAAACAATAGATTAGGTTGTACATATTTCAGGACGATACTGTTCCAAAAGAAATAATAAAATCCTGCAATATTTTGTTCTTAAGAAAGTTAACTTTTTGAAAGTGGAAATCGGCATTTGATAGTATGGAAAGACCCGATTACTCAGAAAATACCTCCCAATAGGTAATCTCTTTGCCAAACCCTAACTAGAACATTGGCCTCTCCCTTTCCTGTGGTAAAATTCCAAATACATCGGAAATTTCGTCTTAGAATCATTTCTCATGTTACCACCAACATGAACATGAAATTGATGGACGACTGAGTATTATTATTTTTCATGGCATGAGTTTATATTTGTAAAAGAATCTGCCGTTGCGATTGTCAGGGTTTGATGCTTGATGTAAAGCCGTCAATTTTATAGACGAACATATCAGTCAAGACGTTTGCATTCCTCAGAGATGAGACCACCTATAAGATTGACTTATATTACAACGAGGATGCCAAAATTATTGTACTCTAAAATGAATTTTGAATCAGTTGTGTCTATGTTGAAGCAACTTGGTTTCCATTCTTTAAAATCAAATTTCAAATGATACGCGCGCACACACACATACACACATATATACGTGATGCCATCAATACGTTTCCAGACATTTTTGTACAGACATTTAAAATTGGCGTAGACTCTTGGAAGTTCACTATGTTATTGCTATACACCTTATGAGATGACTGACCAATTTTTATGATTTCAGATTCAAATGAACAGCTACAGCAGCAATTGGAATACACCCAACTAAAGCCTGATTGGACGTGAGGAAGAAAGATATGCAATAAGATTGTATTTTAAACTTGGAAAAAATACCACAGAAACGTATGGAATGCTTCAGACTGCTTTTCAACCATCTTGCATGAATCGAGAATCAGTTTTTGAGTGGCATAAGAGATTTAAGGTAGGCAGGGAGTCTGTGAGAGATAATAAGATGTGTGAGAGGAGTAAGTAAGTCAATACACCACAGTTGATTGGCCAAAAGGTTATTGTTAGGGTTATTATGTTGAGGTTTTAAGGGAGTTCAGAAAGAGATTCCGTCGGAAGAAGCCAGCACTCTTCAAATCGGTTCAGTGGCATTTCCACCAGGACAACGCACCAGTCTACAACTCTATCCTTGTCACAGACTATTTGAGCAAGATGGGCATCAAGACAGTTCCTCGGCCTCCCTATAGTACAGATCTTGCTCCCTGTGACTTTTAGTTATTCATTAAGCTCAGAGGCTGTCAGTGTGAGAGAATTGAGGAGATGAAGAGGTTGTGACGAAGGTCATTGACACGCTCACTCAAGAGGACTTCCATGGGCCTTGCAGAAGTTGTTAGAACGGTAAAACAAGTGCATTGAAGTCGGAGGAGATTACTTCGAAGGGGACTTGAGATTCATGTGTGTATTATCAATAAAATTTCCCATACGGAAAAAGTCTGGAAATTTATTTAATGATCCTCGTATATATATATATGTATATATATATATATATATATATTGATTGTTTTGTTGGACGGTAGATCAACATTTTTCAGGTTATTTTATGCTGAATCAGGATTTTTTATTTCCGTATTTTCAGTATTTTTTATGGTTTGATTTGAATGTGTTGCGTTAGGTTTTATGGCATATCAATCATTGTTGGTTATTTAATGCCAAATCTTCTGTATACATATACATATCAAATATATATAAATATATATATGATTTGTAAACAAATTTTGGGGATAAAATTCTTAAATGAGACTGCGCTCTTTTCTGCACATAGTTAAATGGTTTCAAGTATTGGTATAAAACAGTCATAATTTAACATCAGTCATTTGTTTGCCCAGAGGTTGTTTTATTTGATCCACAGATATGTCCCAATAAGGCACTACCACTCCGGGCCCGAGTGGACCAGGGAGTAATCGCAACGGGTTATCCACATTCCGCATATCTCCTTGGCTGGAGACTTGTCATCAGATGGTTTAAGGTCATATCCAGGACATATGTTTGGGGGCCTTAACCCTCTGCAGGGGTGCAGTCGATCTATTCAATAGCACCAACTGACTGGGCTGTATTCTTTTATGATCTATTGTAGAGTCCTTGGAAAAGTCGAAAACTTTGATGCTTTTCCAGGATTTTTTGTAGGACTGGTTTTACGGAGATTATTTTTTTCACAAGGGTATTTCGGCCCTTTCTCTTGTTTTAGTATAAAGGCATGAATCAGCCATGTATGACTGATGTGAAGTCGGATTAATCCTTTCTCCTCTTTTCCGTTTATTTAACAAAATCTATTTACTGCTATATATCTGGGTTCAATCCCAGGTCGAATCATACCAAAGACTCACAAAATGGTACTTGATGCAGGTCTTGCTTAACACTCAGCATTATAAGGTAAGGATCAAGGGTAAAGTGGAGCAATCCTGGGAATGGCGTATCGCCCTCGTCTACACCTCAGTGTGGTAGCTATTGAAAAGGGAGCCTTAGGGTCACCCTCGACTAAGGTCACCAACTTTATATGTCTTTTTAATCTATTGACTAAACTTACTCTTTTTCAAAAGGACAATTTTTACCCTTTAGTGCATTTAGACTATTGTCTTCATCTTTATTGTTATATTTACAACATATCATTCCGATGGTTCCTTTCATCTTCTGCAGGTGTTTCATGGTTAAAGAGCTTTTCAGTGAAGTCATCTGGATGTTGCTGGTTCAATCCCAAGTCTTGTAGTAGTTGGTGACTGTAGTCGAGGGCGATCAGAAGGTTCCCTCTTCATTAGCTACTACACCGAGGTGTAGAGGAGGACGCTACTCCTTTCCCTGGATTGCTCCACTTTACCCTTGATACGTACCTTATATTGCCGAGTGTTAAGCAAAGAGGTATCAAGTACCAATTCTAAACTCTTTGGTATGACTCGACCTGGGATTGAACCCAAGTCACCCGAATCATTGGCAAACACTCTACCCACTAGACAATGAGCCGGTTGTACCTGGTTATAAATAAGGAAATTTAAACAATCTACCATCGAGGATTAAATAAAGGGTTTGGCTCAAAATAACATGTTGGCTCCTGATATGAAATGCATGAAAAAGGCTCTAGAACGCATCGGCCAAAACGTTGGGAATATAACAATACCGATTAAAATTCTTGTCACGCTATTACGTTCACTTTTGGACTAATACTCTTGGGAAAGGTCTGCCCCCCCTATTATCTACTCAGCTATTGGTTAAATATTACAACTATTGTTTTTCTATAAGGAAGACTTTGGCATTAAACAACCCACGAGGGTCGTAAGCCATTAAGCAAAGAAACTATATCAAACTACTTAACCATAAGGGGAAAAGAGAACATATTTTTCCATCTTCTAGACTAGTTGCCTAAACAGGGCTAAAATGCCAGTCTGCCCTACTATTTACCCATCCCTAGAAGGAAAATTAATGGAATCATACCTTTCCCAAGGGTTTGGCATGAAGTGAAAAGTAAAATGCTTCTCCCGGGATTTGAACTCTTGTCGCCCAATACTTTTTCATCGCCGATAATCGTTACAATACCCACGCCTTTTAAAACGAATAATTGACATTTTTAACTGAATTAGATCCATCACGATTTCTTCTGTCTCCTAATTGTGCGTCTTTATTTGGTTTTCAACCCCCCCAGTTTTTAACCTCCCCTAAAGAAATAACTAGGTGATAAAAAATATCTCTTCAACTATCTTTTCTTTTTCTTTAAATTAGGATATTGAATAAAATCATTTGAAGTACAAAAATGTCGGCAGAAACCACTTCGTAGAAAAGAAATAGGTCTTCGATGAAAAAAAAAAAAACGATAGAAAAAAAAAAGAAATAACAAAAAAGATTCCTTAGAAATAACCTCCCCTACCCACACAAATACACACACAGAGTATTGATGAGATAAAAACATTAAAACAAAAGGTTTTTTTTTACTTCAAGGGTGTATTTGTCTGTCTGTCTGTCTGTCTTTTTTCAAGGTTTCCTTTAGAACCCACCTTTATTCTGATGTTGTTGTTGTTCGTGTTTTGTTTATTTGTTTGTTTGTTTGTTTATTCGTTCGTTTTATTTACAATCGGCGCTTTTTATTCTCTTTATTTGATTAGAATGTCTTAAGCTTACTCTTTCTTTTTTAGTTTCTTTCATCATTATTTTGTAGACCTTGTTTTTCAGATTTTTTCATTCTTTTACTTTCTTCTTTTTGGTTTGGTTTGGTTTTATGGCATATCAACCATTGTAGGTTATTTAATGCCAAATCCTCTTTATACTTATATATTCAATATATAGGATTTGGTTTGGTTGGGTTTTATGGCATATCAACCATTGTAGGTTATTTTATGCCAAATCCTCTTTATACATATATTTTGAATATATAGGATTGGTTTGGTTGGGTTTTATGGCATATCAACCATTGTAAGTTATTTAATGCCAAATCCTCTTTATACATATATATTCAATATATAGGTTTTGGTTTGGTTGGGTTTTATGGCATATCAACCATTGTAGGTTATTTAATGCCAAATCCTCTTTATACATATATATTGAATATATAGGATTTGGTTTGGTTGGGTTTTATGGCATATCAACCATTGTAGGTTACTTAATGCCAAATCCTCTTTATACATATATATCAAATATAGGATTTGGTTTGGTTGGGTTTTATGGCATATCAACCCTTGTAGGTTATTTAATGCCAAATGCTCTTTATGCTTATACATATGTTAAATTAATATGATTTGTAAAGTTTGTTTTATGACATATCTTCTATTGTAGATTATATTTATTTATAAACTCCTCCGCTCGGGCAGGATATGACACAAGGTCAATTTTAAAGCGGAGTTTAACAGGTTTGAAATCAGACTTTTCTTTCTTCTATACTAGTTGCTTCACCAAGGCTGAAGAACCCAGTTTGCCCTTCTATTTACCCATAGCTGGAGGGAGAATAATTGGATTCATACTTTTCCCAAGGATATTAGAGCTATGTGAAATGCAATCAGTCTCGTCCAGGATTTGAACTCGTGTCGCCGTATCCATTTTCATACGACTATATCGATTACACCACAGGCAACTCCAACTGTAGATTATATGATGCCAAATACTGTTTATACATATTTATTAGATATATGATTTGTAAACATATTTTCCACACAATTTAATGGTTTCAAGTATTTCTATTTAACACAAATATTTCTATTGACTATTAATCATTTTTTTTCACATTGTTAAATGGATATACATACGATTTTTTTTTAAACTGGCTCATTGGCCTCGTGGGTAGAGTGTTCGCCAATGGTTCGAGAGGCCTGGCGTCAATCCCAGGCCGCGTCGTACTAAAAACTTTTAAAATGCTACTTGATACTTCCTTGCTTAACACTTAGCAATATAAGGTAAATATCAAAGGTAAAGTGGAGCAATCCAGGGATAGGAGTAACGCCGTCCCCTACATCTTGGTGTAGTAGCTACTGAAAAGGGAGCCTTTTGTCGCCCTCGACTACGGTCGCCAACTTTACTTTACATATATTTTGTAAGTGAATACTTTGTTGGTAATTTCATTTTTTAAGTTTTGGTTTGGTTTGGTTTGGTTTGTTGGGTTTTATGGCATATCAACCTTTGTAGGTTATTTAATGCCAAATCATTTTTTATGTAAATAATCTGCTCTATTTATAATAATTCAGTTTAGCATAAGTACGCAGTTTAATTGTCAAAAGCATTTCTATTTCAAACAATCCAAGCAGTTATATGTAACAACTCAAGTAAGTGTAAATACAGTTTTAATGTCAAAAAACAGTTCTATTTCAAATAACTCAGTTAAGCACAAGTACACAATTTAAATGTAAGTACGGTTTAATTGTCAAAAACATTTCTATTTCAAGCTATTCAGTTTACTCAAACAATTCAGTTTAGTATAAGTATGCTGTTAGTTCTATTTAACCCATACATAGGGCCCTATCAGGTGCTACCACTCTGGGCCAGAGTGGACCTGGGAGCGATGGCAATGAAGGGGTATTCCGCATTCTGCAAAGCTCCAGCACTGCCGGGTCCTCACCATCAGATTGTTTAGTGTCATATCCAGGAATACTCGTTGTAGGGGGGTTACCCCTCTGCAGAGGTGCAGTCAGTGTATTCTACAGCCCCATCCGACTGGGCAATTCATTTTTTAAAGAGTTAGGATTAATTTTTTTTGCATATTAATATTGCTTGGGTGCTACACAATTAAAGGGTGTCATTTATTGCTATTTAATACTAATAATTCTATCAATATCAATCATATTGTTTGCACACATTGATGTGGTAATGTTATATAATTGCGCAAGGATTTTCTTTCATATTATCATTTTTCGTTGGTTATATCTTTTCTTTCGGTTTAGTTAGGCCTAGAACTATTCGGCTTAGTTCACGGGTAGGGGCACACATTGAGCACAGGTGTTCACACTCGCACGGGGTGGATGTGACAATCATAGATTTCATCATAAAAACCCCGGATAGGAAAATGGAACAGGGAATGTGAATGACGTCATGCCCGGAAGCGATGGGCTGGGATTCTTAGGTATTTTGAAAAAAGCAGTTAGTTGAGATTTGAAACTGGACGAAGCGAGTTGGGATTCGCGTCTGGGCGAGGCCAGTCCGGTTGTCGCGCGTCTGTCGGGTCAGTGAGTTGAGAGCTGACGCTGGACGAACAGTCAGCATAGTAAAAATTGTGCCTCTCTCTCCTCGAGTCGAAAACCTAAAAGTCAAGAAGGTAATAAAAGTTTCGTACCTGAACCAAGAGAGTCGTCAGTGTTTCGCGGGATTCCTATATATGTATATTTTTACACCTCCGTATATTGGTATATTTTGTATATCCGTATATTATGGCTATGTTACCGTAACAAATATTGCTATTTAATTATTCAATTCAACATTATTCATTCATTTGCACTCAGTCAAATGGATCTAAGTATTGCTATGTAATACCAATAATTCAATTTTGGCACACTGTTAATGTTATATAATTGCGGAAGGATTTTTTTTATATTATCATTTTTCGTTGGTTATCTTTCGGTTTAGTTAGGCTTAGAACTATTCAGCTTAGTTCACGGGTAGGGGCACACATTGAGTGCATGTGTTTACGCTCGCGCGGGGAGTATTACAATCACAGATGTCATAATAAAAATCCCAGATAGGAAATGTAACTGGGGATGTGAATGACGTCATGCCCGAAAGCGATGGACTGAGGATTTTGGGTGATTTTTGAAAAAAAGGAGTTAGTTGAGATCTGAACCTAGACGAGGCGAGTTGATTTTTTTGAGTCTCGGCGAGGCCAGACCACTTCGGTCTACGTGATGTGCCGCGCGTTGTTGGGTCAGATGGAACAGTCAGCATAGTAGAAATTTGCAGGTTCCCGTGGTATAATGGTTATCGTCGCAGGAAATGAACACGGCAACACGAGTTCAAATCCTGGACGATACTGATTGCTTTTCATATAGCGCTAATACCATTATGAAAGGTATTAATCCAATTATTCTCCCTCCAGCTGTGGGTAAATAACAGGACAGACTATGTTCTTCTGCCTTGGCGAGGAAAATAGTCTAGGAGAAGGAAAACTCTGAATTCAAACTTGTTAAACTCCGCTTAAAAAATTGACCTTATGTCATATCCTGCTCGAGCGGAGGGGTTGGTAAATATGATAGTAGAAATTGTGTCTCTCTCTCCTCGTGTCGAAAACCTAAAAGTCAAGAAGGTAATAAAAGTTTCGTTCCTGAACTAAAGAAAGTCGCCAGTGTTTCAGGATTCCCTATGTATATTTCACATATTCATATCTTAGTCTTATTTTTGTGGCTATGATACATTAAAATGTATCAAATATTACTATTTAACACTAATATTTCATTTCAACATTACTCAATCTTTTGCCCTCAGTTAAAGGATTCCAACTATTGCTATGTATCAGTAACATTTCAATTAAGTATCAATCATTTGTTTACACACAGCTAAATAATCAAACAGTTCTATTTTAACAATTCAGTTTAGCATAAGTCATTTGTTTGCACTCAATTCAAATGTCAAACAGTTCTATACGACCCATAGATAGGACCCCCATAACAGGTGCTACCACTCCGGGTTTGAGTGGACCTGGGAGCAATAGCAATGAAGGGGTACACGACATTACGCAAAGCATCAGATTTTTTGCGTCATATCCAGGACACTGGTTATGGGGTGGAGGTCTTACTCCTTCACCGAGAGGCAGTCGGTGTAATCTACAACCCGAGCCGATCGGGTATCTTTTTCTTTTTGTTTGTTGTTTTGATTGTCTTTCAACTTTTTCACTACAGTTCTTTCTTTCTTTCTTTCTTTCTTTCTTTCTTTCTTTCTTTCCTCAAGGCCTCTTCTGTTTCTTTCTTTAATCTTTATCCACTTTCTCTTTAGCTTTCATATTTTCTTTCATTCTCTCTTTTTCTTTGTTGCGTTGATTGTCATTCTTCTTTATCACAGCAGTCTTTCTTTCTTTCTTTCTTTCTATCCCATTTCTCATTAGCTTTTTTTATTTTCTTTCCCTCTCTCTTTTTCTTTTTTTCTTCTTCTTCAAAACTCACCCTGTTCTTTTTGCCTCTCTTTTACACTTACGCATTCACTTTCCTTTCTACTTTTTCAATTCCTTTCTTTCTTTCTTTCTTTCTTTCTCTCTTTCTTTCTTTCTTTCTTTCTGGGTAAACGTCTTTGCTAAGTGATGGAGAATGTGGAGGACTACATCATTATTAAATTACTCCCAGGTCCACCCTGTCCCACAGTTATAGTGCCTGTTAGAGTCTGTAATGGTTCAAATAAGAATAGGAAACCATTTTCCAAACTTGAAACCATTTAACCGTGTACTAACAGATGACTCGTAAATTTGAAGGGGTGACTCCAGTAAGACTGAAGCTTTGGGCAATGCACAGTACACCTTTATAACCATTGCTCCTTGGTCCACTCTGGTCTGGAGTTTTAGCACCAGATAAAGTCCTATTTATGCGTCATACACAACAAAACATTGTACTTATGTTAATCTGAACTGTCTGAAATAGAACTGTTTTGATATTGAAACTGCGTACTTATAATGGACTGTTTTGGGGGTTTTTCTTAAATAAAACAGTTTATATGTATAACAATGGATTTGGCATTAAATAACCTACAATGGTTGATGTGCCATAAAACCAAACTAAACCAAACCAAATCAGATCGTTTAAGAATGATATTACCGATACACTATTCTTTTCCTAACCATATGTACTTGTGTGTGTAAGAATGTGTATGTGTGGGCGTGTAAAAACAAGATTTGGCATTACATCACTCACAAGTGTTGATATGCTAGTTTCTTTCTTTCTTTCTTCCCATCTTTCCATCTTTGTTTCTTTCTTTCTTCTTCATTACCTACTCTGTTTCTTCTTTTTTTTTAGCTTTCCTTCATGTCACTTTTACTAATTGTTTTTTTTTCATACAAGTTTTCAATTCTTTCTTTCTTTTTTTTTCTTTCTTTCTTTCTTTCTTTCTTTCTTTCTTGTATTCTGTGCCTTAATTTTATTTCCATAATCCTCTACATTTCTTTCTTTCTTTCTTTCTTTCTTTCTTTACAATCTATTCGATTTCTCCTTTTTTACGTTTTTTTTAATTTCACTGCAATAAATTATTTTTCTTACCGGCGTTTTCCATTCTTTCTTTCTTTCTTTCTCTTGTTATTTCTTTTTTTCTTTCTTTCTCTTTTTTCTTTTTCTTTCTTTTTTTCTCTTGCTCTTTCTTTCTTTCTTTCTTTCTTTCTTTCTTTAAGAGCCTCCTTGTTTTTCATTTTGATTCTTTTCTCTTTGTCTTTCTCTTTTCTTCACTTTCTTTCCTTCTTATAATTTCCCTCTCAAACTTTTTCCTCGTTTACCATAATGACAAATATGCAGTTGCCTATGGCTTCCTACACACATCCTAATTCTCTCGCCTCGTCCAATCCCTTTCTCTGCTACCTTCATCTTCTCACCAACCCTCTTATTCCTTGACGGATCCTCAGGCAAATGACGATAGGGGGTGTTGGAGGGGAAAAAACTGGAAAAAGGATGTTGCTGGAAGGGACTGATGTCAATATCATTGCAAGAAAGAAATCCCTATTCTGTTGGAGACGATGTTCCTATCGGCCGTGAAATAAGTTTGAAACGAGGAAAAGAAATGCCTTTTCCGTAGCGGCAAAAATTGTTGTATCCACCAAACTGACAAAATAACAACAATCTTAAGATGTTTTTAAATAAAGACTAAGCAGGTCTTTATTTATTTTTCTCTTAAGGACATCTTTGCTCAGGCTGGTGGACAGATGATGTAATTTCAGATAAGCTAAATAGAAGACCAACGTTATATATATATATATATATATATATATATATATATATATATATATATGCGACGTGGGAGAATCATGTAAATAGTCATCTGACAAGATGGAGAGTATAGCAATATATATATATATGTGTGTGTGTGTGTGTGTGTGTGTGTGTGTGTATCTCTGTGTGTGCGGTGAATAGATGTAGTGTATTAGTTTACATGTCCACTGTGAGAATCCTTCTCAAATAAAGTAAGTACCTACATCAGCCTGACTATAACAATTTTGTCGAGATATTTAACACTCCATCGATCCAACACTAATTCTCTATCTCTATATTTTTTAAACACATTCGTGCCCATTCTCAAAAAAAGTCAAATGAAAAAAATCTCCATATAACAAAAATAAAAAACAAATAAAAACTTCTTAAAGTTCTATATATAAAGAGCAATGGAGAGAGAGAGAGAGAGAGAGAGAGAGTCAAGGAAATCCATGCTTGCAGCACGACATGAAGATGGTATTTGGTCCTAACTGGAAAAAACAAACAAAAACTTCTTAAGGTTGTATATATAAAGAGCAATGGTGAGACAGAGAGAGACAGAGAGAGACAGCGAAAGTCAAGGAAATCCATGCTTGCAACACGGCATGAAGATGATATTTGGTCCTAGCTGAAAAAAAAACAAAAACTTCTTAAGGTTCTATATATAAAGATTAACAAGCCTGCATTAAAAAGGAGAAATTTCAAATATATCGGTCACGTTAAAAAAAGCTTTCAACACTTTCCCGCCAATTCTTCCTCTTACTTCTTGTTAAGTTCTCTAGAGTAAATTGCTCCCGCCGTCGTTCTTTCTCCAAATGACACTTCCTTGTATTTGTCATTTTAATGTTCTTTCCCCTTAAGATTGCTCCAGCTGGGGCCAAAATATCATCTTCATATCGTGCTGCTAGCACGGATTTCTCTCTCTCTCTCTCTCTCTCTCTCTCAGTCGCTCTCACCATTGCTCTCTATCATCTATCTCTTCTAGCATGTGTTCTAGACTACATCTTGTGTCCGTACAGAGCAGCTGTTGATAGGTTTAGTTGGTTATCTAACACTTTCACGTCTGTGTGAAGCGGTTCTTCGAGGAATGTCACTTATGAGTTCGTCCAGCAGTGTTCCGCATGTCTTGTTCGTCTTGTACAGCTGCTGTATTGTGAGATGTTGCTTCCAGGATTAGTTCAAAACATTCTTGTGCAGTTCCCGTCTAGCTTTTTCTCTAAACGCTTAGCCAGCGTCCATGTGGTGCATCCATATAGTAGAATCAACTCGACCGCTGCTTGGAAAAAATTGCTTTTTATTTTATCCGATTGAATTAACTTCCATATGATTGATTACCAATCAATAGCTGTTCATGCTTTGGCTTGCTGCATATTCATTCCATTCAGATGTCAAACGAGCCATTCGAAGACTTGAACGGATTTGTTGTAAAAAATACACAGAAGTAAAGTGTCTGTTTTATCTAATCAAGCATTGTTGAAAGAGAAAATACTGCCCTCCCTATATATATATATATATATATATATAAACTCCATGTTACGAAGACGCAATTCAAAGCGGCACAAAAGGTTCGCTAAAAGGTAAAAGATGACTCCAAAAACAGTAGACCTTGAGGTCAACGTCAAGCGGAAAATGCAGGTGGTGGTTGGCGACCGTGGGTTGGCTGTTCGAATGATTGCAAGTCTGCAGGACATAAAAAATAGTCAGTGTCTGGAAGATTTGGGCCTGTCTGGAAAGTAACAGGACTGGATAGGCTTAGCAACCAGCAGTTTTTGGTCAAGAGGAACATCGGCGTACTGATCTTTTTCCGTATGAATCTTTTTTTCATGTTTTCCAGTCTCAGGCGTATAATCAAGTGGAATAGTTTTTAAGGCATCAAGGCTCTCTAGATGGTCTTGACGTGTGCACAGAAGCGTGTCAGAGAAGGATGGGAAAATGTATTATCATCATCATCATCATCTCGCACTGGTAGCATGGATATCCCTGACCGTCTCTCGCCACTCCTCCCTATCGTTCATCGCCCTAGGTAGGTCTTCAGGACAACATCCTGTATCCTCACATAGCTGCTGAATGTACGTTCGAGCTGGGCATCCTGCTTTTGCGCGGCCATGTGTGTGGATCCATAAGAGTACATCTCTTATGAGTTCATCTCTGCTTCTCCAGCAGTGTCCTGCATGTCTGGTTCGCCTAACTTGAATAGTTTTCTTGATAGGGGGCAGGTGGCCGTACAGTTGGTGTCCTGTGGGGTGTTGCTGCCAGGACTTGTTCAGGATTGCACGCAGCATTCTTGTGTAATTGCCATCTAGCTTCTTCTCCAGTCGTTTTGTTAGCGTCCATGTAGTGCATCCATGTAGCAGTATCGATGTGACCGCTGCCTGGAAGAAACTGCGTTTCATTTTATCGGTTAGGTCTGATTTCCATATAATCGATAGCCTATTGATAGCTGTCCATGCTTTCGTTAACTTCGTTTCGATGTCCTTTTCGGTTGATTCGATGCTGCTTCCTAGGTACGTGAATTTGTCTACTAGTTTAAGGGGGGTTCCTTTTAGAGTGGAGATGTCCCCCGTTTGGTTATAGCACATATATTCCGTTTTGTGAGCATTAGGGGAATTACTTTGAAAGAGAACCATCTACTTTGTTGTTTGAAAATGAAATAAAAACTGCTTTATTTTAAACACACACACACACTATATATATATATATATATATATATATATATATATATATATATTATAACAGTGTTAGTTGTCACTAAATCACTTCGTGGGTGTGTGTCGAACCAAGTGCAATATAATATAGAGAGTGCTTAATATCTAGGATAGAGACATTATATAATCATCATCATCCTCATGTCGTGCCGCTAGCACGGATATCACTGACTCTCTCTCGCCACTTCTCCCAATCATTCATTGCCTTTGGCAGGTCTTCAGGGCTACATCCCGTATCCTCAAATAGCTGCTGTATATATGTTCGAGCTGGTCGTCCTGCTTTTGCTCGGCCATATGTGGGGGTCCATAGGAGTACATCACTTATGAGCTCGTCCTTGCTTCTCCAGCAGTGTTCTGCGTGTCTGGTTCGTCTAATTTGGATAGTTTTCGTGATGTGGGGCAGGTGGCCGTATAGTTGGTGCCTTGTGGGGTGTTGCTGCTAGAACTTATTCAGTATTTTTTGCAACATTCTTGTGTAATTGCCGTCGAGCTTCTTCTCAAACCGTTTAGTTAGCGTCCAAATAGTGCATCCATATAGCAGTATTGACACGACCGCTGCCTGGAAGAAACTGCGTTTCATTTTATCGGTCATGTGTGATTTCCATATGATTGAAAGCCTATATACATTATACTTATATATTTGATACCATGGAATTCAGACTGCGACCCATGAGTTTCATGGAGTTTTTTTTTACAAGACTACAATCATCAGGCAGGTAACTTAATTCCATGGAATTTAGACTGTGACCCCTGGGTCAACTGCGTGATGATTATTCTTTTGTAAGAAATCTCCATGAAACCCAGGGGTCGCACTCGAAATTCCATAGAAGAAAATATATAAATCTATTGTATATATATATATATATATATATATATATATATATATATATATATATATATATATGTGTGTGTGTGTGTGTGTGTGTGTGGGTGTGTGTGTGTGTGTGTGTTATTCAGTCCAGTTAAACCGGAGTCGGGAATAATTCCGTCAGGACAAAAAAATCATTCAGCTATGAACATTTAAATTTTCCTGGTAAAGAGCTTAATGTTACTGACATCACAGAACAATAATTTCTTTAAGAAAAACAAAAACTGGACACAATAGGATTATAAATTTATTTCCATCCTATTATGGGTATTGATATGAATCAATAACACCAAAAATAACAGGACTGTTCAGATCTAATGAACAGGACTTCTTATCAGAATATGTCCAGTTATTTTTGGTGTTATTGATTCATATCAATACCCATAACCGGATTGAAATAAATTTATAATCCTAATGTGACCGGTTTTTGTATATATATATATATATATATATATATATATATATTGGAGGTACTGAATAGCACTCGCGTATGTTTATATTTACCAATTGCGCTGCACGAGCTGGGTGTGACACACAGTCAATTTAAACGGATTTTAACGTATTTGAATTCAAATTTTTCTTATTTCTGGACTGGTTACCCATCCAAGGCTAAAGGGCCTTCTCTACTCTTCTACCTACCCATAGCTG
This sequence comes from Sepioteuthis lessoniana, assembly GCA_963585895.1. NCBI lineage: Eukaryota > Metazoa > Mollusca > Cephalopoda > Myopsida > Loliginidae > Sepioteuthis > Sepioteuthis lessoniana. The sequence continues at coordinate 8,264,291 of OY757935.1, forward strand.
AAGGGAGAATAATTGGATTCATATTCCTTTGTATTAATGCTATGCGAGATGTAATTTAAACTCATGTTACTATGTCTTTGACAATAACCATTGGAGCACGAGCACCTGGTATATATATATATATATATATATATACTTACTAATTTACTATCTACCAGCATTCACGGTGACAAAAAAAACGCCAGAATTCAGAGATAACAATATCTCGAATCACTGCCTTGGGAAAAAGAAAAAGATTATCGGGAGAAGAAAAAGATTAGGCCAACTTCGTCACACCAGTTAAAAAAAAATCAAGAGATATCCAATCAGTTGGTCAAAAGAACAAAACCCCACCGCAAATTGCTGCAATGCTACAATTACAAAAAGTGCTTAATACTAAATAGAGCCAATTACAAGAATTAAATCGCGAGTCGAGACTATCCTACTACAGATTCGCCTAAAACGGCTCCTCAGGGTACCTGGCACCGACTTTAGGCGAAACTATAGTAGGATAGTACCGACTCGTGATTTAATTCTTATATATATATATATATATATAAAAACCTAATGAGAAGACTTGAATGTCTTCATTTGAAGATTAATAAAAAAAAAAAACAAATTACGGTATTTAACCAATCCTTTATATATATATATATATATATATATATATATATATATATATAAACCTAGTGAAAAGAACTTATTTAATGATCCTCGTATATATATATATATAGGAGATATTCAATAAATAAGGAGATTTTTACTCAGAAATTTATGACATTTTTCAAATATATCTTTATAGAAAAAGACTTGAATGTCTTCACTTGAAGATTAAAAAAAACAACCCACGGTATTTAACCAAACGTTTATATATATATATATATATATATATATATATATATATAACCTAGTGAGAAGAACTTATTTAATGATCCTCGTATTTAAACATATATATATATATATATATATATAGGAGATATTCAATAAATAAGGAGAATTTTACTAAGAATTTTTATGATATTTTTCAAATATATCTTAATAGAAAAAAGATTCAAATGCATTCTAATGGTAAAATTATTCTGTATTCATAAGCCCCTATCAGGTGCTACCACTCCAGGCAAGAGCGGACCTGGGAGCGATGGCAACGAAGGGGTACCCTGCAAACCCCAAAGCTCCAGTATTTTTGGAAAATCACTATTTGATGGTTTCGTGTCATATTCAGGACTATCGTTTGTGGGGGGGGGGTCTCACCGCTCTGCGTAGATGCTGTCGGTGTATTATACAGCCCTATTCAACTGGCCAAAAGTTTATTGGAGTTTAACTTCATAAATGTATATGATTAAATTCTTTCAAATTACAATGCAGTACCATAGAATCAAATATTTAATTGCCAACAAAATAACCTTTAAGTAATCTTTGTTTAAATTGTTCTACTATATAATCACAGTAATAAGGCCGATATGAGTATATTCAATAGACTACCATTTTGCTTTATAAAACTGTATTTACTCCAGTCATGTTTGGTGTACATTATTTTTCTCTGAAATCAGAATTCCATCAGCCATGTATGAAACACACGAATCTTACAAATTAGAACGTATATTCAATATGAGTACGTAATCTATTACGCTTTCATGAAACTATTCTGGAGACAAGTAAGAGTGATTGTCTGCCCAGCTGCCGGGGTGCTGTGACGTTCTGGTTCGTGTTTACAGTCTGCATCGGTTGTTGAAAACAACATGTGATGTTGGGTTGATATAATACTTAATTTTGAATACAATTTTATTATTTTAAGTTAATCTCTGTCTTAATTTGCTAAATACGTTTTCCAAACACGAGTTTAAGATGGAAATATTTGTGGAAGTCTGCTGAAGGTACGATAAGTGGTATATATTGATTATTAAAAGAATTATTCTACTGGTTGACCACTCGGTTGTAAAGGTTTGGATTTTTGCCCAAACCGTAAAAGTCGACTTCTAGTTTTGTTGAGACTTTTTTCAAGTTTAAAAAAGTCAACTTGTACACCGCAATTTACGGCATTCTTTTGGGGATTTTTTCCTGTTTATTTCGTGGTTGTTTTTTTTTTATCTTATTATTTTTCTTTTCTTTGTTATTCTATTTTCTTGTTTGAAAGAGTATTATTTATTTATTTTGTTTTTATATTTTACGGAATATTTGGAAAAGTGAATCGTCTGAAAATATCTGAAACAGAAGAAATGATTTCACCTCTTCCTTACTCGCAGTAGCTTTTTTTTTCCTTCGTATCTCCAAACCTGTTCTTGTCTTTTTCGTTCGAGCGGAGATGCTGTCACTCAGGATTGAAATGCATTTATCTGGACGAGTGTGTAAAATCTACCCGTATCGGACCTTCTTCTGAGATTTGAGGAAAAAAATTTGAAGCGAAGGCAACTCACAAAGATAAAGCCCTTCATTTTTTTCTTTCTCGCACAATCAAGTAGCCAAAAGGATGAGTATGATTCGCTGAACAAATCTGTGTGTTTCCTCACCCGTGCGATTCATTTTGCTTCAATTTTTTTTTTTTATCACCGGCGTATTGACGTGTGTATTCCATGCAATGATAAAATGATTCTGGCAAACGACTTCACACCAGCTCATGCGCAGTTGCATAAACAAGGCGGATAAAATACGTAGATGTACTTCTTAAAGAGGCTCCTCATCTTTAATGACGCTTTTGGTGCAATGGTTAGCGTTGTTAGGATTACACACAAGGAAACGAGTTCAAATCCTGGCTCAATTTGTTTGTATTTCACACAACGCTATAACCTTTGAGAAAGGTATTAATCCAGTTATTTTTCATCAAGCAATGGGTAACTAGTAAGGCAGATTGGACTTTTTAACCTTGGTATGACAACCGATCAAGGAAAACACTGGATTCAAACCGTGCTACCAGCACGACATGATGATGATGATGAAACTCTGGTTAATAATTGAACAAGTATCGTATCCGTGTCGTATAGAGAGGTTTGGTAAATACATCATCATCATCATCCTCATGTCGTGCCGCTATCACGGATATCCCTGACCCTCTCTCGCCTCTTCTCCCTACCGTTCATCGCCTCTGGTAGGTCTTCAGGGCTACATCCCGTATCCTCACATAGCTGCTGAATGCATGTTCGTGCTGGTCGTCCTGCTTTTGCCCGTCTATATGTGGGGGTCCATAGGAGTATATCACTTATGAGCTCGTCCTTGCTTCTCCAGCAGTATCCTGCATGTCTGGTTCGTCTAACTTGGATAGTTTTCTTAATGGGAGGTAGGTGGCCGTATAGTTGGTGCCTTGTGGGGTGTTGCCACCAGGACTTGTTCAATATTGCTCGCAGCATTCTTGTGTAATTGGCGTCTAGCTTTTTCTCCAACCGTTTAGTTAGCGTCCAAGTAGTGCATCCATACAGCAGTATCGATACGACCGCTGCATGGAAGAAAATGCGTTTCATTTTATCGCTCAGATCTGATCGAGAGCCTATCGATAGCTGTCCATGCTTTCGTTAGCCGCGTGTCAATGAGGGTCAGTGATATCCGTGCTAGCGACATGACATGATGATAATAATGATGATATATATATATATATATATAAAGCATTCAAAGAGATAAGACTCCCATATGATATATATAAAAAGCATTCAAAGATCTCTCTGAACAAGCCATTTGTCCTTGACTTTGGTTGCATTCATGGTACTGACGAAGACGATCAGGAATTATAATTTTAACTCAATAATTTTTATGGCTTTGTTTTGTTTTCATTCTTTAAGATTTTTAGTGAGAACAATTTTGCGGAAAGTCGTTATTATGTTCCTCGTAGAAAAAAAAACATCGTTAATTATTTTCGGCTCATGAAGATCAGTCCGAAATCTACATATGAAAACCATTTAATTACCCGACTCAGACAACATGATTTCTTGGGGAAATAATCAACAATATCATCTAAAAGCCCCTAATGTGATTTGAACCACTTTTTTCATATTTTTGTATTAATTTAACAGTTAAATTTTGACTTTAAGTATTTTTCTGTTTATATATTATTCGATTGCTTTCTTTTTTTTTTTTTTTTTGGACTCTTTTTTCATCTTCATAGTCAAGGCCACCTCACCTTAAACGAACCAACAACGGTTCCTTTTCTGCTAGTGAGCACCAGGAACCACTTCAACGTCTGGAAGCGGAAGACGAACGCTAAGCGAGCCGCAGTGAGAGCTTCTAACATCCAGGTTTCCTTTTTCTTCTTCTTCTTCTTTGTATTCTTCTTTCCACCCGTCTATCCTTCTTCTTCTTCTTCTTCTTCTTCTTCTTCTTCTTCTTCTTCTTCTTCTTCTTCTTCTTCTTCCAAATGAAAACAAACCGAGTACGTTTTACTTCCAGTTTCCTCGGCTGCACGGCCAAGTTAGGAAGAAGACATTGTTATACCAGGGAAAAAGATTCGTTTGGCGTTTTTTTTTGGGGGGGGGGTCGTTTTCTCTTTTTTTATCTTAGGGGCTTGTATGTGTGCTAGGGTCTGGGATTCGTTCTGCTGACCCCCAAATATTGAACGGCTAATATCAAAGATTCTAATGGCAACGGGGGCAGGTATTTACCAGGGTCAAAGACATTTGTTTTGATAAATACAACAGATAAAGACAGGATACGGTTTTATTTTTTGTAGAATGGTTAGTTATCAGTTATCAGCTATGTGAACATGCACAGGCACAGAGATTCGATTGAGTGTTCGGAATATATATACATATATACATATATATATATATATATATATATATATATATATATATAACTGCAAAACTCGTTATGAAGCTGATTGTTTTTCTGTCCTGCACAGGGCAAGAAATAAATTCCATCTCAAATTTCTAGAGGCGATTTATATCCCTATGAATCGATCCTCTCTGTGCAGGCAGTTAAACAGTCACACTCTTGATATACTTGGGGATCATTTAGATACAGGGGTTATTTAATCTTTTTTTCCCTCTATCTGGCCATTCTACTTATACATAATAGATATATACCCCGTTTTTATTTAAATTTTCAGGTGTCCTCAACTTGAAAAGTTCCGGACGAAAAGGGTCCTTCGTTGTTTTACCCTTTTACTTAGTTCCCCGACTATAATCACCAATGGTGTCTCTACTTATTGTATTGTACAGATTTTGCTGTACTCATAAATTAATTAAATATATATATATATATATATATATATATATATATATATAATAAATGAATATATATTATTATATATTTAATCCTTGGAAAATATTATATTAATATATAATAATATCTATTATCATTATTATTATAATAGCTCTATCATAGATATTGAGCACTCTTCATTTTATATTGCACTTGGTTCGACACATAACCATAGTGATTTACTGACGACCAGCACTCTCATAATATAATATTATATATATATATATATGTGTGTGTGTGTGTGTGTGTGTGTGTGTGTGTGTGTGTGTGTGTGTGTGTGTGTGTGTGTGTGTGTTGAAAAGATAAATTTTTAGTGAATCTGCCAGTATGATAGAAGTATGTTGAAAGTTGGATAAATCAAACACTTAACTCAAATTTAGGTGTGAGATATTTCTTGAAGAAGTTCCTGAAGAAGAAATAAAGTCCTGAAGATAAAATAAAGCCGAACGAAATATCACACATCTAAATTTGAGTTAAGTGTCTGATTTATCAAACTTTCCTCATATTTCTCTCATATATATATATATATATATATATATATATATATATATATATATATATATATATATATATATATATATATCCTAAATTATAGTGAAGTGAAGTTGGCGACCGTAGTACATGGCAACCAGAAGGCTCCCTTTTTAATAGCTACTACACCAAGGTGTAGAGGAGGGTGGTACTCCTTTCCCTGGATTGCTCCACTTTACCCTCGATACGTACCTTATATTTTTGACTGTTAAGCAAAGTGGTATCAAGTACCATTTTTAAAGTCTTTGGTATGACTCGACCTGGGATTGAATCCAGGTCTCCCGGACCATTATCCAACACTCTACCCACTGAGCCCGAGTAACATTAACGTATTTACCAACCCAGTTTGCCAGCTGGAAGAGGAATATTAGCACTCATACCTTTCCCAGTGGCATCAGTGTTGTGTCAAATGCAGACAACCTCCTTGATGATCTATTTCCCAGCCCCTTCACAAGAGCAAGATGTGACATCAGGTCAATTTTTTAGCAGAATTTGACAGGTTTGAATTCAGAGATTTTCTCCTCCTAGACTGGATGCCTAACCAAGGCTAAAGGACACAGCCTGTTCTACTATTAACCTATAGATGAAGAGAGAATTATTGGATTCATACCTTTCCCCAAGGGTTATTGTTTATATTTACAGTTTTTGCTTTGTTGTATATGAAGATTTATTTATTTTTTGCACACGATCCCATCGAAAAATAATAGTTTCTAAACAGATCTATTTTTCATTAAGATGGGACAAGTAGTAATGCTTCAGGTTGGTTTTTTTTGGGGGGGGTTGCACACATTTTTTTCTGTTTATATATTATTCGATTGCTTTCTTTCTTTTTTTTTTTTTGGTACTCTTTTTTCATCTCCATAGTCAAGGACACCTCACCAACAACGGTCCCTTTTATGCTAGTGGGCACCAGGAACCACTTCAAGGTCTGGAAGCGGAAGACAACAGCTAAGCGAGCCGCAGTCAGAGCTTCTAACATTCTTCTTCTTCTTCTTTCCACCCATCTATCCATTTCTTCTTCTTCTTCTTCTTCTTCTTCTTCTTCTTCTTCTTCTTTTTTTTCTTCTTCTTCTTCTTCTTCTTCTTCTTCTTCTTCTTCTTCTTCTTTCCACCCATCTATCCATTTCTTCTTCTTCTTCTTCTTCTTCTTCTTCTTCTTCTTCTTCTTCTTCTTCTTCTTCTTTCCACCCATCTATCCATTTCTTCTTCTTCTTCTTCTTCTTCTTCTTCTTCTTCTTCTTCTTCTTCTTCTTCTTCTTCTTCCAAATGTAAACAAACATCAAGTATTTCTATCTAAAACAAATAATTTGAACACATTTGTATGACTCCAAGTATTTTTATTTAATCCTATTTACCCAACCCCTCCGCTCGGGCAGGATATGTCACTGTCAATTTTTAAGCGGAGTTTAACAGGTTTGAATTCAGAGTTTTCCTTCTCCTAGACTAATAGCCTCACCAACGCTGAAGAACCCAGTCTGTCCTACTATGTACCCATAGCTGGAGGGAGGAGAATTGGATTCATACCTTTCCCAAGGGTATTAGTGCTATGTGAAATGCAATCATTCTTGTCCAGGATTTGAACTCGAGTCGTTGTGTCCATTTCCTACGACTATATTCATTACATCACGGGCACCTTCTTTAGTAATCACAATTCAGATGACGATTTGCATATCACCGAAAGGAGATAGGTCATGATTATTATATTTATCAACCCCTCCGCTCGGGCAGGATATGACTCAAGGTCAATTTTCTTAAGTGGAGTTTAACTGGTTTGAATTTAGAGTTTTCCTTCTCCTAGACTAGTTTCTTATTTAATACCAATTATTATGTTATTCAAAGAAGGTACTGGCTACATTTTTTCTGATTTTGGTTTGGTTTGGTTTTATGGCATATCAACCATTGTAGGTTATTTAATGGCAAATCCTCTTTATACATATATATTAAATATACATGATTTAGTTTGGTTGGGTTTTACGGCATATCAACCCTTGTTGGTTATTTAATGCCAAATACATTATTATACATTTCAAACAATTCAGTTTCTTATAAATATAGTTTGTAGTTACACTTAGTTTAATGTCAAAACAGTTCTATTTTAAACTATTCAGTTTAGGATACAAAAACAGTTCCATTCTAAACAATTCAGTGTAGCAAAATACACAGTTTAAATGTCAAAATAATTCAGTTTCAACCAATTCAGTTTAGCGTAAGTACGCGGTTTAAATGTCAAAACAGTTCCATTTCAAACAATATAGTTGAGCATAAGTAGACAGTTTAGTTCTTTTTGACCCATAAATAGGACCCTATCAGGTGCTATTACTCCGGGCCAAACTGGACCTGGGAGTGATGGCAATGAAGGAGTACTCTGTATTCTCTGAAGCTCCATTATTACTGGAACCTCACCATCAGATTGTTTTGTGTCATATCCAGAACACTCGTTGGCTGGGCGGGGGGGGGGGCTTACCCCTGTGTTGGGAGCAATCGGTGTATTTTACAGCTCCAGCCGACGGGGCAACATTTTTTTCTGAAGTGAGCCGCATGAGTCATATCTCATCATCAAGCGGTCTTCATTAAACGAAAGAAAAAAAAAAAAATTTAAATGATTTTACCCCGATCAATTTCAAAACTGAAGAGAATAAGCGTTGGTGTCTGCTTTAGGAATTGGGAAAAGTTGATTCTTTTTTTGATAATATAATCTTTTCAATAAAAAATTGATGTCTTTAGCGGGCCATGCAGAAAACGCCATATGCAACAGTCTGCTTATGACGGGTTTAAATTAATTATTTCTATTCAATTATAACCATAATTTTGGAAACAGTTATATGGTTTCAATCAACTAATAATAATCTTTGTAAACAATTATAGCTTCCAATATTTTACTGTTACATAGTATCAAATATTCATATCAACAACAAATTGACCATAATTGTATGGCTTTTAATGTTACTTTCTAACAGTAATAATTATACGGTTTCAAGTAATTATTTTTGAACGCAGTTTTTTTTCCAAGCAGCAGTGGTGTCGATACTGCTATATGGATGCACTACATGGACGCTAATTAAACGTATGGAGAAAAATCTTGACGGCAAATGTACGAGAATGCTGCGAGCTATATCAAACAAGTCTTTGAAGCAGCACCTAACAATGCAGTAGCTGTACGGCCACTTACTACCCATCACGAAAACTATCAAAATGAGACGAACCAGACATATGGGTCACTGCTGGAAAAGTGACATACTCCTGTGAACCCCTGCAAAGGCAGGACGACTAGCTAGAACCTCCAAACAACAGCTCCGTGCCGATACAGGATGTAGCCTTGAAGACCTACCGGGGGCGATGGTCGATAGCGAAGACTGGCGGGAGAGGGTCAGGGATGTCCGTGCTGGCGGCGTGTGATGATGATGATGATTTTTGTCTACTAATAGTCATTTGTTTGCACAGAATATATTGTTTTAAAATAGAAATAAATCCTGGCGGCAAACCCCCACAAGGCACCAACTATACAGCCACCTACCTCCCATCACGAAAACTATCCAAGTTAGACGAACTAGACATGCACGCCACTGCTAGAGAAGCAGGAACGAGCTCATAAGTGATGTACTCCTATGGACCCCACATATGGCCGAGCAAAAGCAGGACGACCAGCTCGAACATACATACAGCAGCTATGTGAGGGGTGTAGCTCTGAAGACCTGCCGATAGGGAGAAGTGGCGAGAGAGGGTCAGGGATAATCGTGCTAGTGGCACGATATGATGATGATGATATTGTTTTAAGTAACTAATAGCACTCCTTAGTAAACAATCTTAGCTTCAAATAACTAACTTAATACTAATGATTTACGGTTATATAGTATCAAGTATTTTTATCTTATAGGAATAATCTAACATAAGTAACCCTTACTGGTACGATCAGCCCAAGTCAGATCCTGGGAGAAATAGCAATAAAGAAGTCCTCCATATGCTCCAACACAATCAGACGCAGATATCCTTTTGTTTTAGGACGGGATTTTATGGCTCAGCTAATGATAGAGTTAGTGAATTTTAAGCCCCACCAACACATGTATTATTTATAAAGAGGCCAAAAACCCGCAGATTTAAATCTAATTTCCTTTGGAGGTTGCCTCTTTCAAAAGGATATCAGCAAAAGCTGGAGGCTTGATAAACTGTTTAGCGTCCATATACGCCTAATACAGTTATGGCTAACGAGCGAGTTCAAACTCCAGTCACTTTATTACCGTTTACTTTTAGACTAACACCCTTTGGAAAGGCATGAACCCCGTAATTCTTTCAAGCCATGGTTTTAAACCGGTCCTTTAGCATAATGGTTGCAGTATTCACCAATGGTCCGCGAGACCCTGGTTCAATCTCAAGTCGAGACATACTAAAGATTTAAAAATTGGTACTAGATGCCTCCTTATATAACAATCAGCATTATAAGGAACGGATCAAGGGTAAGTGGAGCAATCCAGGGAAAAGGGTTGCACACACCTCTACACCTCGGTGTAGTAACTATTTAAAAGGGAGCCTTTGGGGCACCCAACTACGGTCGGCCAACTTACTAATGGGTTAAAAAGTTCCACCAAATTTCTTCTAAAATGATGGCTTTCGAATTAAATAAACCATGAAAGTTGATATGACATTAAAACGAAGAAAGGTGGGTGTCCTCGTGGTGTCATGGTTAAAGCGACGAACTGCGGAATCATAGTACGCGAGTTCGTACTCCAGTCGCTCTATAACAGTCACTTTCGAGCAAATACCCTTGGGAAAGTTATGAACCCCCTTATCCTCCCACCTCTGGGTCAAATTGTACCATTACTGATCTTCTAGGAGAATGGCTTTGGCATTAAATAACCTACAAAAGTTGATATGCCATTAAACAAAGAAACCAAAGCAAACCATTTTTATTGCTATTTTGTTAATAATCATTTCTTTGCATACAAGTATATGGCATCAAGTCATCCTATCTAACAGAAATAGGGGAAGTACCCGTGCCGTAGTGGCTAACTTCTTGGACGGTGGCATCTTAGTAGGTGAGTTCGAACTCCAGTCACGCTATTACGTTCACTTTCGGACTATTGCCGTTAGCAAAGGTGAAAACCCAGTAATTCCTCCCAGATATGGGTTAAATAGTTCCACTATAGTTCTTTTACAAAAATGGCTTTGGCATTAAATGATACTCAAAGGTTTTAATGCTATTTGGTTTAATGGCATATCAACTCTTGTGGGTTATTCAATGCTTCATTCTGTTCACATAGACACACACACACGCACGCACACATTTGATTCGTAAACGAAGAGTTTGTTGGTAAATTTATTTTTAAACGAATTTGAAAAGTTGCTATCTCATTTGACCCTCAGCGCATTTGACCCTCAGCGCATTTGACCCTCAGCCTCCGCTTTCTAGCGTCATTAATGTGGGGTCGAGTACTTGTTTGCTACAAAAAGAATTTGAAGAATTCCTTCGGAACAATGATATAGATAGTTTGACATGACCAGCCGATTGATCGGATGGGACCTCTGTGATCATCCGTCTCCCCCAGTGTAGTATAAGATTACCTACCTACCCTATAGACCTCAAAATAATGGCTACGTCCATCTTATTTATTAGCTGTCAATTAGACAGCGGGTAAGTATTGTGTATGATTTCCTTATCAAATAAATATACTATTACCTAGTATTAGTATTTTTATGGAGGTGCCCGTGGTGTAATGGTTATCGTCGTAGAAAATGGACACGACGACACGAGTTCAAATCCTGGACGAGACTGATTGCATTTCACATAGCACTAATACCCTTGGGAAAGGTATGAATCCAATTATTCTCCCTCCAGCTATGGGCAAATAGTAGGACAGACTAGGTTCTTCAGCGTTGGTGAGGCAACTAGTCTAGGAGAAGGAAAAACCTGTTAAACTTCGCTTAGCAAAGCGGAGGGGTTGGGTAAATATGATTATTAGACTTCCTTCTTATAACATATCTCCTATTTATTGGTTGCCTTACCCCGATGCAAAACCCAGTAAGGGTCAAAGTAGAGAATAGCAAGTCACGTGACTTGCTATTCTCAAGTCGGATCAAGGACTACTCAGCCAACCGGATCCCGTACTCGATCATTACGGGTCGCCACCCAAGTGGTTTCGTTGGGAGGAGGAATGGCTGATCATACTCCTCTGCAGAGGTGCAGTCTGCGTATTCAACAGACAAAACGAAAAGCAATAGAATTTTAAAAAGAAAAAAACCTCCTCATTTTTCGTTTTCACCTTCACGTGAGTTCTTCAAATTATTTCAGGGGGGCGTGTTATAATGGTTAAAGCGACGGACAGTATAATCGTTGTAAGCGAGTTCATACTCCAGTCGCGCTATTACGTTCACTTTCGGGCAAATACCCTTGGGAAAGGTATGAACCCTCTTATCCTCCCAGCTATGGGTTAAATAGAATCACTACTGTTCTTCAAGGAGAATGGCTTTGGCATCAAATATCCTACTAAGGTTGATATGCCATTAAATAAAGAAACTAAACCGAAATAATTTTATTTTTATATTTTGAAAAATGGCTTATCTAACAGTGATATGTATGAATTCAAGTAGAAGGCAAAACGTTTCCCATCCACTTGAATAATTCATAACGCTGTTAGGTCAGCCGTTTTTACAATTGCAAAACAACTATCATTTTCTTTTTTTTTTAAATATATCAATCCTTCATTGTTTTTTTAATTTCAAATCCTTTTTATACATATCTATTAAATATTTATTTATTGTAAACGAATATTTTGTAGGTAACAATCTTAAAAATAGGCAGAACATATTTGATGGCACAATTTAAAATGGTTTCAGGTATTGCTTGCTGTCTAACACTAATAGTTTTATTTGCACACAGTTAAATGGTTTCCAGTAGAGTAAATGATTGAACAGTTCTCTTGGACTCATAGTTGGGACTCTAACCCTTCAGTTTAGAGAAGACCTGGGAGTAATAACAATGAAAATGTACTCTTCATTACCCAAAGCTCCAGGACCTGAGCCTCACCATCAGATGCAGTTTAATTTCATATATATGACATTTGATATGCAGCAGGGGTGGGGTCTTATCCTACCATAGAGACTCTGAAGCCCCAGTCGACTAGACTGAAAAGATCTGTAATGGCATCAACACAATTGGCGCTTTCTAAATAAAAAACATGGTCTGCGATTTCTCTGACAAAATTCTGCCAAGATTGAACAGACGTACGAGGAGAAGTAAATAAGTTTCCAGACTTTTTTCGTATGGCCACTTTTATTGATAGTACACACATGAAACTCTAGTCCCCTTCAAAGTAATCTCTTCCGGCTGCAATGCACTTCTTGTACCGTTCAAACAACTTCTCGAAGGCCCCATGGAAGTCCTCTTGTGTGAGTGTGTCAATAACCTTCGTCACAGCCTCTTTCATCTCCTCAATTGTCTCATAACGACAGGTTCTGAGCTTAGGGAATAACCAAAATCACAGGGAGCAAGGTCTGGGCTATAGGGACGGCGTGGAACTGTCTTGATACCCATCTTGGTCAAATAGACTGTGACAAGGATAGAGTTGTGGACTGGTGCATTGTCCTGATGGAAATGCCACTGACCTCATTTGAATAGTGCTGGCTTCTTCCGACTGAATCTCTTCCTGAACTCCCTTAAAACCTCAACATAGTAACCCTAACCCTAACCCTATGACACTTTCATTTAAGTGTCATGGAGTTGGCTGGCGAAATTAATTAAAGGAAATTAATTAATTTTATTAAATCATGATAATAAGTATTTTATTAAAAATAAATTCATTTTGGGTGTCCAAGTATTTTTTGAGAACCGTGTATAAAATAAATATCAAGTGATTAAGTACGAAAAAGTTTGAGATCCGATCAGGGCTTGTTGACCTATAAATCTGTCACCAAAAAATAAACATCCGCACAACTGCAAAAAGCTGTCAAGACAGCCATCGGATTTCAAACTTTAAACAAAAAGATGTATTTTTAAAATAGCGGACAATTTGGGTTGGTGTCACCAAGTTTGGCACAAGGCCTTGAATCACTAAATCATTGGTCAGCTAACCACGGGACTGCTCCTTGTGGCCCCTCCCAATGACTGTGGCTGATTGGCCGATTGTCTAAACCAATCAGGGGCAAACCGGGGGGATTGTTACGATGATAGCCATTGGTCGGCAGTCCCCATTGGCTGACCAATCAGAAACTGATTATTCAGGATTCGGGCCCATAAATGGAGGACACCCAAAGCGAAAAATTGAGTTGGTTCAGGAATTCGCCGCTAAAAGAACCAAATCCGTTGCCATTGCACTGCCTAATTGCAGTTAAAACTCCGCCAGTCAACTACTTTCACTCCCAGTTTGTGGTGTTTGACTAAAAATTATCTAAACAACTGTGTAAATAAACGTTTGTTACTGTTTATAACAAACGCCTTATTTTTGTCATTTTTAAAATTTGCTTGGCAACTTTTTCATCTCTCCAACACGAATTCCAACCTTCATCGACTGGACCTCAACCATCTTCTCTTTCCTCGGATCTGAAAGCAACGTGGGCGTGGAAAGAAACAGAGAAAGACCAGTCGACACATGTGGTAATCACGAAACCAGCGGCCAACTAGGTGTCGTGAAGCTATAGTACCACATCAACTCTGGTGTATTGACTTCCTTACTCCTCATACACCTTTCATTACCTCACAGACTCCCTGCAAATACTTATGCTTGATTCATGCAAGATGGTCGAAAAGCAGTCTGATGCATTCCATACGTTTTTGTGGTATTTTTTCCAAGTTAAAAACACAATTCTATTGCATATCGTTCTTGTAAAGTGTCCTGTCATCCAGATTGCATTTTTGAAATTGACCAGCTGTGACAATCAGGCTTTAGTAGGGTGTATCCCAATTACTGCTGTAGCTGTTGATTTGAACCTGAAATTATCAAAATTGGTCGGTCATCTCATAAGATGTATAGCAATAACATACTGAATTTTCAAGAGTCTACGACAATTTTAAATGCCTGTACAAAAAACTTCTGGGAACTTATTGAAGGCACCACGTACCTTAAGACCTGCATCATTCACATTTTACATGTAATATGAATCTTTACGATTCCTTTTTACCATGTAATTAAATGATATAAACTGTTATTGTAAATTTCTTTTTTATCTTCTATAGAATCTGTCAAACAATCAACGATTTCTCGGGTGGGGGTGTTGTAAAATACACCGACTGCACTTTTGTTGAGAAGTCGGAGCCCCTATTGCCAACGGCTATCGTGACAGGAAACTAAATCTGATTTTACGGATTTAATCCTGGTGCTTTGGGAAATATGGAATACTCATTTAGTACCATTACTATTAATGTTCTCAAACCCAGAATGATACATTTAAGGACCGCATCTCTGGGTCAAATAGAACTGTTTAACCATTTACTAAGGATTATTTGTATTAGTCATATTCAAACCATTCAATTGTGAACAAATTGTTTATATTAGATATGGATACTAAATGAAAAGAATTATTTGTGTAAAATAGCAAATATTGGAAACTGTTTTGTGTGCCAAGAAATAGTTAATATTAAATAGAATAATTCGTGCAAAATAGCAATACAATTTTTTTCTGTGTTTACAAATAGTAATAAGTTCTGACCAATGATTGAGTAATTCTTTCCGGCTATTATAAGAAATAATATTTAATTTCTCCTTCATACACATATATTTCTTATTTCAGTATAGGGTCTATGACTCACTTTGTCTTGATATCCCATGTATATATATATATATATATATATATATATATATATATATATATATATATATATATATATATATATATGTGTGTGTGTGTGTCTGTGTGTGTCTGTGTGTCTGTGTGTGTGTAAGTGTATTATTATATTATATTATATTACATATATGTGTTTTATTATATTATATTATATCAATTTATATTGTTATATTACACACACACACACACACACACACACACACATATACACATATATATATATATGTGTGTGTGTGTGTGTGTGTATTATTATTTATATTACATTATATTACATATATATATGTTTGTGTGTGTATTATTATATTATATTATATTATATTAGATTAGATTATATTATATTTATTAGTGTGTATTATTATATCATGTATATACATACGTGCGTGTGTATTATTATATTATATTATATTATATATGTGTGTGTGTGTGTATCATTATAATATATCATATATTATATTATACTATATTTGTGTATTATCATTATATTATATACATATTACATATTATATATATGTGTATTTTATATGTATTATATATATATTATATATATATATATATATATATATATATATATATATATATATATATATATATATATATTGGTTTTCTGATCTCAACATTGATCAACTATACTATACTATAACTCCCAATGCCACGGGAGACCGGGTTCAATTGCATGTCGAGTTATACCAAAGACTCAAAAAATGGCACTTGATACCTCTCTTCGTGACACTCAGCAATATAAGGCACCAATAAAGGGTTAAGTGGAGCAATCCAGGGAAAGGTGTTCAACTCTTTTCTACACGTCCGTGTAGTATCTACTGAAAAGGGAGCTTTCGGGTCACCCCTGACGACGGTTGCCAATTTTACCTACTATTATACTCAACTACTGGTTTGTCATATCCATAGACATTCCTTATCTCAACGACTTTCAAGCATTTCTTTATTTACCAATACTATTATAAGATACTTTTAGATAGTTCTTTTGTTAGTTTTACGACATTTCGACTCTCGTATGGTTATTTTATGTCGTCCCCAGTTTTCCATTCATGCTTTCTAAATATATCCAATAAAGAAATGTATTTTCCCAATCATTTTTTATTGGTACTCCAAGCATTGTTGCAGTATATAACGTATTTAAGAGGCAATATATAAATGATGTTCTCTCAGGATTTTAAAAGGGTTAACATTTCATAAAGTTGGCGACCATAGTTGAGGGTGACCCGAAGGCTCGCTTTTCAATAGCTACAACACCCAGGTGTAGGAGAGGGCGCTACTCCTATCCCTGCATTGCTCCACTTTATCCTTGATACCTTATAATACTGAGTGTTAAGCAAAGAGGTATCAAGTACCATTTAAAAAGGCTTTGGTATGACTCGACCAAGGCCATCGGTGAACTCTCTACCGATTAAGCGCTTAAGTATCATATTAAAAAAATGAGATTTTAGCAGGTACTACTGAGTTTACCCTGGAGAAATGGTAACAAAGCTAAATCCTTAGACGCAAAGCCTCACCACCCTACGTCAGTTTTTTCATACAGAAGACAAAAAAATAACAGATTTTTTCTTATTTATTTGCAAGTAATTATCATATTTACTCAACCCCTCTGCTCGGGTAGGATATGACACAAGGTCAATTTTTAAGCGGAGTTTAACAGGTTTGAAATCAGACTTTTCTTTCTCCTAGACTAGTTGTCTTACCAAGGCTGAAGAACCCTATCTGCTCTACTATTTACCCATAGCTGGAGGGAGAATAATTGGTTTCATACCTTTCCCAAGGGTATTAGTGCTATGTGAAATGCAATCAGTCTCGTCCAGGATTCGAACTCGAGTCGCCGTGTCCCTTTCCTACGACGATTACCATTACACCAAGGGCACCTCCATTTATTTACAAGTAATTATGCAAATTATCAAAATTGGTTAAGTGTCCATATCAAAATTTATAGTCACTAATGATGTCTTTTAAAGAAATTATGATGTTTTTAGAAAGGAATACCTATTCCTTTCTAAAAACATCATAATTTCCAGCTTGACTTGAAAATCAGCATTTGAATATTTATTATCTGGCTGGAACTTCTACCGTTGGAAAGAGATCTAATCAATGAATCTATTTAGTTCTTTTTGAACGCCTAATCCTTTCTGATGCTATATACACCCAGTGAATGTATATGAAGAAATTATTCTAAGCATCCTATATTACTTGTGTCTGGATACTTGTCGAGGTACACATCTGCACACATGGACAGGAAACGCGTGTAGATTACAGACTGGATTTTACGGATTCTTCAACTGTGAAATTGAGAGAGGTGAACCTCTCCAAACGAATAACTGCTGGCTGAATCTATCTTGGCTTCGGGCAGCAAGAAGAACAAGGACAAATCTTTCTGAAAATATAAAAAAAAAATTGCTAGAGGCTAACTTGGAGATTTGACATGCGCACCAATGATTCGACAGCCCACGGAATGACTGCAAAATAATAAAAATAAAATGACGTCGAAGAATGAGAGAAGGAAAAGATTTCCTTCCAGACCCGCACTGTCTTGGTAACATCAAATGATGATTAAAAAAAGAAACATTTTTGCCTACTTCCTCTTAAAAAAGCTTATATTTCGGAGTGTTTGTTTCGATATACGACCGGGAGATTTTGCTATAACGACAAACATTGTACAAACACGATTCCTAAATTGCCTGGGATGTAGTGGCTAATGTACTGAATTGCTACACCGCAGAAAGTGAGTTCAAACTCTAGTTGCACTATTACGTCAACTGCCGGATAAATACCCTTGGAAGAGGCATGAACCCCCTAATACTCCCATTCCAGCTATGGGTTAAATAGTACCACTAATGTTCATTACAAGGATGGCTTTGGTATTAAATAAACCTTGAAGGTTGATATGCCATTAAAACAAGGAAATAGAACCACATTCTGGAAATTTCTTGCATGAAGTGTTGTTGAAATTACAAATAACTTTCGCACCGTTATTTAGTTTGACTTCTTTGTTTAACGACATATCAACCTTCACGGTTTATTAAATGCCAAAACCATCCTTATCTAAGAACAGTAGTGCTACTATTTAGCCCATTGCTTGTAGTGGGGATCAGGGAGTTTTTATTTTTCCCAGGAGTATCTGGTCCAAAAGTTAACATTAATACGCGATTGGAATTTGAATATGGTTACAACTATGTTACTGTCAGCCACTGCACCAGCGGGACTATGGTGTCAAGCATTCCAATCTAATACTAATCGTCTTTAAACATATATATTTGATCATATATTGGACCCTAACAGATAGTACTTCTTCTGATCAGCGTGGACCTGAGAGTAATGGCATTGAATGGGTACTCCACACTCCTAGAACTTTGGGCCCCATCAACAGATGCAGTTAAGCGTACCGAAGGCACCTTTTGGGAGAGGAGGCTTAATCCTCTGCAGGGGATATAAACAGCTTTTTTCTAAATCCTGCAACCGAGACGTAAAGCGTTTCAATGCGGCAGAATATTATATGAAATAATACATAACTATATCCGTTTTGATTGCATAATGTTCCGTGTGAAATAATAAAATCATGATATTTTTCGGTTAGAAGAAAAGTGATATTTCTTTTTAAAAAAGCTGTACTTATTTACGACAAATACACACATATTTTACTTGATGCAAAAAAAATGGAGGTGCCCTAGGTGTAATGGTTATCGTCGTAGGAAATGGACACGGCCACACGAGTTCAAATCCTGGACAAGACTAATTGTATTTCACATAGCACTAATACCCTTGGGAAAGGTATGAATCCAATTATTCTCCCTCCAGCTATGGCTAAATAGCTGGAAAGACTAGGTTCTTCAGCCTTGGTGAGGCAACTAGTCTAGGAGAAGGAAAACTCTGATTTCAAACCTGTTAAACTCCACTTAACAATTGACCATGTGTCATATCCTGCCCGAGCGAAGGGGTTGGTAAATATTGATGTAAAAAAAAATCAGCTCAGCTCCAGTGTGCTGGGTATCCAACTCAGGCGACACACAGAATCCCGTCTAAAGTGCTAAGATCTAAATTTATTGACCAATTCCTGCGTCTCCTCAAAAAAAGGAATGCCGATAAAGCTGAGCCATATTTGGGTGGCTTACTTCCTGCTCGGTCCCAACATTAAAAATACTAAATGTCTCCTTCCGGCGCTGTGAGACCACGATAAAAAAACTAGACAGAAGAGAAACTGTCTATTTATCATCCATCTCATATACTGATCTCTGTCTCTGTAGATATTG
>OY757935.1:8289008-8421508 GCA_963585895.1 Sepioteuthis lessoniana
GTGTGTGTGTTGTGAGGATCAATAAATGAGAACACATGGAACTCTAGTCCCCTTCGACGTAATCTCCTCCGGCTGCAATGCACTTGTTGTACTGTACCAACAACTTCCCGAAGGCCACATGGAAGTCCTCTTGTGTGAGCGTGTCAATGACCTTCGTCACTGCCTCTTTCATCTCCTCAATTGTCTCAAAACAACAGCCTGTGAGTTTAGGGAATAAACAAAAGTCACAGGAAGCAAGGTCTGGACTATTGGAAGGTTGAGGAACTGTCTTGATTCTCATCATGCTCAAATAGTTTGTGACAAGGATGGAGTAGTAGACTGGTGCATTGTCCCGCTGGAAATGCCACCGACCCGATTTGAATAGTACTGGCTTCTTCCGACTGAATCTCTTCCTGAACTCCCTTAAAACCTCAATATAGTAACCCTAACCCTAACCTTTTGGCCAGTCAACTCTGGTGTATTGACTTCCTTACTCCTCCCACACCTCTCATCATCCATGACAGACTCCCTGCCCTCCTTGAATCTCTTATGCCACACAGAAACTGATGCTCGATTCATGCAAGATGCTTCAAAAGCAGTCTGAAGCATTCCATTCGTTTTTGTGGTATTTTATTCCAAGTTTAAAACAGAATTTTATTGCATATCGTTCTTCTAAAGTCAACATTGCATTTTTGAAATTCACAAGCTGTAACAATCAGACTTTAGTAGTGTGTATTCCAATTGCTGCTGTAGCTATTCATTTGAACCTGAAATCATCAAAATTGGTCAGTCATCTCATAAGATGTATAACAATAACATACTGAATTTTCGAGTGTCGACGTTAATTTTAAATTCCTGTACAAAAAAGTCTGGAAACTTATTGAATTCACCACGTGTATATATATATATATATATATATATATATATATATATATATATATGTGTGTGTGTGTGTGTGTGTGTATGTGTGTATATATATATATGTTAGAATAGTTTTAATTAGAGCATACTTCATAAGTTCTAAATATGGAACTTCTTTGGTCTCGTCTCATATGAAAACTTCGAGACAAAAACAAGTGATGCTTTGGTGACGTTGTTCTCTGATGAGATGTCAATGAAAAAAAGGGTCCTTTTTTAGAACTTATGATATATAGTCTTCTTAAAGCTATTCCAAAATGTTCCAGTTCCAAAGGCACGACCTCGGTCACGTCTCATTCAGCTTTTAATTCAAAAAATGTTGTAATTCTTATAGGCCAAAGAAACGGGTGTTTCCTAAACCCATAATCCGTGATAATTTCCTCTGGTGACGAATTTTCTTAACTGGATAAGTCGATCTCTTCTCCGGATGAACCATAATGCCAGTTGATTAGATATAAATACTTTAATATCAGTATATTAAGCGAAATGCAATCAACTAACACCTGGCATCTATAATTATTCAGAAGAGAAATCAGCGTCTAAACTTCTCATAAAAAAGACCCAAAGCTGAATATTTTTGCGGTAGCATCAAACGACTACTTCTTACAAAACTAAAAAAAATAAATCAGATTTTTGTCTTATTTTCCGTGCAAGTTAAACTTTTAAGTAATAAGTTATATGGCCAAACGGAGACAAGTGTGACTGGAAGGTTCCATTTTCAATAGTTACTACATTGAGGTATAGGGGAGCACTCTACTCCTTTCCATGAACTGCCTAAATAACCTTTGATCCGTACCTTCCAGAGTGTTTTTCAAAGAGCTATCATATTTACCAACCCCTCCGCTCCGACAGAATATGACACAAGGTCGGTTTTTTAAGCAGAGTTTAACAGGTTTGAATTTAGAGTTTTCCTTCTCCTAGACTAGTTGCCTCACCAAGGCTGAAGAACCTAGTCTGCCCTACTATTTGCGCATAGCTATCAAGTACCATTTTTTTGAGTTTTTGGTATGACTCGACCTCGGATTCAACTGTTGTCTCTCAGACCATTGGCGAACATTCTACCCACGAGGTTTTGGTTTGGTATGGGTTTTATGGCATATCAACCATTGTAGGTTATTTAATACCAAATCCATTTTTATACAAATAAACAGTTATACTACACTGATTGATTTAAAATATAAGGAAAGTTTTTTGCTTACACTCAAATAAATGTCAAAATAGTTCCATTTCAAGCAATTCAGTTTAGCATGAATACGCAGATTAAATGTCAAAAAATTATATTTCAGACAATTCAGTTTAGCGTAATTACACAGTTTAGTTGTATTTGACCCATAGATAGGACCCTATCAGGGAATACCTCTGGGCTTTAGTGGACCTGGGAATGATGGTAATGAAGACGAAATTCACCATCAGATTGTTTCTTGTCCTATCCAAGATGCTCGTGGTGTGGGAGGTAACCCCCCCTACAAAGAAGCAGTGGGTGTATTCTACAGCCCCAGCCCACTGGGCAATCTGCCCACAAGGCCAATGAGTTGATGAAGATCTTACCATGACGAAAGGTGTGCGACTCACCTAACATCTCTCTCTCTCTCTCTCTCTCTCTATATATATATATATATATATATATATATATATATATATATATATTTCAGCTATAGAATAAAATATAGTAAAAACTCACAACTCAGAGTTTTATGGATTCGCTCTGCTATGGAAAGGCATGCTTACACACGCACAAATATAAATATATATTCATAGGAGAGTCGTTCAAATAGAAAAAAATCCCATAGCTAAACATTTTTTTGTTGAAGAAGCACATTTCTTTTAAAACTAGAAAAAACTAATTCAGATTTCTGTCTTCTGGGCCGGTGAGGCTTAAACAAACGCCAGATGTGTGTGGCAAATCTATAGTCTGTGTGAGGCTCAGAACATTTACAAGTCTCTTCTTGTGTGTGTGTGTGTGTGTGTGTGTGTTCTTGCGTCTCTGTATCTAGGGGAGAGACAGCGAGACAGGTTGATAGACAGGTAGACCAACAGACAGAAACAGAAGACTTGATCAATAAGAAAACTATATATATATATATATATATATATATATATATATATATATATATATATAAAGTTAATCTTTGATAGATATTTTTGATTAAATTGTGGAATTTTCCAAGGTTCATCAAGTGAACAATCCTTCGCTTCAAGCTTTACCCATGGAATTTTCACAAAAGACGTCCAGAATAATTGCACGAATTGAAATTATAAATATCATTTTTAGATAAATCGTTATTGATTTCTTGTTTTATTTTAAGGTTTTCTAAATAAACATCACGTATATTTAACAAAAATATATTAAACCTACATCAGCAAAATAAAACCTTAAAAAATTGAACGATACTATTTAAAATTCGTTTTTTTTTTAATGTAGTAAATTATTTTTCAACCAAAATGAATTGCCAATTATTTCCCGATATAAATTTATTGTTTGCCCAGTCGATTGGGGCTGTAGAATACACCGACTGCACCTCTGCAGAGGGGTAAGACCCCCCCCCTACGAGTGTCCTGTATATGACACTAAACAATCTGATGGTGAGGTTCCAGCAGTGCTGAAGCTTTGGGGAATGCAGAGTACCCCTTCATTGCCATCGCTCCCAGGTCAACTCTGGCCCGGTGTGGTAGCACCTGATAGGGCCCTATCTATGGGTTAAATAGAACTAACAGCATACTAATGCTAAACTGAATTGTTTGACTAAACTGGATAACTTGAATTAAAAATGTTTTTGACTATTAAACCGTACTTACACTTAAACTGCGTGCTTATGCTTAACTGAATTATTTAAAATAGAACTGTTTTTCGACATTAAAACTGTATTTACTCTTTACTGAATTGTTACATATAACTTCTTGAAAAGTTTGAAATAGAAATGTTTTTGACAATTAAACTGTGTACTCATGCTAAACGGAATTGTTTTAAATAGAACAGATTATTTACATAAAAATGGATTTGGCGTTAAATAACCTACAAAGGTTGATATGCCATAAAACCGAACAAACCAAACCAAACCTAAATTTATTGTAATTTATTTAACTGTGTAATATAATGGCCGAGGGATTTCGTTTTATGCCTTTGGGTTTAGTAAGGCTGAGAACCTTTCGGCTCAGTGCATGGGTTACTTAGGTGCAACATTAACGAAGGTGTTCACGCGTGCGAGCGGAGCGGACGTGTCACTCAGAGATGTCACAATAGCCCAGATGGGAAACGGGGCTAGAGCGTGCGGGTGACGTCACGCACCGGAAGCGCCCGGAGGATTTTGGGGATTTTGAAAAAGTCAGTTGAGTTGAGAACTAGACACCGAACGAGAAGGGTCGACTTTAGGGGCTCGCAGAGGCCAGACGAATTTGCGCGCTACGGGCGCAGCACGAGATGGTGGCAGGGGGGCAGATAAAGAAGCCAGAATAGAAAGAATGTGTATGTCGCTCCTTATGTCGAAGAACCTTTAAACTCAAAGGTAATAAAAAGTTTCGTACCTGAACTGAGAAGTCGTAAGTGTTTTTCGTGTTTCGGGATTCCTATGTTCTATGTTCTATCTTTATGGACATTTGATGTACGTTTCACACATAGCCATATCATGGCTATGGTACCATAAAACCAAACCAAACCAACCCCAACATTACGGCTTGTCACTAAACAGTTATTTCTTCAACTGACCTCTCTCCTTATGTCGAAGAACCTCTAAACTCAAAGGTAATAAAAAGTTTCGTATCTGAACTGAGAAGTCGTAAGTGTTTTTCGTGTTTCGGGATTCCTATGTTCTATGTTCTATCTTTATGGACATTTGATGTACGTTTCACACATAGCCATATCATGGCTATGGTACCATAAAACCAAACCAAACCAGCCCCAACATTACGGCTTGTCACCAAACAGTTATTTCTTCAACTGAACTCTCTCCTTATGTCGAAGAACCTCTAAACTCAAAGGTAATAAAAAGTTTCATACCTGAACTGAGAAGTCGTAAGTGTTTTTCGTGTTTCGGGATTCCTATGTTCTATGTATATATGTAATGAACATTCTATGTACTTTTCGCATATCCGTATCATGGGTATGGTAGAATTGTATAAATACGATGTAATTTGTTGACTATATAAATGCATAGACAACGACTTCATTGTATAAATTGATTGTAGATTTAATAATAGCGTTTTATGTATCCCGTGGTGTCTTGGAGAGGATTATTAAAAATACCGCAAAGTAATTCAAATTAAAAGTAACTAAACATTACTTTACTATAAAGGATGAACAGAATTTTTTAAAAGAAAGCTTAGTGAGAGACTGTAGGAAAAGCGAAAAAGTTTGTTATCAGAGGTCATAAAAAAGCCAAAAACTTGAACCTGGTTAAAATTCATCTGTCAGTAAATAAGTTGTGGGAAATTTACTGTCAAGACAGATTTCAAAAATTAAGTCTATTAACCGATTGGTTTTGCTAATAGAGTAAAATATATTTGAAAAAAAAAATGCCCAATCAGATGAAAAACACTTTTTGTCGAAGGGGGAATTCTCATGGCCAGGTGGCTAACAAGCCAGAGTCCGACATCTGTCACTATCTATCTATCTATCTATCACCATTTTTTAAATATCTCTCTTTCTTTTTCTCTCTCTTTCCCCGTCTCTCTTTCTCTCTCTTTATCTCTCATTTTCTTTTTCTCTTTCTCCCTCTTTTTCCCTCTTTCTATTTTTCTTTCTCTCTCTCTTTTTCTTCCTCTGTTTTTTCCCTCTCTTTCTCTTTCTGTCTCTCTGTCTCTTTCTCGCTTGTTCTCCCTTTCTTTTTCGCACTACTTTTCTATCTCTCTTTCTTTCTCCCTCTATTTTTCCTTTTCCTTCTCTCTCTTTCTCTCTTTCTTTCTCTCTCTTTCTCCATCTGTTTTTCCTTTTCCTTCTCTCTCTCTTTCTCTCTCATTTTCTCTTCCTCTCTCTTTCTCTTCCTCTCTCTCTATTACTCTCTTTCTGGAGTAGTTCCAATGACGTAATTGCTAACTTGCCGGTCTATGACATTGTTGTTAGAAATCTTCTTGTGTTATTCCGTTCATTTGCACATTAATACTTTCCGAAAGATATAAACCACCTTATCCTCTCCAGGGGGGTGACCTCGTGGTGTAATGGTTAAAGCGATGGACTGCGGAATCGTAGTACGTGAGTTCGTACTCCAGTCGTGCTATTACTTTCACTTTCAGGTAAATACCCTTGGGAAAGGTATGAACCCCCTTATCCTCCCAGCTATGGGTTAAATAGTACCGTTACTGTTCTTCTAGGAGAATGGCTTTGGTATTAAATAGCCTACAAAGGTTGATATGCCATTAAACAACCAAACCAAACCATATCCTCTCCAGTTAGAGATTAAATTGCGGCACTATTACCCTTCTATCAGGACAATTCTGCCTTTAAATAAACCACAAAGGTTCAAAGAAACCATGTGAAATTAAACCAAACGACATTTTTGGATAAATATATCTATCTTACGTATTTTTTAGAAGAAAAGGTTACCTTTGTAAGTAGTTGATTCAATATGCAAGATAAATGTTGCCGGTCTGCTTGATACCGTAAACTGTGCCGTACGATTCAGCCTTTTTAGCCTGAAAAAAATTTCCACAAAACGTGGAGGGATGATGAGAGATGTAGGAAGAGTAAGGGTTAGGGTTAGGGTTACTATGTTTAGGTTTTAAGGGAGTTCAGGAAGAGATTCCTAGGGAAGAGGCCAGCACGCTTCAAATCGGGTCAGCGGCATTTCCACCAGGACAATACACCAGTCCACAACTCTATCCTTGTCACAGACTATTTGACCAAGATGGGCATCGAGAGAGTTACTCAGACTCCCTATTCTCCAAAATTTGCTCCCTGTGACTTTCGGTTATTCCCTAAGCTCATAAGTCGTTATGAGACAATTGAGGAGATGAAAGAGGCTGTCACGAAGGTCAGTGGCATGATCACACAAGAGCATTTCCATAGGGCCTTCCATAAGTTGTTGGAACGGTACAACAAGTACATTGCAGCCGAAGGAGATTACTTCGAAGGGGACTAGAGTTTCATGTGTGTACTATTGTAAGTGCCCATACGAAAAAAGTCTGGAAATTTATTTAATGATCCTCGTATGAAGGAAATTATCTAAACGGGGAAATTAATGATTTTACCACCTCCTGAGGTTTACAAACGAATCAAGTTGTTGGAAATTCTTTTGAGTTGTTATATTATATTTTATTGTACGATATTTTTTGCTGATACATCAATATGTATATATGCTTATAACACACACACATACACACACACACATAAACACACACACACACACACACACACACACACATATATATATATATATATATATATATATATATATGATAAATATTATATGGTTAATGTCGTAGTAAATGTAAATGGCGACATGAATTCACATCCGAGACGAGGCTGAGTGATTTCGCATAGGAATAATATGGTTGATATGCCATTAAATAACCAAACCAAACCAAACCTTTCTAGGTGAGGCTTAGATCTCTTAGAACGAAACACACACACACACACACACACATATATATATATAGATAGATAGAGACAGAGAGAGAGAGAGAGAGAGGTTTATTTCGGTTTCTTTGTTTTAATGGCATTTCAAGCTTTTTCTTAAGTTGTTTAATGCCAAATCCATTCTCCTAGAAGAACAGTAGTGGTACTATTTAACCCATAGCTGGGAGGATAAGGGGGTTCATACCTTTCCCAAGGGTATTTGCCCGAAAGTGAACGTAATAGCGCGACTGGAGTACGAATTCGCTTACTACGATTCCGCAGTCCATCGCTTTAACCATTACACTACGAGGACAACCCCCTATATATATATAGAGAGAGAGGGAGAGATAGAAAGGGGATATATATATATATATATATATATATATATATATATAATGTTAAATAAATATACGTTGGTTTTTTATATATATAATAGCATGAGTGCTTATCTACGACTAGTGGTTTCATGCCGTTTTACTCGGCGATCATCAGGCAGAAGAAAAAAGATTTTGGAGAAATCGAAAAAATCGAAAAGATACTGTCAAAATAATATTTACGCTGGAATATAAGCCTTTTTTGTGTGTATGTTAGAGTGTGTGTGGATTATATTTGCGTATTTTTGTTTGTAGTCGTATATGTGATTGCTAGTGCGTGTGCGTGCGTGAGTGCGTACACGTGTGTGTGTGTGTGTGATGATAGATGCGCGTGGCAGATTTGAGGTAGTCTCATGAATATATGTGTAGCGGTGTGTAGCAAAAGATGGCGGAAGTCGAGAGACGGTTAAAAAAAATTTTTAAATATTTTATAGTATTTAGTGATGATTTTTGCTAAGGGACAAATTTATCATCATCATTGCATTATGAACGAAATGAGTTTATGATTTAAAATATAAGTAAAATAGACGAACTATTTCGTCAATATTATATAACTCTATAACAGATATTATATAGCTCTATAACAGATATTATATAGCTCTATAACAGATATTATATAGCTCTATAACAGATATTGAGCCCGCTCCAAATTATACCGCATTTGGTCTACCACAAATTCACCAAATTAGATCGTGACAACCATAAATCGTTGTTATATGGCAATTACACAAGAATGCTGCGTGCAATCCTGAACAAGTCCTGGCAGCAACACCCCACAAGACACCAACTGTACGGCCACCTGCCCCCTATCACGAAAACTATTCAAGTTAGACGAACCAGACATGCAGGACACTGCTGGAGAAGCAGAGATGAACTCATAAGAGATGTACTCTTATGGATCCCCACACATGGCCGCGCAAAAGCAGGACGACCAGCACGAACGTACATTCAGCAGCTATGTGAGGATACAGGTTGATGTCCTGAAGACCTGCCTAGGGCGATGAACGATAGGGAGGAGTGGCGAGAGAGGGTCAGGGATATCCGTGCTGCCAGCACGATATGATGATGATGATATATATATATATATATATATATATATATATATATGCGTTCGTTCACAGACATATACGCATAAACTTGTATATATATATATATATATATATATATGTGTGTTTATGTGTATATGTGTGTGAGTGAACGAACACAGAAAAGCCAGCAAATCATAGCAAAAATCCTAATTAGAGAAACTTACTCGAAAAAATTATACAATTTTTTTACTCTAATTTACAAATATATCAATTTGTTAGGGTCGACGTTCACGCTGAACGCCATCTTCTTAATCATCCCAATTTTGATATATCGGAGATAATTATAAAATGCTAATTAGAATGCCTAACTCTTTTCGAAATAGAAGCATAAATCTCTTTAGAGGCCGCTTTTACTATTAGAACCCAGAAGAGTTCAGGGATAGGTTTGTTTGATTATCAAAAACTATAATGAACTTGAAATCTTTTCGAAGATCATTCAAAAAATTTTAATTACCATTTTAAACAAATTTGGTCAACTAATGTGCTTCTCCCGTGGGTCATGATCAATCATTATTATATGTCTACCTGACAGTTTGGTTTGATTTCTTTGTTTAATGGCATATCAACCTTTCTTGGTTATTTAACGCCAAATCCATTTTTATGTAAGTAATCTGTTCTATTGAAAACAGTTCAGTTTAGCATAAGTACACAGTTTAATTGTCCAAAACATTTCCATTTCAAGCTATTGAAGCAGTTATATGTAACAATTCAGTTAAGTGTAAATACAGTTTCAATGTCGAAAAACAGTTCTATTTGAAATAATTCAGTTAAGCATAAGCACGCAGTTTAAGTGTAAGTACGGTTTAATTGTCAAAAACGTTTCTATTTCAAGCTATTCAGTTTACTCAATTCATTTTAGCTTAAGTATGCTGTTAGTTCTATTTAACCCATAGATAGGGCCCTATCAGGTGCTACCACACCGGGCCAGAGTGGACCTGGGAGCGATGGCAATGAAGGGGTACTCCGCATTCCCCAAAGCTCCAGCACTGCTGGAACCTCACCATCAGATTGTTTAGTGTAATATCCGGGACACTCGTTAGGGGGGGGTCTTACCTCTCTGCAGAGGTGCAGTCAGTGTATTCTACAGCCCAAGCTGACTGGGTAACTACCTAATTGTGTTAATGTTTAAGCGAATATAGTATAAATATACGTGTAAATAGATACGAATCGATTGTGATGGATGGATATGAATTAAAAAACAGAAATAACTACATACATATGAATAAACGGATATAGATATAAACAGATTACTATAAATGCATATGAATAAACTAAGATCGAGAGATAGATGGCTTAGTTGTTAAACGGGATGCCTTCAATAAGCTTCCAGACTTTTTTCGTATAGGCATTTACAATTGTTCTAGATACTTGAAAATTCAGTATGTTATTGCTATACATCTTATAAGATGACTGGCTAATTTTTATGATTTTAGCTTCAAATGAACAGCTAAAACAGGAGTTGGAATACACCCTACTAAAGTCTGATTGTCACAACAGCTGAATTTCAAAAATGCAATCTGACACTTTAGAAGAACGATATGCAGTAAAATTCTATTTTTAAAAAATGCCACAGAAACGTATGGAATGCTTCAGACTGCTTTTCGACCATCTTGCATGGATCGAACATGAGTTTCTGAGTGGCATGAGAGATTCAAGGAAGGCAGGGAGTCAGTGAGGGATGATAAGAGGTGTGGGAGGAGTAAGGAAGTCAATACACCAGAGTTGATTGGCCAAACGGTTAGGGTTAGGGTTACTATGTTAAGGTTTTAAGGGAGTTCAGAAAGAGATTCTTAGGGAAGAGGCCAGCATTCTTCAAATCGGCTCAGTGGCATTTCCAGCAGGACAATACACCAGTCAACAACTCCATCCTTGTCACAGACTATTTGACCAAGATAGCCATCAAGACAGTTCCTCAGCCTCCCTCTAGTCCAGACTTTGCTCCCTTTGACTTGTGCTTATTCCCTAAGCTCAGAGGCTGTCGTTATAAGACAATTGAGGAGATGAAAGAGGCTGTGACGAAGGTCATTGCCACGCTTACACAAGAGGACTTCCATGGGGCCTTCCAGAAGTTGTTGGAACGGTACAACAAGTACATTGTAGCCGGAGGAGATTACTTCGAAGGGGACTAGAGTTTCATGTATGAACTATCAATAAAAGTGCCCATTCGAAAAAAAGGCTGGAAACTTATCGTATGCAGCTCGTCTGTGAACAGACTAACATATATTAATTTGACGAGTGTATTTGCGAAAAGCTTTAGGATCATCTGCGTAGTTAGTGTTTAAAGTAATAATTTCTGTGGAATATTTTCTGCTTCTTGCCTCATTTTTTTCTTTAGATTTATAGATGGTTGAATTACAGAATCTATGCATCTTGTAAATATATATTGCAATAATGTATCTCCATCCAAGATTTCAGCAATAATATCGAAGAGGTTGATGTCACCCTCAGGTGAGCCAAATATTGCTTTCCCGTTTACGTAAAGCATCGTTATAGTGGTAACAGTTTCATATGCTTGTAGTATTTGCTCCATCTTTTCTCTGTGTATGGAATCTAATGCCTCGAAGAAATCTACATATAGTAGAGTTGCCTCAAGAATTTTTGTTATCAATTCTTCGAATATTCGATGGATAGTCAGAATCTGTGAAATTGTGAATCAGTTTCTCGGAAACACGTCTGATTATTCCAAAGGATAGATAGATAGAAAGATAGATAGAAACTGAGATGAAAACAGATAGATAGATAGATAGATAGATAGATATGAAAACAGATAGATAGATAGATAGATAGATAGATAGATAGATAGATAGAAACTGAGATGAAAACAGACAGATAGATAGATAGATACTGAGATGAAAACAGATAGATAGATACATAGAAACTGAGATGAAAAAAGACAGATAGATAGATAGATAGATAGATACTGAGATGAAAACAGATAGATAGATAGTTAGCTAGATAGATAGATAGAAACTGAGATGAAAAAAGACAGATAGATAGATAGATAGATAGATAGATAGATAGATAGATATGAAAACAGATAGATAGATAGATAGAGAGATAGATAGAAATTGAGATAAAAACAGATAGATAGATAGATAGATAGATAGATAGAAACTGAGATGAAAACAGATAGATAGATAGATAGATAGATAGAAACTGAGATGAAAACAGATAGATAGATAGATAGATAGATAGCATCTGACTGCTTTAAAAACTAGCGCCGGAAATTTTTGCTATTTCCTTCGAGGTCGGACATTGATCCCTCGTCTTTCTATTTACCACACAATGCAAAGAGTTTCTATAAAAAATAGGGAAATGGTATAGCGTGCAGATTGCCTTTTAAATCAGTATTTTAGCGTCTATTCAAAATCGCACACCACTATTCACACGAGTTGGTTAGAAAAGCGTTACGACTTCAGCCACTAAACCGACCGAACTGCATATGACAAGAAAGGAAAGCTTTCCATGGTAGTCGAAGTTTATCTATAAAACATGAACTGCAAAACTTTTCAACGCTCATTCAAATAATTGAATTCCTATTTTTGTCGAAATTGGTTTCTTAATACGTTTAATCATTATTTTAAGTCGACCAGACAGCTTAAGAAAATATAGTATGAATATACATGTAGATAGAAAGACATGAACAAATTGAGAGAGAGAGACAACATAGATAGATAGATAGATAGATAGATAGATAGATAAGTAGGTTGGGTTTGGTTTACTTTAGTGTCATATTTTAATGGGACATCAACCTTCGTTGGTTATTTAATATTTACGGCATGAGATAAATAGATAGATAGATAGAAACTACGTAAGTGGAGATATGTATACATATGAATATATAGATATCAACGGCATGTGTGTGTGTGTGTGTGTGTGAGAGAGAGAGAGAGAGAGAGAGAGAGAAAGAAAAAGATAGATAGATAGATAGATAGAAACTACGTAAGTGGGAGATATGTATACATATGAATATATAGATATCAACGGCATATGTGTGTGTGTGTGTGTGTGAGAGAGAGAGAGAGAGAGAGAGAGAAAGAGAGAGAAAGAGAGGGAAAGAAAAAGATAGATAGATATAGATAGATAGATAGAAAAAGGCTCTGATAGAGAGAAAGATAAATAGATAGATAGAGAGAGAGAGAGAAAGGGGGGTCATCGGGAGAGAGAGCGAGGGAAAGCAAGAGCAAGGGAAATAGAGAATGTGAGAGAAATGAACATTCATATATAGATAGAAAATGGCTGAAATAGAAGAATACATACATATGTATATATAGATTTGAGAGAGAGAGAGAGAGAGAGAGAGAGAGAGAGAGAGGGGCATGAATAGATAAATAAAAAACTGAAAAGATTAACGGATACATATATATATATAGAGAGAGAAAGAGAAAAGAGAGAGAAAGAGAGAGAGAGAGAGAAAGAGAGAGAGAGAAAGAGAGAGAGATGAACATAGATAGATAGATAGATCAAAAAAGGCTTTGAGATATAAAGAGAGAGAGGCGGGGGCGAGAGAGAGGTTTGAACATAGATATAAACGTAGGATAAATGTTAAGATATATAGAGAGATAGATAGAGAAAGTGAGAGAGAGAGAGAGAGAGAGATGAAGATAGATAGATAGATAGATAAATAGATTCGAGAGAAAAGCTCATTTGTAAAAAAAAAATATATAATCAATTCAACAGTGCCACCTTGACGCCATATAGTCGTTAAAATCAATTCTGATTAGTTTAGACTTGTCCCTCCTTCCTCTACCATAATTACTGGCTGGTTAAACGTCTAATTATTTAAACAATTGCAATGACAAAAAGACGTGCACATCTAAGTTGCAGCATAAAACTAATTGTTCACTAGATGTTCCCTTGATTAAACTTTTCTTCACCCTTTGATGACGGCGGGGACAATTGTTACATCAGCACTTTTTTTTTTACTTTCTGTCTCATTGAAAGAGAGGAAAAAAAACAAAGATCAGATTTGAATCGTGTGGAATATATATATATATATATATATATATATATATGTGTGTGTGTGTGTGTGTGTGTGTGTTTACATATATGTATGCGCGTGGGGGCGTGTGTCTATGTATCTGTATGCGTGTATATATATATATATATATACATATGTGTGTGTGCGTGTGTGTGTGTTTGCATGTGTGTGTGTGTGTTTGCATGTGTGTGTGTGTGTTTGCATGTGTGTGCGTTCGATTACGTATGCCTGTGTGAGCATTTATATATATCTGTATTTGCGTGTGTGTGGGCGTGTCTATGTATCTATATTCGTGTATATATATATATATATATATATGTATATAGTACAATTTGATGGAGACTCAAACTCGGTTAAGTCGTCATAATAAATTTATTTCGGCGGAGAATATTACTATACACTCCGTCTCGTCAGATGACGATTTACATCCTTCTCTCTCGTTGCAGAGTAGCAAATGTGGAGTTACAGTTCGTATTCAGAAGATAGAATAAAGGAATTAAAAATAACGGAATTAAAAATATCGAACGTCACTTCGTGTACGTGAAAATGTATTTGTCAATTAGATCCGCCTGGAGTAGATAGATAGATAGATAGATGGAAACAATCTAAGATAGCAATCTAACTAGACAGATAGATATAGTTGACTATACTATACCCATCATCGCTAACAATCCGCAAATGAATTTCCAGCACTTTTAAACTTCTTGAATATGGAATCACCCTTTTTAACCGTAGATATTGAGACACCCTATATAACGATCTATATTGATACACCCTATATAATAATGTGAATTGAGACACTCAATATCAATGTATATTGAGGCACTCTATATAACCATGTATATTGAGACACCCTATATAATAATGTGAATTGAGACACCCACTATCAATGTATATTGAGGCACTCTATATAACCATGTATATTGAGACACCCTATATAATAATGTGAATTGAGACACCCACTATCAATGTATATTGAGGCACTCTATATAACCATGTATATTGAGACACCCTATAATAATGTGAATCGAGACACCCAATATCAATGTATATTGAGGCACTCTATATAACCATGTATATTGAGACACCCTATAATAATGTGAATTGAGACACCCAATATCAATGTATATTGAGGCACTCTATATAACCATGTATATTGAGACACCCTATAATAATCTGAATTGAGACACCCAATATCAATGTATATTGAGGCACTCTATATAACCATGTATATTGAGACACCCTATATAATAATGTGAATTGAGACACCCAATATCAATGTATATTGAGGTACTCTATATAACCATGTATATTGAGACACCCTATATAATAATGTGAATTGAGACACCCAATATCAATGTATATTGAGGCACTCTATATAACCATGTATATTGAGACACCCTATAATAATGTGAATTGAGACACCCAATATCAATGTATATTGAGGCACTCTATATAACCATGTATATTGAGACACCCTATAGTAATGTGAATTGAGACACCCAATATCAATGTATATTGAGGCACTCTATATAACCATGTATATTGAGACACCCTATATAATAATGTGAATTGAGACACCCAATATCAATGTATATTGAGGCACTATATATAACCATGTATATTGAGACACCCTATAATAATGTGAATTGAGACACCCAATATCAATGTATATTGAGGCACTCTATATAACCATGTATATTGAGACACCCTATAATAATGTGAATTGAGACACCCAATATCAATGTATATTGTAGCACCCTATATAACCATGTATATTGAGACACCCTATATGATAATCTGTATTGAGACACCCTATATTAATGTACATTGAGAATCCTATATAACCATGTATATTGAGACACCCTATATAACTATGCATATTAAGACACCCTATATAATAATGTGAATTGAGACACCTTAATATAACAACTATTTAACCGGCTCATTGGCCTAGTAGGTAGAGTGTTCGGCAATGGCCTGGGAGACCAGCGTTCAGTCAAAGGTTGCGTCATTAAGAAATGGTACTTGATACCTCCTTCCTTAACACTCAGCATTATAAGGTATTTATCAAGGGTAAAATGAATCAATCTTGAGGTAGGAGTAGCGCGCTCCCCTACACCTTGGTGTAGTAGCTATTGAAAAGGGAGCCTTCGGGTCGCCCTCGATTAAAGTCGCTAACTTTACTTATATAACCATGGATAATTAGACACCCTATAAAACCATGGATATTGGGACAACCTATATAACCGGCTCATTGACCTAATGGCTAGAGTGTTTGTCAATGGTCCGGGAGACTTAGGTTCAATCCCAAGTTGCGTCATACCAAATATATTAAAATTGTACTTGATACCTCGTTGCTTAACACTCAGCAATATAAGGTTCCGTATCAAGGGTAAAGTGGAAAAATTCAGGGAAAAGAGTAGCGCCCTCCCCTACACCTTGGTGTAGTAGCTATTAAAAAAGAAGCCTTCTGGTCGCCCTCGACTACATATAACCATGTACATTGAGATTTCCTATGCAACCATTAATACTGAAACACCCTATATAACCTGTACGTATATTCGTGTAAATATGTAACACAGAGAATATCTAAATAAATCATTACACTCTAAATAAAATAAGATAAGTTGGTTGGGTTAGTTTGTTTAATGACGTATCAACCTTCTTGGGTTATTCCAAACCCAAACCCATCCTAGTAGAAAAAAACTTCATTGGTACTATTCAAACTATAGCTGGAAGTGTCAACGGTTTCATGCCTCTCCTAAGAGTATTAGCCCGACAATAAACCAAAGAGCGACAGGTTGAACATTATAAATGAAAAAAAAAAAATTTTAATTCTCGCGTATCTTAAACCTGACATCTTCATTTGTTGGTAGTGGTGACTGTACGGAAGAGAGTACGTTAGGAAATAAAAAAAAAAACGTTAGGAAGTATATAAAATTAAAAGACGGGGAAATAAAAGTGACATTTGACACTTCCTGTGACAATTGAAAGGTACGGTAGGTGAGAAGAAAAAAATATATATACAAATCATAAAAAAGGAGACAGTGGTGGAGAGAGACCTTAGTAGAATCTTATTTTAAATAAATCTCCTCCAAAGCATATTCACAAAAAAGCCAAGTTGGCTACAAAGATTGTATGATACTAATTTTCATGTTTAGAAAATTCGAGTTTTCTCATTTTTTTCAATACTAAATGGAAATAAAACTGTTATATAGCCACATAATACATATACACATACATGCATGCAGAAAAATAACTACGCAATAATAGAGACGAGCGACACAGTTCTTAAGAAAAATATACCTTTCACTTTATTTGAAAGGGTTCAAAAGGGTTACTAAAGGTTTTACTGAGTGAGAGGTGAGTTGGAGGCTGAACAGAACTGCAACATATTGACCCCCACTCTTATGACCATAACAGCGTTTCTTTCCCGTTCTCCTGATTGCTCAACCGGGGGCCTGGGGACCCAGCCTCTCTGGGACATGTTCCTCATTCCAGCATCTTCTCTCCAACTGATCTGAACTCCAACTGCTCAATCGGGGGTGCTGAGGTCCCCCTCTGCTGGGTGCTGGTTCTCTCTACCGCATCTTATCTCCAACTCACTCGAACTTCCTGTGCACCGAGTGATATAATAATTTGTCGCCCACTCATCTTCCTGCGAGCGTCACAATTTCGCACTCAATTCAACCCGTCCACGGTCATAGTTATATCCTGATAATCC
Source organism: Sepioteuthis lessoniana (assembly GCA_963585895.1). Lineage (NCBI taxonomy): Eukaryota > Metazoa > Mollusca > Cephalopoda > Myopsida > Loliginidae > Sepioteuthis > Sepioteuthis lessoniana. Next base: position 8,306,623 of record OY757935.1, read on the forward strand.
TCGACCGGATGCACCTGTTATTTACACTGGCGCATTTCCTATTTTGACGGCTTGGCCGGGTCGGAGGTCAATATGCAACAAAACCTCATAAATAAAACCTAATTTATTTTTTACTAAACAAAATAAGTTTGATATTAGTAATAGTGCTTGTTTATCTATCTGAATTTTTAAGTTGTAGCCTGATGAGTATTACTTTGGTTGGAATTTTTCTGACTTGTCCTCATCTTTATTATGGTAATTTGAAAAGAAAACGTCTCGGCTGCAGTATCCTCCGGCCTTCTTTAGGTATCCCTTGTTTATCTGAGCATAGAAATGATTCAATCAGGGAAATCATTTTAACCGCTGATCAAACAAGGCGTTCAAGAACTAGTAATAGTGTTTATCGTCAGGTTTTCTTGATTAAATACATATTTTTTTAAAAAATAAAATAGGTTTATTTATTGACAAGATTTTTGTTGCTCCATTGGTCTAGTGGGCATAGTGTTCGCCAATGGTCCGTGGGACCTGGGTTCAATCCCAGGTCACATCATATCAAAGACTTTAGAAATGGTACTTGATACCTCCTTGCTTAACACTCTGAAATATAAGGTACGTATCGAGATTAAAGTGGAGTAATCCAAGGAAAGGAGTAGCGTCCTCCCTGACACCTCGGTGTAGTAGCTATTGAAAAGGGAGCCTTCTGGTTGCCCTCGACTACGGTCGCTAACTTTACTTTTAGTGGCTGAAGATTTTGTGTGTTCTATTAAAAATGTCTTTCAGATATATAGTTATATATGACTCCAGACAATGACATTACATCAGGTTTTGATATCAATTTCGAGCCCGAATCTTTTGTCCCCCGCCTTTTTTTTATCAACCAGGTAAGAACCCATTGAAACAATATTTTTATAATTTTTCTCCATTGTATGATATTGTTGTGTTCTGGTTAGTGAACCCAAGTAGTTGTAATAAAGACAATAAAGACAAACCACGATATGTGAGGAAAATAATTATATTTACAGGAAAGCGTATTTACAAGAGACTGTTAGTAATAAGAACATAGGATTAGTGATAGAGTAAGGATATACTTCAACAATAGGAACGGCTCTTCAGACTCGTTGACTGATCAGCACAGGGGTATTTGTTGCACGCCCCACCGAACGGGCAAGTGTGGCATAAGGCCTTTTTTCGGTGGGTCCGGGCGCAGGGCCGTAGCCTACACGCGCCCGGCATTTCCCAAAAATGCCTACGGCCCCATCGGCATTTCCCTTATTAGAGGCGCCTCAGGCGCCGGGCGATTAACCCAACCCCCCCTAAGGGAGTGAAAGACTAGGAGGAAGGCCCCCTGAGGCCGAAGGAAATCTCCAGGCACCGAGATACACTCGGCCAGATCTGCGCCCCGACAACACGGCCGGCCAAATCAATCTGTCGCCAAAATGATCTGGACCGGAACCTCTTGGTATTAGAGCTACTGCCATAAATGGTAGACTGCCTAGCTCATTATGCTGAAGAGGTAGGTGATACCCAACAGATATCTATCTGAAGAGGTTAGTTTCTTTTATGGAGTGGCCAGTTGAAATAAATGTATAATAGCCAAATGACGCTCTGTTGAGATTTTCTTCCAATTGTATAATTTCACTCTGTTGGAAATGTATAAACGTATATATAGATTATCATGCAATGAGCACTCCTGGAGATTTACAAGAATCTTAAATATTCTCAAACTGAATCATTCCCGCATCATCTTCTTTGGATATTATATATATATTAATAAAAATAGTATATTATATATATATATATATATATATATTATATACATTATATATATATATATTATATATATATATATGTCTTTTCGGAAAAAAACTAATACCAAATACATTCTTACATAACATTTAACATGGATGATTCCTAATGATCTATACATATGAAAACTTATTTGTTGCGTATTTCTCAATAAACGGGAGGTTTTGTCTCGTTTCTTTGAAAAATCCTACATTTTCTAATATTTTTCCACGTGCCAAACACGTTCTGATGACTTTTGAATTTTGAACGCTATGTGCATGTTTATCTATCTTTTCGTTGTATATTTCTCATTTGCTCCTGTCATCTCAGCAATCACCCATCGATATTGTGAACTATTTTATATCCAAGTCCTGATGATGGTTATTATAACCGAAACGTTAACGTCGACTTCACATGATGATATATTCACCTATTAGGATTATATTTTTTCCTGCTACCTTCATACTGTCGGATTTTATCCATATTTACTTTCATATATATATATATATATATATATATATAAGTAGAGTGTTGGATTGGAGTTTGAGTCAACCGGGTTTCGATCCCAGCTACGGGAATCTAGTATGTCTAGCCACACTGATGAGTTCTGATAGAACAAAACAGATCTGTCTGTGGATGACAATATATATATATATATATATATATATATATGTAAATTTCGTTAAACATAATAGACATTTTCTGTCGATTCTTTCATTATATAATATTCGGTGGGAATTGATTGATGTATTTTGCATAATTGTTCATATCCCAAGTACTTTCCGCCCGACTTTGGGCCATCATCAGGGGAAGGTGTATTACAAAAGTGTTGTAACTGTCGTATGTACATTACTATTTGTAAGAAGAAGAGCGTCTGGGCTGTTGCAATGTGCAGCGTTTGCTTTTAAAATTGGTCTATAAATAGTGTCAGTAGTTAAAGACACTTAAGTACATTAGCACTGGTTTGAAAATTAATTATGTTAAGTGTCGGTTGCATGTTTCTATTATGTTGTGCTTCGAGAATCTGTAGTTTTTGTTTGTTATTTTGATGTTCTGATATTGTGTTTTCGGTGAGATTTTTTCGTAATTCTGTTGTTGGGCATGAATGCTTTTTTAAATTCTGTTCTATGGAACTTGTATCAAAGAGGTGCATATATGTTGTTATATATATATATATATATATATATATATATATATATATATATATATATAAAGATTATAGTATCTATCTAACAATTTTTTTTTACAAACAAAAATGAGACAGTCTGAATTTCTGAAACATGAAAGTCAGTATTATATATATAGGGGGGTGCATATGTGTGTGTCTGTGTATATATATATGTATATGATTATAGTATCTATCTATCTATCGCATCTTTTCTACTAAGTTATATATATATATATGTGTGTGTGTGTGTGTGAAATGACAAAATCTTGGTTTTTGTAGCATGAAAATTAGTATTATATATATATATATAAAAACGTTCTTGTAATTTTTCTGTCGGTTGGGGCTAAGAATACACCGACTCCCTCTTCAGTATTGGGTAATAAGATTTCTCACTAGTAAAAGCGGAATTTTTTCGCGCCTCTATTTTCTGTTTGCTTTGACATCTGTTTTATAGTGTGTTTTTTAATAAGCATTTCATTTTTTAGGAAGAAACTTCCTCCATACAATCGCCCTCTCCCTTGGGACTGTAGAATACACGGACTGCATACCCTGCGGAAGGATATTACCCCACGAACAAGGCTACCTGTTTGGCCATAATAGCGTCTTGCAATGCAGTAATTTTTTTTGTACTTATACGCCTTCTTTATCTTGCAAGATGATTATATATATATATATATATATATATATATATATATATATATATATTATGAGAGTGTTGGTCGTCAGTAAATCACTATGTGGTTATGTGTCGAACCAAGTGCAATATAATATGGAAAGTGCTCAATATCTATGATAGAGCTATTATAATAATAATGATAATAGATAAATATATATTATATATATATTTAATCCATGGAAAATATTGTTCTGCAACCTAAGGTTTCTTGAAGTTTATAACTTCTTAACTGCCTGCCGAATGTTGTTATAAACTTCAAGAAACCTAAGGTTTCTGAACAATATTTTCCATGGATTAAATATATATATCATCATCATCATCATCATGTCGTGCCGCCAGCACGGATATCCCTGACCATCTCTCGCCACTTTTCCCTATCGTTCATCGCCTCCGGCAGGTCTTCTGGGTTACATCCTGTGTCCTCACATAACTGCTGTATGTAAGTTCGGGCTGGTCGTCCTGCTTTTACTTAGCCATATGTGGGGGTCCATTGGAGTACGTCACTTACGAGCTCGTCCTTGCTTCTCCAGCAGTGTCTGGCGTGTCTGGCTCGTCTTACCTGTATAGTTTACGTGATGGGAGGCAAGTGGCCGTACAGTTGGCGTCTCGTGGGGTGTTGCCGCCAGGACTTGTTCAATATTGCTCTCAACATTCTTGTGTAGTTGCCGTCAAGTTTCTTCTCCAGCCGTTTGGTTAGCGTCCATGTAGTGCATCCATATAGCAGTATCGATACAACCGCTGCCTGGAAGAAACTGCGCTTCATTTCATCGGTCAGGTCTGATTTCCATATGATTGAGAGCCTATCTATAGCCGTCCATGCTTTCGTCAGTCGTGTGTCGATGTCGTTTTCTGTTGATGAGACGCTACTTCCTTGGTAGGTGAATTTGTCCACTAGCCTCAGAGAGGCTCCGTCTAGAGTGGTAATGTTGCCCGTGTATGTGTGTGTGTGTGTGTGTGTGTGTGTGTGTGTGTGTGTGGAAAAGATATATACTTAGATGTGGATGAAAATGTTTGTATTAACCTTGCTGACACGTGTTTTGACTAAAATTTTCCCGACATGCAAGGTTTTCTATTGAGAATTATATAAAGAAGAAAAACAAGAATAAAATAATACTAGAAAATATATCAAGCATGCTGGCTGAAAAGTCGTCTTCAGGACAAATATTTAGGATTTTAGAGAAACGAAAATATTTGCCCTGAAGTTGGCTTTTCAGTTTGCATACTTAGTATACGTTCTATTATTATTTTATTCTTATCTTTAGAGTTAAAATAATTTTAGATAGAATACTTTGGATGTAGGCAAAGTTTTAGTCGAAACACGTGTAGGCAAAGTAAATTCAAAAGCTTTCATCCACACCAAAGTATATATCTTTCTACCGTTTATCTTTTCAACACGCCCACACACACATATATATATATATATATATATATGTGTGTGTGTGTGTGTGTGTGTGTGAGTGTGTTGAAAAGATATATATATATATATATATATATACATATATATACTGAGTACATGAAAAACTGTTTAATTGTACCATATTGACAATTAACCGTATGTGCGAAATGGACATATAATGTTCATTACTATAGAATATATAAAGAACATAGGAATCTCGGAATTTGAAAACACGTAACGACTTCTTGTTCAGGTACGAGACCTTTTTATTAACTTTGAGTTAAAGGTTTCTATGCTGTCTTATTCATTTGGCCCCCAACTCGAGCGGCCCCCATCGGGCGCACGTTCACCTCGCGCCTGCGAGCTCCAAAAGTCGATCCTTCTCGTTTGGCGTCTAGTACCCGACTCTTTCTCTCTTCAACTACTCACACAAACCTCTGCGCGCTTCCGGTGCGTGACGTCACCCGCACCCTGTCACCCTGTATCGTCTCGGACTATTATGACATCTGAGTGACACCTCCATCCACCCGCGCGAACCCGCATTAACACCTGCTTCAATGTTACACTCAACCAACCCATGTGCTGAGCCGAAAGGTTCTCAGCCTAACTAAACTCAAAGGCATGAACCGAAATCCCTCAGCTATTTTATAACATGAAAACTGCATCAGAGTGATTGGATAAATAAACTTTCATTCATTTTAAGTTTTTTCAGGCATGTATGAAGCACTTATCTTATTTCTGAAAAAAAAAATTAAAACTATTTCTATGTTCAAATATATACCATATTTACCCAACCCCTCTGCTCGAGCAGGATATGACACAAGGTCAGTTTTTAAGTGGAGTTTAACAGGTTTGAATTCAAAGTTTTCCTTCTCCTAGACTAGTTGCTGAAGAACCCAGTGTGTCCTACTATTTACCCATAGCTGGAGGGAGAATAATTGGATTCATACCTTTCCCTAGGGTATTAGTGCTATGTGAAATGCATTCAGTCTTGTCCAGGATTTGAACTTGTGTCGCCGTGTCCATTTCCTACGACGATAACCATTACACCACGGGCACCTCTATGTTCAAATTTCTACGACGGCATTGGAATAAATAACGAGATACTTTTGAAAAATCACAATTTTTTTTCAGGGTTTTTTTTTTCGCACGTGCAAACTGTATGTTATGTAACTCTCTGATAGTGTTACAAGTGGTCTGGTGATATTAGATTAAATACTTAGGACTAATTGGGATAATTTGTTGAAGATTAGTTATAATCTTCTGGTAAGGTAGTGTAGAAAAATATAATAATTATAATAATAATAATGATAATGGATTCGCACCAGCCGACACCATTCGCTTGAATGGGTTAAGTTGAAAGGACAAACCAACATTTGACAAGGATACCAAGATTGTTAACTGTCAGGGTTGAATCGGTCGATCTGGGGTTTTGATTGACGGGATAGAAAAACAAAATTTTATTTCAAATTCTAATGTCAGCCGAGTGCGAATCGACGGAAAATTCCAGATAAAAGCCAGGTACAAGGCCATTAACACAGTATGAGAATATTATCGAGTGGCTCACCAATAAAGGAGAACGGGCTGGAACTTTTTCCTTCTTCCTAAGACGTGCAATGGGGGCCATAGTTTTTGATTGTCTGTCCGGTTAAACACGGGCCTCGGGGTGGGGCTTCTCTACCCACCTTGATGATTACTCTATGAGGCTATTGGTCCAGCGTTTCTATTGGCTGGCCAATCTGAGCCACGCATTCAGTGGTCTGAACCCCCATAAAAGAAGATTCCGAAAAGGGAATAGGCAGATCGAAGGCTGGTTCCGCAGACCGAAGACTTGAAACCCTTGCCACCACTGCCGCTTTACTCAGAGCCCTAAACTTGACCGTTCCTATCAAAATTAATTTGCTCAAGACAGACTCGAGGCTGTTATCGCCTGTCGACTCATCACGTCTTTCTCCAAACTGTTGTACATGATTTTTAATTATTGTTTAATGAATAAAGGCTGTTTTATTTACAACTGTTAACAAGCGTTCCTGAGTTATTGAGGCAGTTGACTAGCTAACAGCACCGGTAAAGTTGGCCGTCTTCCGAACCAGCCAGAATCAAGAAAAATCCGAATCAGCTCTTCCCCAACAATCCCATGGATCGAACAATGCAACGTGGACACGGAAATCCGGATAAGCAGATTCGTAGCATGACATGCACTTATAGGACCACAGTTACGTTGAAGAATGTGCCGATACCGACTGGTGTTGTCGAACACGGATCTCCAGCCAAAAAATATCGCTGTTGAAATGGATTGTGCAACCGAGGTGACGTGCGTAGAAAGGATTAATACTTCATAGAATTATCAGTGCTAGAGAGAAATTCTTGCAATGATTTAACAGTGAGCAAAAAATGGGGTCCAACAGCTAGATTTAAAATGAAGTTGCCTTGACAACATGACACCAGTAGTCACTGATAAGCATCCATGCTATATATATATATATATATATATATATATTCATTATGATATAATAGGTCTGACACATAAACTGAGTACTTTCTAAGTTATACCGCATTGGGTCTACCACTAAGCCACCAAGTTAAATTTTACAACTCTAAACTGTTGTAATATATATTGGTATCCACAGACAGATTGTTTCGTTATATCACAACTTATCCGTGTGACTAGACACGCGAAATGCTTGAAGCTGTGATCGAAACCTGGATGATTTTACGCCAGCCGGATGTTTTACAGCACAACCACTAACAAACTCTGTTTAAGCTAGGGTATTTTAAAGTACATGTATCATTTTTGTTTTGTTGACGTATAAGCGCTCAACGGCAACCGAATGCTCCATTCCAAAGAAAAGCTTTGCATTACGAAGAGTGGCAACTAGTAATTCCATCGCAAGAGTGCTCAACTCTCGGTAAGGGGAGTATATATATATATATATATATATGTATCATCATCATCATCATCATCATCATTGTGTCGTGCCGCTAGCACGGATATCCCTGACCCTCTCTCGCCACTTCTCCTTATCGTTCATCGCCTCTGGCAGGTTCACAGGGTTACATCCCGTATCCTCACATAGCTGCTGTATGTATGTTCGAGATGGTCGTCCTGCTCTTGCTCGGCCATATGTGGGGGTCCATAGGAGTACATCTCTTATGAGCTCGTCCCTGCTGCTCCAGCAATGTCTTGCGTGTCTGGTTCGTCTAACTTTGATTGTTTTCGTGATGGGAGGCAGGTGGCCGTATAGTTGGTGCTTTCTTGGGTGTTGCTGCCAGGACTTATTCAATATTGCTTGCAAGCTTCTTCTCTATCCGTTTAGTTAGTGTCCAAGTAGTGCATCCATACAGCAGTATCGACACGGCCGCTAAACAAACAATTTGGCATTATAAATCCAATATGAGATGCTATAACATTAAACACCAACTAACCAACCAACCATCATATTTGTCAATTGCGAAAATGTGGCATCTACTTATATGGTAGGTAAGTAAACATCCACTTCAGGTCATTAAAATTATAGAAGTAAAAAAAGGGGAAGTTGATTTAAAGAAATTCTTCTTCCCAATCAGAAGTAAACCAATTTAAATGTCATGAATTTCTCTTTCTCAAAGGTCGATAAGGAATTGAGTATCTTCAAGTAACTGGAATTTTTAGAAATCAATGCACACATAATTCTTATATATATATATATATATAGTAAGTAAGTAAATGAGTTAAACAATCGTTTAAAAATCGCTTAATGAATCAAAAAGAGCTGAAATACGAGTGAGGAATGCAGTATAAAAATTAAAATAACCGTAATTCGTACCGTTCAAATCGACCTTTTAAGCTTGGAAAAAAATTCTATAAAATCTTGACAATGCAGTTGTCTGGATGGTTTCGATTACTTCTCTTATTTCCATGGCCCAATCGGCTGGGGCAGTAGAATAACCGACTGCATCTCTGCAGAGAGGTAAAAAACCCACCAACGAGTGTCCTGATATGATACTAAGCAATTTGATGGTTAGGTTCCAGTAATGCAGGAGATTTAAGGAACGCAGAGCACCCATTAATTGTCCTTGCTCCCAGGTCTTTTCTGGCTCGCAGTGGTAGCACCTGATAGGGTCCCATCTATAGGTCAAATAGAACTAAACTGTGTACATATGCTAAACTGAATAGCTTGAAATAGGACTGTTTTGAAATTAAATTGTAGTTCTCCAGTCCTTGTACCAATCTTTCGGTGACTTACCGAGCATACCAATTACAAGTGGTATCACCGCCGCTTCCATGTCCCATAGTTGTTTTTTTTCAGTTCTCTAGCAAGATCTAGGTTCTTGTTTCTCTTTCCTCTTTCGTTCAGTTTTACCCAGCGATCAGCCCGAACACCAAAGTCCACCAATCAGAGGGTCTGTCTTTTTGCTAATTTAATTTTCACTCAGTGGTCCGCAGGAATAGTAACATCAACCAGCTGGCAATTATTTTCTAGTGCTAATTAGTATTTTAAAATACAAGGTTTGGCCAGGATGGTGTGATTCGTTCATATATAAATCCCCTAAAAAATTTAGGATCGACTGTCTCTTTCTAGTCGTACATTGGAGAATCTCTCGGAGTGTGTTGAAACTGAAATTAAGATTAAGGAAAATTCAAATGAAAAGCAACTGTACGTACAACTAATACAATTTCAAAAAAATCTCATCAATTTTGCCTTATTCTATCACTTAGAGAATTTTCAGCTAATGAACAATGACCTATATTTTAGTCTGCCGTAAAAAATACTGAAATCTTTCGTGTACAAATTTCTTGTAGATTGACCGAATTTTTTCCCCCTTTTTTTAACATTAGATTAGCCAGTGAAAAGACTGACGTAACTGAAAACTCTTTATAGAAATTAATGGCTTGAAAATGTTTCTGCTAAAAGAAAATATGGATTTTAAAAAAAGAGGCTATTTAAAAAGACGATACCGTAAAAGACGTGGTTAAATTTGCGCTTATTGAACCACTAAGCCTTTCCAGTAAAGTTTTTGTGCATTGAGATAACAGACATTGCTTAGAATCGTGATGAGACAATGAAACCTGCTGTCTTTTGTCGGTAAATCTCAGAACTGTCGTCCCTTACAGGAATAAACCAATATCTTATTTATCTATTTATTCGTGAGACCAGACGAAAATGTTTTACCTACTTAGAGCGCAGAGATTTTTTTATTTGAGGATATGATTAATCAGTCAAGAATAAAGAAGAGTGGGTAGACTGTTCGGCAATGGGTGGAGTCGTACCAAGGACTCAAAAATGGCACTTAATGCCTCCTGGCTTAACACTCAGCATTATATTGGTGAAGTAGCCTTTTAGTCACCCTCGACCATTGTCGTCGACTTTACTTATATATATATATATATATATATGCCAGAGAACTGAGAAAGAACTGGAATATGAGGTTGACGGTGATACCAGTTGTAATTGGCGAACTTGGAATGTTCTTAAAAACGTAATATAACGGCCGAGGGATTTCGTTTTATATATCTTGCCTTTGGGTTTAGTTAGGCTGAGAACCTTTTGGCGCAGCACATGGGTTAGTTAGGTGCAAAATTGAGCACAGGTGTTGACGCGCGCGCTGGGAGGATGTGTCGTTCACAGATGTCAAAATAAAAATCCCAGATAGAAAATTTGACCATGTGATGTGAATGACGTCATGCACCGGAAGCGCGCGCGGAGGATTTTGGGGATTTTGAAAAAAATCAGTTAGTTGATAACTAGACATCGAACGATAAGGGTCGACTTTCGGGGCTCACAGAGGCCAGACAAATTTGCGCGCTACGGGCGCCGGAGGGAGGGGCAGATGGAAAAGTCATCATAGCAAGATTGTGCGTCTCTCCTTATATCGAAAAACCTTCTAACTCAAAGGTAATAAAAAGTTTCGTACCTGAACTAAGAAGTCGTTTTTCGTGTTTCGAGATTCCTATGTTCTATGTATATAAGTTATGAACATTCTATGTACGTTTCACTCATAGCTATATCATGACTATCGTACAAAAGGCTTGGAAACGTTAGAAATCGGAGAACGACTCAAGACTATCCACAAAACAGCACTGTTGAGTGCGGCCAGAATAGTGAAAAGAGTCCTGGAGACCTGATGAGACTTGCTGTCACTCAGACTCCAGTGAAATACCATTTACTAATGCTGGTGTAAAGAACTCTCATAAGAATTGGAAGAATAATTTTGAGATAAAAACGGATCACCTTTCTCGGCCAGACAAACAGACCTTGTAATAATCAGCAACAAAAAAAAAGAGAACTTGCCGAATTATGGACTTTTCTATTCCGGTTGACCACAGAGTAAAATTGAAAAAAAGCAATAAGAAGGATAAATACCTGGACCTTGCAAGAGAATTTTAAAAAAAACTGCAGAACATGAAAGTGACGGTGATACTAATTGTAATTGGTGCTCTTGGTACAGTCACCGAAGGACTGGTACAGGAACTGGTTGATTTTGAAATATCACGAGGAGTGAAAACCATCCAAACTAATGCATTGTTGAGATCGGCCAAAATACTGAGAAGAGTCTTGGAGACATGAGGAGACTCCATTGAGAAAACCATCGGCTAAAGCCTGTTTGAAAAACTCGAAAATGAGAAACAATAAACGAGAAACTATAGTGCAAATCTTATAAAAACTAACAAGACCCAGTGTAGATAATATAAACAAAAAACTGAATCAGTTGACCACTTAGTGATCGGTTGTGTAATACTTACACGGATAGAATATAATCAAAGGCACGATAAAATATGGAAATACAATAAAATATTAGAGTGTAAAAATACCAACAAGAAACAATAAGAACAGAAGCAAAATGGACTACTATTTTCTGGGACATTTCTATCCAAACTGCTATAAAAATAAAAATAAAAACAATAGACTTGATATACTTAAAGACAATAAAAGAAAAACATGACTTTTACTTGATATATCAATTCCAATATATTTTTTTCATCATACAACGTGTGAAAGCACGTGCGATACCATGTCCTCATCAGCCGCCAACCAGGGGTGATAACAGAGTTTCGCTAGCTCAAGCCGGTACTGCCACTCCTGGCGCTACCAAGCAGCTTTTGTCACCGGACAAGGTATTAAGAGAATTATATATATATATATATATATATATATATATACGCCAGATCAATTAAGAGCAGAGACTACACTGGACTTTAATCTTCATTTTTAGTATGGAGTTTGTGATTTAAAATGCAAACAAAAAAGATGGATAATAAAATATCTATATTATACTACAGATAAGTCAACACAAAGACCTGGAAATATAATTTTTACAAATTGTATCCTTAAAACTGTGAGATAATGGCCGAGGGATTTCGTTTTATATATCTTGCCTTTCGGTTTAGTTAGGCTGAGAACCTTTCGCTTAGCGCATGGGTTAGTTAGGTGCAACATGACCGCAGGTGTTCACGCACGCACGCAGGGAGGATGTGTCATTCAGAGATTTCAAAATAAAAATCCCTTGGGAATGTGAATGACGTCATGCACCGGAAGCGCGCGCGGAGGATTTTGGGGGATTTTGAAAAAGTCAGTTAGTTGAGTTCTGCCTCGGAGGAAGAAGGTTGACTTTCGCTAAATCGCCGAGGCCTTGTGTCGGGCGCCGCACATGTTTGGGTGGGGGCAGATAGAAAAGTCAGTATAGAAAGATGGTATCTCTCTCCTTATGTCGAAAAACCTTTTAACTCAAAGGTGATAAAAAGTTTCGTACCTGAACTAAGAAGTCGTATGTGTTTTTCGTGTTTCGGGATTCCTATGTTGTATTTATATATCTTGTGAACATTTTATGTACGCTTCACATATCAGCATCATGGGTATGTTACGGAACGACCACCGTGTCAGTAATAGTTGGACTGGGCATGATCCAGAATAGGAAAGATAAATAGTTTTGCAAGATACTTGGCAGTTTGACCCTATATAAAATATAAAAGTTTGTACATCATTGAACGGCTCATCTTTTTAGGGAATGGCCAAGCGGTTAGAGTGTTCGCCAATGGCCCGGGAGACCTGGGTTCAATCCCAGGTCGAGTCATACCAAAGACTCAAAAAATGGTACTTGATGCCTCCTTGCTTAACACTCAGCATTATAAGGTACGGATCAAGGGTAAAGTAGAGCAATCCCGGGAAGGAGTAGCGCCCTCCCCTACACCTTGATGTAGTAGCTATCGAAAAGGGAGCCTTCGGGTTACCCTCGACTATGGTCGCCAACTTTACTTACTTACTTTTAAAGTCCGAAAAATATCTCCCAAAAGAGGCAGCAAAAACATAAATAAATGGAATTCATATCATCTCTATCCTCCCTCACGCTAGGTCTTGGATAAAAAAATCTCGGTGAGGATGGTAAAAAACCAAAAGTACGTCTGAAAATTTGAATAATAATAATAATGATAATGATATTAGTAATATGCACAAAACAGAATTCGCCGAGAAGATGTGAGATGCATAAAATTTTGCGGGGATTTGAGATACAAACAGATAAATTTATCCCACCAAGAATTCCAGATTTAGTAATATATAATTAATATAAAAAAGAAAACCTGCCGAAAAGTGAACTTTGCCAACGACAAAGAGAGAAAGAAAAAAGAAAACGAAACAAGTACTTAGACGTTGCTTGAGAACTAAAAAAAGGTAGGGATCATGAGTATGACGATAATAGCAAAAGTAATTGCCCCGCTTGGAACGGTCCCCAAAAGGGCTGAAAAAGATGGAAATCGGAGGACGAGCGGAGGTTGTCGAAACTACTATATTGTTAAGATCGGCCAAAACACTGAAAAGAGTATGAGAGATAAAAAGAGACTTGCTATTCCTCAGACTCCAGTGAAAAACCCTCAGCTCTCGCTGCAGTGAAAAATCCTCAAGAAACAATAATGATAATTATAATTACTTCACAAAAAAGACAACTTGCCGAAGCGTGGACCTCGACGTTCCGGCTGACCACCGGGTAAAACTAAAAGAAAGCAAACAGAGACATAAGTAAAAGAAAGCAAACAGAGACATAAGTACATCGAACTTGCTAGAGAACTGAAAAGACACAGGAACATGAAAACGACGGTGATACCAATTGTAACTGGTGCACTTGGTAAAGTCACCAAAGGATCAGTAAAGGGACTGGAGGACATGGAAATATGAGGACGAGTAGAGACCATCCGAAAAACAGCATAATTAAGATTGACCAGAATAGTGAGGAGAGTCCTGGAGACTTGAAGTGACTTGCTGTCAATCAAACTCCTGTGAGAAACCATTTCCCAATGCTAGCGGGAAAAACTCTCAAAAGAATAAAATAGCTAAGAAAGCAAAAATTGATAATACATAGAAAAAGACGTACAATATTTGGTACGAGTGGGTGGAAAGGGGAAAACTGTGGGAATTTTGCAAGAGATTAAAACCCAACCATAGTGACAAATGATGTATGCAGAAACTATAATCTGTCTAAGAAAATGAGGCACAAAAATTACACTGGGATTTTGACATCCAAAAGGATCGCTCGATTCTTGTGATGATATTAGATGTTGTGTTAATTCAGAAGGATATAGTAATTTACGAAGCTCTTTGCTTCGATGTAGTTCAAGGACAAATGAATGAGGCACCCAATGAGACTCATGTAGGTTTGCTAGTCTAGCTTGCTGACCATTATACCACCAGAGGTGCTCTTAATTCAGAAGGATATAAATTCAGGTGGATGACTCCTTTTTTCTATGACGACAATCGTCTCTTCAGTGCTATCATGGTCGTAAGCAGACACAACTTAATCGGCACACAGATTCCGTTCTCCTGAACCAATAAATGGTTATATCACTTTATGTATGAAAAAATACGGGTTGGGAATTAGCAAACGAAATAGGATCGAACTAGGATCAAGTAAATGTTTGAAGAAACCTTTCTCCTGATATCGGTGATAGAGAAGAGATCGAAAAGAATACAAATAAAATGATATAATTTGAACAAGTAAAAATATTTGGGGGTCATGTTGTTTTATATACCATTGAAAATTAAGATAAGAAACAAAAAATAAGTTAGGAGGAGGAGGGTATCAGCAGGTCATTTTTTGTTTTTTCAAATATTCTTTCTTTCTTTCTTTCTTTCTTTCTTTCTTTCTTTCTTTTTATTATTTTGTCTTGTCTTTGTCTTTTTCTTCTCCTCTTTCTTTCTTTCTTTCTTTCTTTCTTTCTTTCTTTCTACTATACTTCTTTTTCTTTCTTTTCTTCTTTTCTTTCCTTTCTTTGTTCTTTTTTTTGTTTTTCGTTTCTTTTGTTGGTTTGTTTCTTTCTTTGTTTCTTTCTTTCTTGCTCTTTTTTTCTTTTTTCTTTTTCTTTCCTCTGTTCTTTTCTTCCATTCTTTTTTCCATTTCTCTTCCATGCTTTCTTTCTTTCTTTCTTTCTTTCTTTCTTTCTTGCTTTCTTTCTTTCTTAATTATTGTTTTTCTGTCTCTTCTCCCTCCCCTCCTTCCATTCTTTCTTTCTTTCTTTCTTTCTATTTAGTTTTTTCCCGCTTTCTATCTTTCTTTCTTACCTTCTTTTCTTCTTCTGTTTCTTTTTCTCTTTCTCATCTTTTCATGACAATGTTGAGATTGACAAAAAGATGAAAACTTCTATGACAATCGTTATAGATTAAAAGAAAAAAAACGTGTCAGGAAATACGTGCAAAATCTCATGACTATGTCCTTATCAAAGAAAGGTAATTCATGTCCTTATTAAAGAAAGGTAATTACTTGGGTATAGTATCAAAATATGTCAATGTCTCAATTAGACATTGACTGACTTGGCAAGAAAGGTCACTTGTTTTTTTTTATTCAGAAAACGACAGCCAGTAAAATCTGTTAATAGGTAATGGTCCGTTATAACTTACCATTCTCCTGGCTGACTTTTAGCAGTCCATGCTTTACCTTGGTGTATGTTGACACCACTTTTAATATGACATATTAAAGAGGTATACAGACTGGACTACTAATTCAAGCAGCTTGCCATTTAATGAAGAGATGGCACCAATTTTATTAAAACACTTAAAGTTTGTTTAATCAAAATTCACGTAGAGACCAATGCCGCTTGTTGCTTGCTTCTGATTCTGCAGCAAGGATTCTCACTGAGCCGTTGTATTTGAAAGAAGCGCTTGATCATCTGTATAGTCTGCGTTAATAATGGTTTCTGTTGGATATCTTCTGCTTCCTATTCATTTTTTAGAGTGAGACCATGTTCTTTCATTTAGTCGATTGACGTTCAAAATACGTAATCTAGACAGATTAAAAATAGATATGGTGCTAATGTATATCCCTACAAGACTCCAGTCACAACACCGCAGAAATTATTTGCTTCATTTGGATTTTTTATGGCACATCAACCATTGTTGGTTATTTAATGCCAAATCTTATTTTAGTATATTGTTGTATCGTCGAGATGAATGATACAGAGAGAAGAATGAGTGCTTAATATATTTATTCAGCACCAGTATCCGGTGCTAACGGATACACACAAAAAAGACACAGTATAATAAGTTACAAACAATTAACAAGACAATTCACAAGATATTGAGGAGGGTCAAAATGCGATATAACCAATTGTGTGAGTAGGTTAAATGACCTCCCTTGATTAAAAGTAGCTTTGAGTGATCGTTCGTTGTATTATGCAAATCTAGACGACAGGCCGTCGGGTGGGGACTACTTACGAAGCAGTGGAAGCCGCCGTTTACATTCTATCAAGTACGTCACACGCTACACGTCGTACACCAATCAAGAAAGATCAGTCCGAATATTAATCAGCTTATTAAACTAACGGTATTTGTCACACGCCCCACCAAACGGACGTGTGTGGCAAAAGGTCTTTTTAAGGTGGGTCCGGGCACAAGGCCGTAGCCCAGACTCGTCCGGCATTTCCAAAAATGCTTCTGGTCCCGTCGGAATTCCCCTTAAAAAGGGCACCTCAAGCACCAGGCGATAAACCTAACCCCTCCGAGGTGAGCTAAAGCCTGGGGGGCGGCCCCCTGAGGATCGAATTATGTCTAGAGACGAGAAACAGCCGACCAAATCCGTGCCATTGATACCACGGCCGGCCGAAATGTGTCCCATCAACTAGATTAAATCAACCCTCGAAGTCTTTAACCGTAGGCTATGAGCAAGTCGATCTGATAGAGTGCTGTGTGAAAATACCCCCTCGGCCGCCCGAATACATCAACTTCTTAACCATTTCACTTCTTGGCCGGTGAATCATCTAGTGGTTCCGATTGGTGTATCACATAGTTCTTCATGGCTACATGAAATACAATCAAGGGAGTGGGGGAAAAAGAACAAAGAACAAACGAACAATATGTCTTGGGTCAGCTCCAAGTGCAATAAGAGGAGTTATGTAACACTGCATTCCCTATGCTTATGTAGACTCACGCTAACGTGGATTATTTCTACAAAGCTACTAGGAATGCCAACTCATCTTGACTGGTCTTCCCTCACTGCTGCTGGTCTCTATCTCATGCCGACTGGTCTCTCAGATGTCCCGTGTCGACTGCCTACTACCCCTCTCCGTCGCCCGTCGCCAACTCTTCCTGCGTTCCTTTGTCTAACTCTGACTGGCGTTCCCTTGCCTACTTCCGGTCGCGTCGAGATCTCGATCTCATGCCTTTGTTTGGTTTCGCACCAAAACAGACAAAGGGGTCGTCTGCTTAGCGGACCACCCACATAGTGTCACAGCTGAAAGGTTGTTTAGTCACCTTATTATACACATATATATTGAATATATCATTTGTAAACACATTTCGTTGTTACACTCTGTTAATTGATCAAACACTTCTATTTCTAACAACTCAATTTAGCATAAGTCAACTAAGTTAATGGCCAAGCGGGCTGGAGCTTCAGAACACACCAACTGCATTTCTTCAGGGGTTAAAACCCACCCCAATGAGTGCCCTTGATAAGAGAAGAAAATCCTAATATCCTTGCTTTAAAGGAAATTCACTTGATATCTCCGAGAACCTAGTAGGCTGGGGCTGAGAAATACACTGACTACGTCTCTACAAAGGGGCAAGACCTCATCAATGAGTGTTGTGAATATGACACGGCCCAGTCGGTTGGGGCTACAGAATACACTGACCCCAATGAGTGTCCTGGATATGACACTAAATAGTCTGATGGTGAGGTCCATGTAATGCTGGGGCCTTGGGGAATACGGAGCACCCCTTCATTCTCATTACTTCCAGGTCCACTCTGTCCCGGTGTGGTAGCACCTGATAGGGCCCTATTTATGGGTTAATTAGAACTAATGGCATACTTATGCTAAACTGAATTGTTTGTTTTTTTTTATTTAATTTTTTTTTTTTTTCACGTACACATGGGAAGCATTATGATGTACGTGTGAGTCTTGCGGCTTAACGCTCAGGATTGTCAGTTCGATCGGGGAACTACTGCTGCTCATCTATAAGAGTGGCTTCTATAGATGAGAATGAAAACAGCCATCGAAAGATAACCATGACTCGTACTCAAACCACATACATAAACCGCATCGCTCTTCGCGCGGGTAAAAAAGGGGGGCGTCCTGCTGAGGTTGGAGCCCTGGCCTCAGTGTTCGAAAAATCAGCTACATAGCTCAAACAAAAACTACTAAAATGCAAACAAACAATACAGATAGCGACATTTAACGTTAGAACCCTAAATAGAATAGGTCAACTATCAGGGCTAACTGCATCAGCCGTAGAACATAAGATAGACGTAATTTGCATACAAGAGCACCGATGCACGCACACCGAAGATATCAAATATCACGAAACTGGCAATGGATGGATGCTGGTGACTGTATCGGCATGGAAAAACTCTGTCAATGCATCGGTAGGAGAGGTGGGAATGCTTATAGGACCAAGAGCGTTAAAATCACTGAATAGCATTGAGAGAATACAACCTAGGATGATGGCCGCAACGTTTAATGGCAACCCCAAAGCAACAATTATCTCCTGCTACAGCCCTACCAATGTTAGCGAAGAAAACGAACTAGTCACCTTCTACGAAGATCTATACTCCCTAGTACGTAGCATTCCGAAACACAACCTGCTAGTCATTGGCGGAGATATGAATGCACAAATCGGGAAAAACAGAAACAACAAATACAGCCTACACAACACGTCAAACAGGAATGGACAACATCTAATTGATTTCATGATAGAAAATAGATTAACATGCCTCAATACAAACTTTCAAAAAAGGGAGGGGAAATTATGGACCTACACATACGCGAATAAGAGTAAAGCACAGATTGACTACGTCTTTATAAAAGGGAAATGGAAAAACAGTGCGATGAATTGCGAAGCCTACTCCTCTTTCGAGGGTGTGTCCTCCGATCATCGAATAGTTACGGCCAAAGTACGACTAAGCCGACGAAAAAACGCCACACGAAAAGCGACAACCAAGCACTATGACTGGGCCCTACTTAACAACCGAGATATAAGAGACAAATATGCATTAGAATTAAGAAACAGATTCGAAGCACTACAAGAGAGGGCAGAAAAAGGTACCCCAAATGACGAATATGAAAATTTTGTAGAAGCACGCCTTGAGGCGGCATCAAAGTGTATTCCAACAAAACCTAGAACTAAATATAGAGTCCCTTGGGAAACGCTAGCAGTTAGAGAAAAACGTGCACTCGTGAAAACTGCCTCCAAAAGCTACCGAAAGAACCCAACAAACACAAATGCCCGAAAACTAGAAAAGGCACAATATCAATTAGCAGGAATATATCTAAAAGAACAGGCAGAATACATACAAATTCAGATAGATAAGATTAGAGACTCGGTGGAAGATAGACAATCCAGGATAGCCTGGCAAACAATAAACGAAGTAAGTAGAAGGAAGAGCATAGCCAAAGCAAAATTGAAAGCTGCAAGCCAACAAGAAAGAGTAAAACTGTGGGAACAGCATTTCAAAAATCTACTAGGAAACCCACCGAAAATAACGGTTGAACCGATCACCAGAATTATCAGTAAGCAATTAGACGTTAAACTAGGTCCTTTCACCAAAGAAGAACTCGACCCAGTTCTTAGAAGAATTAAAAATAGGAAAGCTGCAGGGCTAGACGAGATACCCCCAGAAGTGTGGAAGACGATATACTGCTCCGGCAATGCAACGCAGTCTATAGTCAAAATAAGATAGAAAGATGGACGAAGGGATGCATCCTTCCTTTCCCTAAAAAGGCGACCTCGAACTTGCCAAGAACTACCGAGGGATAACGCTTACATCCATAGCAGCCAAAATTTACAATGCCCTACTACGAAACCGCATAGAACCCAAAATAGACAACATCCTTCGGAAAAACCAAAATGGCTTCCGGAGAAATAGATCCACAACCTCACAAATACTGACCATCCGTAGAATCCTTGAAGGCGTTCAGGCAAAAAACCTTCAGGCGTCATTACTATTTGTCGACTTTACCAAGGCCTTCGATTCCATACACAGAGGGAAGATGGAGCAAATGCTACTAGCATACGACCTACCAAAAGAAACCGTAGCAGCGATAATGACTCTCTACAGAAACACCAAAGTGAAAGTACGTTCACCAGATGGAGACACGGAATACTTCGACATTGTTGCAGGAGTACCACAAGGACACACACTAGCTCCGTACCTCTTTATCATCTGTCTAGACAACGGGCTTAGGACTTCGATCGACAAAATCAGAGAAAATGGCTTCGAGCTGACTAAGAGAAGAAGCAAAAGGTACCCCGCAAAAACAATCACGGACGCCAACTACGCTGATGACTTGGCGTTACTGGCGAATACGCCTAATCAAGCAGAGACACTACTGCATAGTCTGGAACGAGCCGCAGCTGGCATTGGCCTCCATGTCAATGCACACAAAACTGAATATATGTGTTACAACCAAACGGGCAACATTGCCACACTAGACGGAGCCTCTCTGAAACTAGTAGACAAATTCACCTACCTCGGAAGTAGCGTCTCATCAACTGAAAAATACATCGACACACGATTGAAGAAGGCATGGACGGCTATTGATAGGCTTTCGATCATATGGAAATCAAATATAACCGATAAAATGAAACGCAGCAGTTGTGTCGATACTGCTATATGGATGCACTACATGGACGCTAACCAAACGGCTGGAGAAGAAACTTGACTGGAGAAGAAACTTGACGGCAACTACACAAGAATGTTGAGAGCAATATTGAACAAGTCCTGGCGGCAACACCCTACGAGACGCCAACTATACGGACACTTGCCCCCCCCCACATCACGAAAACTATACAAGTTAGACGAACCAGACACGTGGGACACTGCTGGAGAAGCAAGGACGAGCTCATAAGCGAATAAACTAAATAGGTTGAAATAGAAATGTTTTTCACAATTAAACTGTATATTCATGCTTAATTGAATTGTTTGAAATTGATTATTTACATAAAAATAGATTTGGCGTTAAATAATCTATAAAGGTTGATATGCCATAAAACGAAACAAAACAAAACTTGGAATATGACACTAAACAATCTGATGGTGAGGCTTCAGTAACGATGGAACTTTACCTAATCATTGCCATCACTCCACGATGGCCTGGAGTAGTTGCACCTGATATCGATCAAATAGAATAAAACAGTGTACTTATGCTAAACTGAATTGTTTGATATATATATATATATATATATATATATATATATATATATATATATATATATATATATATATATTAATGAATTTGGTATTAAATAACTTGCAATGGTTGATATGCCATAAAACCAAATGAAACCAATCAACCAAGTTAAATAGTTTCACGTATTGTTATGTATCACTAAGTGTTCAAATAAGCATTAGTTGTTTGTTTACCTACGTTTAAATGATGAAACAGTTCTATTTCTATCATTTCAATTTAGCATTAGTCATTTGTTTGTTTAAACGTTAACCAATTCTATTTGACGCCTAGATATGACCCTATCAAGGGCTATCATTCCAAGTCAGAGTGGAATTGGGATCGTGGGATCGATGGCAATGAAGGTATACTTCACATTACCCAAAGCTCCAGAATTATTGGTGCCATCCCATCAGATTGCTTTATATCATATTCAGGACACTCGCTGGGAGGTCTTACCTTTCTGAAGAGATGAAGTCGGCCACAGCCGATAGGTTCTCGGAGAAATCAAGTGAATTTTCTTTTAAAGCAATGATACAAGGGTTTTCTTCTCTTTAAGGAAATAAAGAGCTCAGCAGTATTATCCCCTGTATTTGAAATTGCCCCAAGGCAATTACAAGCATTTATTAGAAAGTATGATGTAAGTATTTGTGCATTAAGAACTTGCTATTTTAATTGCTCTCAGGGTGCATGGTTTATTAAAATTTACTTAATTATGGCGACTCTGAGAGAAACACATCATTCAGTACTTTGCTCATAGCTGGAGGGAGAATAGTTGGAACTAAACTTTTTCAAAGGTATTTGCCCAATGTGAAACCTAAACAACCTTGTCTTGAATTTGAACTCGGGTCACTGCATCCATTTCCTAGCGCATCTTCAGAACTGAATAGTTGATGAAGGCAAGAATTTGAACAAGATAGTCTTTGAAATGAATGAGAATACAACGCATGAAGAAAACAGAATTGGCTCATATAGAACTTTCTTATGGCACAATTAAATTTTAAAAAGAATCTACGTTGTCTTCTTTCGTGAATTCTCCAAAGCCGAGATATCATTCTGCCGAATCCTGCGTAATGTATATTTAAGAAACCGGCCCCTTCCACACTCACACACACACACACACACACACACACACACACACACACACAAGTTTTTTAGACTTTATCCAATGACGGCATAGAACTGATGAATGTAAGTGTTTTGGTTGGTCAATACAGATGTAGGAGTCAATGGGGAAAAGTCGCTAATATGTACGTTATTCCGAGCCCAGCAGTGACCACCATATTTTGCTCGTCTTATATATGGATAAATGTTTAAATAATTTAATAAAACGCCGGTCTACAAATTAAATAAATCTTATTTCTTTAAATTGAATGAAAAGTTTCTTAAAAAACAGAAGTTGGAAAGTCTTTTCTTGTAATAAAATGTGATATCAATTTGAGCATAAATATTCTTCAAATATTTACGTTACAGGAAAGAAAAATCCATTCATTAAATTTAGCAATTGTTTTTTTAATAATCTAGCTAATTTTTTTTCTGTATGTAAAGAATGTTTGTGCGAGTATGTCACTATGCAGGAGGGAAAGTATATTTAAGTGTTAAAATATACGCAGTGCTGCTAAAATATTTTCAACAAGTAAATACTGTAATGGTAGTACTAATAAATATAAGCAATGTTTTCATTCAATGTAGAATGATAAAGTGATTTAGGAATTAATGCAAATTTGAAGGAACAGAATGTTAAATTTTCACTCAAAAGAAATAAGGTCGAAAGTTCTGGGTACATTTATGGAATGGATCCATAAATCTACAGAACATGTATCTATTTTATCGCTTATTTCTAACACAGAGATCGGCTCGAAATTGCATTAAGAAGTTGATTTATCAACGATTTTAACTGGTTGAAAATGTATTTTAAACAATCTAGGAAAGAAAATATTTAAAAAATTATTTTAGATTTGGATGTTTCAAAATTTTCGTGGCAAGTTAAATAGTGTCATCTGCGAATCTCAAAGAAACTTTAAAACGAACGTGTAAACGCTGATTGGCTAATGAAAGCAAAAATTCTGATAAAAAATTCAGCTCCTGCAGTCGATTTTTGCAGAAAAGTTAATACCTTTTTAGTATGGATATCTGTTAATTATATATATATATATTTCACGCCGCTAGCATGGACTTTCCTGACTCACTCCCCACTCTCACTCTCTCCCTCCAGTCATTTGTCATTTGTCCATCGCTTCCATCAGGTCCTCCAGATTTGGTCCTGCATCCGTCTAGAGCTGTTGTCGGTTGGTTGGTTTTTTGGATTTTATGGCATATCAACCTTTGTTGGTTATTTAACATCAAATCCATTTTTATGAAAATAGTTCTATTTCAAACAAATCAGTTTAGGATAAGTACGCAGTTAAAATATAAGTACAGTTTAATTGTGAAAAACAT
This sequence comes from Sepioteuthis lessoniana, assembly GCA_963585895.1. NCBI lineage: Eukaryota > Metazoa > Mollusca > Cephalopoda > Myopsida > Loliginidae > Sepioteuthis > Sepioteuthis lessoniana. The sequence continues at coordinate 8,330,690 of OY757935.1, forward strand.
TTCTCTTTCAAGCTATTTAGTTTAGTCTAGCAGTTCTAATTCAGCTTATTCAGTTTAGTATAAATACAGATTTTGCTTACACACAGATAAATGTCAAAACAGTTCTATGTTAAACAATTCAATTTAGTGTAAATAAATTTTCAATCACAAAAAACAGTTCCATTTCAAATAATTCAGTTTAACATGAGCATGCAGTTTAAATGTAAGTACGGTTTAATCGTCAAAAACTTTTCTATTTCAAGCTATTCAGCTTAGTTAAACAATTCAGTTTAGCATAAGTATGCCGTTATTCCTATTTAACCCATAGACAGGACCCTTTTCAGATGCTACCAATCCGGGCCCGAGTAGACCTGGGAGCATTCCCCAAACCTCCAACATTACAGGAACCTCACGATCAGATTGTTTAGTGTCATATACTAGACACTCGTTAGCGGAGGTCTTACCCTTCTGCAGAGATGCAGTCGGTGTATTCAACAGCCCCAGCCGACGGGGCAAAATTTTCGAGATGGATGGAAGATAGCTGTGCAGCCACTGTTTTGAGGGATGTTGTTTCTAGGATTTGTTCAATATAGCTCGTTTTAGTCTTGAGTAATATTCTTCCAAGCTTTTTCTCTAAATGCTTTGTCAGCGTTCATGTAGTGCATCCATATAGCAGTATGGACCGAACGTTGCTTGGAAAAAATGTCGATAGATTTAAAGAACAAAAATGGCTTTACACTGGAAAAGGCAAGAAGCAGACGATACCGCGCCCAAACTTTTACGGACGTGGACTACATAGATGACATAGCGCTCCTAGTAAATACACCCGCCCAGGCTGTATCCCTGCTACATAATTTAGAACAAGCAGCAGGTGACATAGGCTTCCATGTCAATACAGACAAAATGGAAAACATTTGCTTTAATCAAAATCAAAGATGATACATTCCCACACTAAAAGTTGGTTCTCTGAAACTAGTTGACAAATTCAGCAACCTCGGAAGCAGAATCTCATCTATGTAAAGTGACATAAATACACGACTTGAGATGGCATGGACAGCTTTCGATAGGTTATTGGTCATATGAAAATCAGACCAACCTGATATATATATATATATGTATATTTTCATTTTTCTCTCATATATATATATATATATATATATATATATATATATAATTCCCTACTATGAAAACGTTTAGACAAAGCATGCTGAAGGAATTTGGGGAATTGCTGTAATAGTCACCATCGTTAGAAATGAAATCGGCGGACAGAGTTAAAATCTTAGTTGGAGTTCTTTGTGTTTCCTTTTGTCCTGATGTTCTTGCTAAAGGCATGAATTCATGTCCTCCCTTCCATTTTGAGTAAATAGTAGGGTAGATCATGTTATTTAGCCCTTGGCAAGTCAACCAGTCTAGTTGAAAGAAAACACTGAATTAAAACTTGTTTTACTTCACTTAACAATCAGCGTGGTATCACATCCTGTTCGAAGCGGGGGTTGTTAGGCTAATACTTTTTGCAAAAATTTCTTGCATTAGTAGCCCAACCAGTCTGAGAGTGTAACAAGTCTAGAAAAACTGATTTCAAAATCCTTGCCAAAGCACCAGAAAAGACAGTCAGAATTGTGCCTATTACTTTCGTTTATTTTCACTGAACTAGGGAAGATATAAGTATCAATTTCATTGTTAGAATACTGCGTACAACACACACACACACACACACACACACACACACACACACAATATATATATATATATATATATATATATATATATATATATATATATATATTACAATTAAATGGAGACTCAAACTCGGTTAAGCCGTCATAATAAATTTATTTCGGCGGAGAATATTGTGGGTATATTCTCCGTCTCGTCAGATGACAGAGCATGTAAAAGAGTCATCTGACGAGACGGAGAATATACCAACAATATTCTCCGCCGAAATAAATTTATTATGACGGCTTAACCGAGTTTGAGTCTCCATTTAATTGTTCTATATGTGAATTGTTCTGAATGTGAATTTTGTTATACCCTAGAGAATAAATAGGGAACTAACAATAGCCATACATTGAGCACTCTCATAGATTTATATGATTACCCTCATATATTCTATGGAAAGAATAATCCACACCTACTGTCCTTGGACACTGACTTGGGGCCATCATCAAGGGAGAATCTATTACAAAAGTGATGTAACTTTTGTTTTTGCATATTACTACAGTGTAAGAGCGTCATTACCGTTGAAGATTATCGCGTTTGCTTTTAAATGGGTTTCTATAAATAGTGTCAGTAGCTAAAGACATTTAAGTACATTAACACTGGTTTGAAAATTAATTCTATTAAGTGTCGATTGCATGTTTCTAATATGTAGTGCGTCGAGAATCTGTATTTTTTAAAATTATTTTGATGTTCTATATTACTGTGTTGTCGGTGAGAATTTTCCGAAGTTAATAATAATAATAATAACTTCACTACCTCTACTTACAAAAAGCCCTCAAATAATAAAAATATGTAGACAGAAAATGTCTATTATGTTAATGAAATTTGTATTAACGAAGAAATGCTGCCAAATATACATATATATATATATATATATATATATACCTTTAAGAAAAAAAATTATTTACATCCTTTTATGGCTTTTGAATAATACACCACACACACACACACACACACACACATATATATATATATAATATATACGTTCATCTCCAGATTTGATAGTAATTTAGGGAATTACAACATTTCTTATTAAATTTGGTAATTCCCTAAATCATTATTAAATCTGGAGATTTACGCTGAAATGTATTTAAAATTTAGAATTTAAAAAAAATTAATTTACAATAGAAAGTGAGTTTTGAGTATACGTCTAGTTACTTTATTGTGATTCCTACCGGTAATAAAAAAGAAAAACCCGAAGTGGATAAATGGGGAGTAAACTCTTCACCCCCTCCTACCCCATCCCACCCTTCCCTCCCGTGTCTATTCTGAGAGTAATTATTTTAATCCTTAGATCTGAAGAAGCCCTGTTATTTTTAGAGTTATTGATTCATATCAATACCCATAACAGGATGGAAATAAATTTATAATCCTAATGTGACCGGTTTTTGTTTTTCTTAAAGGAATTATTGCCCTGTGATGTCAGATACATTGAGCTCTTTACCAGGAAAATTTAAATGTTCATTGTTGAATTTTTTTCTTGTCCTGGTGGAATTATTTCCGACTCCGGTTTAACTGGACTGAATAACACACACACACACACACACACACACACACACACATATATATATATATATATATACAAGGTGGTGACCAAATTGAAAGGCAACCCGAAGCATCCTTATTCATTAGCTACAACACGGAGGTGTAGGGGAGGACGCTACCATTTCCCCCTAGATTGCTCCACTTACCCTTGATCCGTACCTAATAATGCTGAGTGTTAAGCAAGGCGGTATGAAGTACCATTTTTAGAGTCTTCGGTATGACTCGACCTAGTATTGAATCCTGTTCTTCCAACCCACAGGCCAACACTCTACCCACTGAGTCAATGGATCGATATACAAATTTCTCATTAATGCTATATTGCTTTAAAACTTAATCTTTTAAAATAATTCATAATCATGTCTGTCGCTTCGTTCCGCTTGTCGATTCAATATATATATATATATATATAAGAGTCTTTTTCGTAGAATCCTTCGATCTCTTTCTCTGTTATGCCTGACAACAGTAGACAGTTCAAGGAACATTATATATATATATATATATATATATATATATATATATATATATATATATATTGGAGTAGATACAATTCATGGTAATGATATATTGCTTTTAAATCTTCATCTTCCTGATTAGTTTTTTTATCTACATTTCCCATCGAAGTCATTTTTTTCTAAAATGTCGTATGAGTTCATCAAGGAAAGTAATAGAAGTGAAAATTCGATTAAAATTCATCTGAACAAGTCATTTAAATAAGAGCTGAGCAATTTTTAACCGTCCCAAGGGACTGATACAAAGAAAATCATTAAAAATGAATTCCTACCACGGAAATTTCAAGTGATGTAATGGTTAGCAAGCCATGCTTGTACACCATTGTAAGTTTGTTTGATTCTCACAGGGTGACATATACTTTCGGTTTTGTCTACATAAAAATAAAACGCTGTCGGTGGTGTAACTTTAGCGAAAAAGACTACTATTGTACAGTTATTTTATTTTATTTTATTTATCACCCAGTCCTCACTATTTTTAACCTTGTGCCAAACTAAGCGATGCTGAGTAAATGACAATAATGAATTTATATTACTAGTTGAATATATCATTTAGATTCATAGACTTATTTTAAATGCATGTCAACCCGTTTGGGGGTATTTTAAGTCTTACTACATATTACTGCGATTCCTTAATCTCTAGATTAAGGAATCGCTGTTCGGTCCGACGAAAAAATGAAATAAATGCTAGGGCATAATTTATGGGTCAAGTAAAACTATTTAACCATTTACCTGTGTGAAAAGAAATGATTAATATCATATTGAATGATCAGTATTTGATAGCAATATTTGAAAATATTTAACTGTGTGCAAACAAGAATCTGGTTGCTTAAAAAAGGTTAAAAACTATTAAAAATCGTATACATCAAAGCATTCCCGGGAGACCTGGGTTCAATCTCACATCGAGTGTTAACAAAAACTCAAAAAATGGTACTTGATGCCTCCTTGCTTAATACTCAGCAATATGAGGTTGGGGGCAAGGGCAAAATGGGACAATCAAGGGAAAGGAGTGGCGCTCTCTCCAACACCTCCGTGTAGTAGCTAACGAAAAAGGAGCCTTCGAGTCACTTGACTAAAGGGAGACAACTTTACTAACTTATTTACTTACTTAAATAAAAAACAATTAGGAATCGCTTTCATTGTAAGTTTATATTTATTTTTTGTCTTTTTTTTCTTAACAGCTTTTGGTGAACGGTTTCAAATATTCATATCTACAGGGTGGAACGATAAAATTGTCGCCTTAAAAAAGACGACATGATTCCATTTCCGTTTAATGAAAACCGGTTTTTTTTTTTTTTTTTTTTTTTTGCAGACCATCTACGAGTTGGCCAGTTGTGTACAAATCCCAACAGCGATAGAAGCCTTCTATCATGTCTGAAAGTGACACAATGTTCAACGTGCGAGATCGAAGATGTGCCGCTGTACAACTCATGCTCTCTACCAATCCAACTTATGACAACAGGACCTTTGCCAGTACCCTCAAAAAGCAAATCTGGATTGCCACGAATAACAGGGACTTGTCCAGGGTGATGAAAACAAAGTTTCCGGCTACGGTTAGGGTCTTTGGTGTGGTTTCAAGTGAGGGCCACATCATGTTACCTCACATCTTCGAAGTCGGCTTGAAAGTCAACACCAAAGTGTACCTGGAAGTGCTGAAGAGTGTGGTGATCCCATGGTGCAATCAGGTGGCCGGTGGCAGACCCTAAGTGTGGCAGCAGGACTCAGCGCCGGCCAACAAGTCCAAAGAGACCCAGGCTTGGCTTCAGAAGGAGTGCTACGACTTTGTACCCTTCTCTCACTGCCCCCTCCTCCCTCGACCTGAACCCGCTGGACAACTTCGTTTGGTCATACGTCGAGAACATCACCACATGAGCTCCCATAACACCAAAGCCAGCCTGATTGCCGCCATTCACAGAGTATTCGCCAAGCTCCCGCCGGCGCTTGTGGAAAAGGCATGCTCCCAGTTACGGATCCGTATCGAGGCGGTGATTGAGGCTGAAGGCTGCTACATTGAATAGATGTCAGCTCTACTACATAATCAAGTTACCTGAATTGATTTTTTCAATAAAAGTTTTAAAATAAAGCTGTAGTATTGTTTTCTTTTGGACGACAATTTTATTGTTCCACCCTGCAATACTAATAATTATATCTTGATCATTACTTGCACACGCTAGTTGTTGAATAACCCACGAGGTTTGATATATCATTAAGCTCGGAAACCAGCCTGAACCAACTTGATACTTCCTTGCTTAACACTCGGCAATATAAGGTACGTATCAAGCGTAAATTAGAGCAATCCAGGGAAAGGAGTAGCGCCCTCCCCTACACCTCGGTGTAGTTGCTATTGAAAAGGGAGCGTTCTTTTCGTCCTCGACTATGGTCGCTAACTTTACTTTACTTTTGGGAGAAAGGAATAGATGAAAACATAACAGTTTGCGATATTTTTATGTTTAGAATAACTGATCAAACATATTATTTTTAATAAGGATTATCATGAATTATTTCGTGTGTTATTTGATTCTAAAGCTATCCTTTTATAACTGTAGTGGTACTATTTAATCTATAGCTGTTGCAAATACAGGTGTTCATTCTTTTCCCAAGGGTATTACTGCGAAAGTGAATGAAATAACCTGAGTGATGTTCGTACTCAATTGCTAAAATCTTAGCCACAAGGCCATGGGGATTCCCTTCATGCAGTAGTACTAGTGCTGGAAATATGATGCTTATATTCAAATAAAAATCAGTCTTAATTTTAAAGATTTAAAGGAAAATGGTCGATTGGTTGTGTTTTGCAGTACGTCAGCCATTGTCAACTATTTAATGCAAAATCCCGTTTATATATATATATATATATACACACACACACACACATATATATATATATATATGTGTGTGTGTGTGTGTGTGTGTGCGAGAGTGAGTGAGACAGACAGACAGACAGACAGACAGAAAGAGAAGAAATAAATTGAATACGACCGAAAATATGAAGAAACAGGTAATAACATAAAAAAGATAAATGTTTGATGGTTTGTTTGTTTGCGAACCCTTTTCGACTTGAAGGATTTTCTGAATACAAAAATATTTTACTAAAATCATTTTTTATGTGAAATAATTATAATGCATTAAAATTTCCAACTGAAACAAAAAAAAATAATATATCTTAATTATTTCTCATGCAAAGATGATTTTGAAAAGATATTTTTGTATTCAGACAAAACCTTGAAATCGAAACGAGTTGGACAATAACTAAACAACCAAACATATATTTTCCCTCCATTTTTACCTTTATATATATATATATATATATGATTGGTAAACACATAGTTTGTAGGTAACAATTTGTAAACGAGCCAGAACTCATTTATTTGCACACAGTTAAATGATTTCAAACATTGCAATCTAAGAATCTAGTTTTATTTCCACAATATTCTTTCAAGTATTGGTATTTAGCACTCGTCATCCTATTAAACACTGTTTGGTTTGGTTTGGTTTGGTTTCTTTGTTTAATGGCATATCAACCTTTGTAGGTTATTTAACGCCAAAGCCATTTTTCTAGAAGAACAGTAGTGGTACTATTTAAGCCATAGCTGGGAGGATATTTGCCCGAAATTGAACTTACATAGCGCAACTGCAGTACGAACACGCTTACTACGATTCTGCAGCCTATGACTTTAACCATTACACCACGAGGACACCCGCTAAGCATAATTCATTCATTTGCATACAGTTAAATGGTTCTAAGTAAAGAAAATAATTAAATGTTTCTATTTGACTCATCGAGAGGACTTTAACAGATACTACCATTCTCGGTCAGATTAAACTAGGAAGTAATGGCAATAAAGGGATATTCCATATTCTCTATTGCTTAAGAACTCACCATCATATGGTTTAGCATCATATCTAGAACACTCGTGGGAGGCAATCTTACTCCTCTGCAGAGATGAAGTCGGAGTATTATACAATGCCATCCGCCTGGGCTGAAATAAAAACGGACCCATTACTGATTATACTAAAATGTCTAAACAACAGTCAAGACGACTTGGGGTTATTAAAAAAAATAACGAAAAAATATATGAACCAATTTTTTAATATCTTTGTTTTCCGGTTTCTTTGTTTAATACCCAATCAGCTTTCGTGGGTTATTTAATGCCGAAGCCATCATTGAAGGAGTGACGTGGTTGCATTTAAATCAGAGATGAGATGAATAAGGGGGTTCCGACCTTTCCCAAGAGTATAAGTAAGAAAGTAAATGTTATAGACTGACTGATTTTCAAATTCGCTTACAGCAATGTCACTGACCAGCACGTTAGCAATTCTGACACGAGTACTTCCCCAATTTCTGATAGATAGGTTAACTTGATTCCATATAATTATATGCAAAGAAATGATTCTTGACAAAAAAGCATTTTGAGAAATGGTTTGGTTTCTTTGTTTTTTATGGCGTATCGACCTTCGTGGGTTATTTAATGCCAAAACATCTTTGTAGAAGAACAATAGTGAAAATGTTTAGCCGATAAATGGGAGTAGTTAAGAGCTTCCTGCCTTTCCTAAGGATATTAGTGAATGTAATAGAGCTGCTGGAATTCGAACTCACTAATTACAATGTCGTCGTTCAGTTCTTTAACCACTTGGTGACAGAGACTGCCCCCAGCAGTTTTTTGTGAACACACAGGATTGTGTAAATGGAACACGATTCACGGAACGTTTTCTGGTTTCGATGTAATAGTTCAAGACGTGGATGGCATTCAAAGAATTACGACACCGTACTGCAGCGTTACAGGTATCAAATCGAAATTTTTAACACTATCTGACCGTAATAAAAAGAACACAAAAACACTACACGACTCACATTGATTCGCTAGATTCGAACTTTATTGCTTGACGAAAATGTCTAGAAATCAACGAAAAGAGAGATAGACAGAAAAAATATGTCAGCCCGATAAATATGGAGATAGTTGAACAAACATGAGATGAAACAGTATAGCTCAGTCGGCTGGGACTGCAGAACACACCGACTACCCCTTTGCAAAGGGGTAAGACTTCCCCAGCGAGTGTCCTAATCATGACACTAAGCAATCTGAGGGTGAGGCGTCAGTAATGCCGGAGTTTTGGGGAATGCAGAGTACCCCTTTATAGCCATTGCTCACTGGTCCACTTTGACCAGCAGTGGTAGCACCTGATAGGTTCCAATCTATGGGTCAAATAAAACTGAACCATGTACTTATGTTAAAATGATTTGTTAGAAATAGAACTGTTTTTTTACATTTAACCATTAACCATGTATTTGTATTAGATATGGTGAAAGCATTTCTATAAAAAATGAGCTCAGGCTCGTTTAAAAATATTAATAATATATTTAAAATATAAGTAAAAAACGGATTACATTTCACATAGCACTAATACCCTTGGGAAAGGTATGAATCCAATAACTCTCCCTCCAGCTATGGGTAAATAGAACAGACTAGGTTCTTCAGCCTTGGTGAGGCAACTAGTCTAGGAGAAGGAATACTCTGAATTCAAACCTGTTAAACTCCGCTTAAAAATTGACCTTGTGTCATATCCTGCTCGAGCGGAAGGGTTGGTAAATATGATAAGTAAAAAAGGATTTGACATAAAATAAACTACAATAGTTGATATGCCAATAAACAAAATAAAACCGAACGAAAGTGAAAGGCAGAGACTTTGTCACTCCTCCCCTGACCGATAGTCTCTTTCGGTGTCTCCCTCGGAGATCCTTCATCGAGACCTCTCATTGTTGTTTTAAACCCGATCCGGTCTGCGGTCAAATCCGTTCTTTCAATCAGCATCCTAAACTTAATATTCATACAATCGTTAAATCATGCGTCATCACTCAGTTCTTTTAGGTAATACGTCATTGTTAAAATATCAGCTGACGCTATCCAAACTGTTTTCTAAGAATATCACCTGATTCTAAAACGAATTGAGCAGCTTTGAAGTTACTTATTATTATATGTTAGACATGTCCACGAAAATAAAGTCCACTCTAGCCTTGACCTTTACAAACGAAACCCCGCAATTTCAAACTCCAAGTTTAACTTGAAAAAGAATTTACTAGTCTACTAATCAACTAAAATCCCTAATTATTTTACAGTATATTTGTATCATACCCAAAGAGGTTTATCGACCAATCAATAACTCGCTTATTGAATATCAATAAGAATATTAGGAAAAAAGAAATGCTTTAATATCTATTATATATATATATATATATATATATATATATAATATTATATATTTCTGTGTTTGTAGATATACTTCACTCACGATATTTGTTAAATACACCTGACATTATACTACCAATATCCCTAATGAAAGTTACATTTTTGTATAAGAAAGCTATATAAAAATGTGTCCAATATTACGGGACTAAAATTGTTTTATATTCATTGTTCATTTTTGTCTTGGTAAAAACCTCTTCAGTGTCGATATATTTGGACCATACTTAAGGTTATGGTAAGTCTGTCCCATAATGAATGTTACACTTTAGAATAAGAAATGTATAAACAAATTTACCAACTATAATGGGACGTAGATAATTTCATTCTTTGCCCATTTAAGATTCGAAGGAGAAGGTTCGAACCCTATTAAAAGATGAGTTCGAGAACTGCTTTGGATATTTTGTTGGATTTATGGTTAAATTTCTTGGCGACAATTTTGAAGAAAATTTACATTTCATTTATTGTTCATTTCAGTCTTGGTAAATACAGCGTCAGCCATGATAGTTTTTTTAAAGACATCTCGTATATAAGTTCATGCCTTCGTTGGTCATTGGCCGTATTCTTGTGTCAGTATTTGTTGTAGTAAGAATGTTGCAGCGGAGGTTCTTCTTCTTCTTCTTCTTCTTCTTCTTCTTCTTCTTCTTCTTCTTCTTCTTCTCGAAATTTGGACGTACTGTTATAATAACAGCCAATTCCCGCACCATCCAAAAGTGTCATGACGGAAGAAATGTCCGTGTTACCGGAAGTAATCGATGTCAGTTTACTATTGATTGAACTATAATGGTCACTTTCTCCCCCCCCCATTTTTACAGATTCATTTTGAAGCTAGGTTTTACACATTCCCCTTACTCCTTTCATCTCCTCTTTCCATCCCCTTTCTCTGCTAAACGTTGTTCTTTTCCACCTGCTACCTATGTATTCCTACCCCCTCATCTTCATTCTACGTCCTCCTCCGGCTGTTATCTTTCTTTCATTCTTTCTTTCTTTCTTTCTTCTTCTTCTTCTTCTTCTTCTTCTTCTTCTTCTTCTTCTTCTTCTTCTTCTTCTTCTTTACCCAGTTCTCTTTTTCTTTCAGTTTTACATCGTTTTTCTTTTTTTTCCTTCCTTCTTGTTATACATATCATATACTTTTTTAAAACCTTCTTCTTAATCTCATTCATCTACTTCGGTTTGACCTCTTAATCGATTTTTGAAATCATCACAACTATTGCACACGCACACACATACACAAGCAAACACACACACACACACACACACACACACACACACACATATATATATATTGCTTTCTTTTCAACAATCGTTTTTTAATTCGTTCTTATTGTGTTTATTTTCTTCTTCTTCTTCTTCTTCTTCTTCTTCTTCTTCTAATTATTATTATTATTATCCGGTAGCTTTCTTAGATTTTCTCTTTCCTTCCTATTTATTCTCTTCTTCTTCCTCTATTTAGTCCCTTCTTCTTTTCTCCTTCTTATTCTTCAGTTTGCTCCCTCTTTTTTATTGTCTTCTTCTTCTTCTTCTTCTTCTTCTTCTTCTTCTTCTTCTTCTATGTAATCGTTCACTCATTCGCTGTAGAAGAAAAGGTCTATATAAGAGAACTCACTTAATTCTTAGAGACTACTTCATTCTTCCTAGCCACTCCACTTTTCTTCCTCTCCCCTCCCTCTCTCTCTCTCTCTCTCTCTCTCTCTATCTATCTATCTATCTATTCCTCTTTTTTTCTAAGCTGCCATTTTATAGAGACAGCCATGACCAGATGACGCCCGGGACAGTAACATATCTGACTGTATTCAGAAGACAAAATGAATAAACCACTAAATACAAGCATTTATTTTCTTCCATTTTCTTAGGGTATATTTTTTTGGTTTTCTTTTCTTTTTTTTTTCTTTTTAGTTCATCTATCATCGAATTCCTTCAATGTTGTCAAGACATTTCTTCGAGAAGATAGGACTGGATTTTTATAAGTGGATGCCTCTCAGATTTCGGAAGAGAAACGGTTGTGTTATTGTCAATAAGCACAATCAGCAATTTTTCGCCATTATTGTTACAGGCGTTTTTGTTTTCTATACTTCTTTTTTTTTCTTTTTTCTTTTTTTTTTTTTTGTTGTTTGTTTTGTATTATAGCAGAGAAATGGGATGTTATGTTGTGTTCGTAAAGTAGGTGGAAAATTTATATCATTTCGGGGGATTTGTCAAAGTCGTAAAAAAATGCAGACTGTTCTCAGCGAGGTTAGATGAAGAGTTCTGTATTGACTGAGCTCGTTACCACAAACAATTATATAAGAAAGAGAATTCTAAATTCAAAATAGAACAAAGTAATATCAATTACCCGCTCTCTATCTGTCTGCCTGTCTGTCTGTCGGCCTGTATATCTCTTCACACAAACACACATGTACACATATGTATATAGCAACCCCAAAACAACAACTGTACGACTACTTACCTCCCATCCCACAAACCATCCCTGAAAGGAAGACAAGACATGCTAGGAAATGCTGGAGAAGTAAGTGTTGTTCACAAATAGATTCTCACACATGAACGAGCCAATGTTCGCAGACAAGCAAGGACTTACATACACCAGCTTTGCACGGACACTACGTGCCGTCTAAAAGATTTACCGGATGCAATGGATGATAGGGACAGAGAGAGAGAGAGAGATGAAGAGAGAGAGAGAGAGAGAGAGAGAGAAAAGAAAGAGAACTATGTGCCCTCAGAGTGAATTGATGATGATATATATATATAAATATAAAGATGATAAAATAATGAATGATTCAACTACAGGGATAGGTCATTATGTCCGTTGAAGGTTGGTTGGTTGGTTGGTTGGTTGGTTGGTTGGCTTTATGGCATGTCAACCTTTGTAGGTTATTTAACGCTAAATCCATTTTCATACAAATAATCAGTTCTATTTCAAACAATTCAGTTTACTATAAATTCCCAGTTTAATTGTCAAAAACATTTCCATTTCAAGCTATTCACTTCATTCAAACAGTTCTAATTCAGCTAATTCAGTTTTGTATAAGTACAGATTTTGTTTACACATAGTTAAATGTCAAAACAGTTCTATATTAAACAATTCAGTTAAGTGTAAGTACAAAAACAGATCCATTTCAAATAATTCAGTTTAGCATAAGCCCACAGTTTAAATGTAAATACAGTTTAATTGTCAAAACATCTCTATTTCAAGCTATTCAGTTAAGTCAAACAGTTCTAATACAAACAATTCAATTTAGCATAAGTATGCAGTTAGTTCTATTTAATCCTTGGATAACCCTTATCAGGTGCTACTATTCCGAACCAGAGTGGACCTTTTTGCGATGGCAATTAACGGGTACTCAGTATTCCTCAAAGCCCCAGCATTACTAGAACCTTACCATCAGATTGTTTAGTGCCATATACTGGACACTCATTGGGGTGGGGGCCTTACCCCTCTGCAGAGAAGCAGTCGGTGTATTCTACAGCCCCAGCCGACCGGGCGAGCCCGTTAAAGGGTAACTGTTTGATGAATAAAGTGATATATAAGGATACTGTCTGAAAGGACGTTAACGATAAACTGAATTAAAGAGCCAAGAGAGAATAGGAAAAGTTGCTTGGTTAGGTAAGCTGAGTTTTATGGCATATCAACCATCGTAGGTTATTTAATGCCAAACCCTCTTTATACATATATCAACCATTGTAGGTTATTTAATGCCAAATCCTCTTTATACATATACATTAAATATATAGGATTTGATTTGGTTGGGTTTTATGGCATATCAACCATTGTCGGTTATTTAATACCAAATCTTTTTTATACATATATATTATATTTGTAGAATTTAGTTTGGTGAGGTTTTTTGGCATATCAACCATTGTAGGTTATTTAATATCCAATCTTCTTTATACATATATATTAAATATATAGGATTGATTTGGTTGGGTTTTATGGCATATCAACCATTGTAGGTTATTTAATGTCAAATCTTCTTTATACATATATATTATATATGTAGAATTTGCTTTGGTTAGGTTTTTTGGGCTAATAACAATTATAGATTATTTAATGCCAAATCCTCTTTATACATATATATTATATTTGTCGAATTTGGTTTGGTTGGGTTTTATGGCATATCAACCATTGTAGGTTATTTAATGCCAAAATCCTCTTTAGACATATATATTAAATATATAGGATTTGGTTTGGTTGGGTTTTATGGCTTATCAACAATTGTTGGTTATATGATGCCAAACGCTCTTTATAGATAAATTCTAAATATTTCTGTTCTGTAGCCATAACCGGGTACAAGTGTTAAGTACTCCTGTGTTGTCACTGGCCTGAACCAGAACAGGAGACCCCCGTGGATTCAATAAAATATGACGTAGTTCGTAGTTTCGTAAAGGTTCCCGAGTTCGACAAACACCTGAAAAAGACCAGAGGACGTACCGACCGAAACGTTGTGGAAATAACAATAAAGATGAAGACAGTAGTCCGAAAACCCTTAATGATAAAAATCATCAAGCTTCGTCTCAGAAATTTAGACAACTTTATTCATTTTTCCCCCATTTATTGTTATCTCCTTTATGCATGTGACGCTTAGCATTAGTTTATCTACACACACACACACACACACACACACATATATATATATATATATATATATATATATATATTTATATATGTGTGTGTGTATGTGTGTGTGTGTGTGTGTGTGTGTGGCAATAAGAGGCAATAGAGACAGTCACTTAGTTTGAGTCAAAGACATTTTTTAAAAAAGATATCAGAAAGACAGTTAATAACGTTCTTGCTTTTGTAGAATGGTTAGTTGTCAAGTATCTAAGATTTGATTTATTGTACTAAGAACAAATACAATAAAAATTATTCTAAAATTCTAAATTATATGTATTGTAAATTATTTTTACTTATGAAGTGTTAATTCAAATGCCAGTGAATTTTTCTGAAGGATATGTTTGGGATTTGAACACAGCTCGCGCTTGGAGTCACGAAGAAATTTGTTTCATAAGAATAGGTTTAAAAAAGCTCAAGATGATATCTATCAAAACACACCATCCCCATATACTATCAAAGAAAACACACATAAGAAACCTTTAAGACTTGTAAAAAAATTGTCATGTTCCTTTTCAGACTTTCCTTCAACCCAGGAGATCTTGCCTTTACAGAGTGAGTTCCACCCTCTCAGAGTTATTTTGCCAATAACACTACGTTTTTGAATTCCTCCGGCTCGTAAACGTCTCCCCATTGCTATATAAGATATAATTTTTACGTTAGAATAGGTTTAAAAAAGCTCAAGATGATATCTATCAAAACACACCATCCCCATATACTATCAAAGAAAACACACATAAGAAACCTTTAAGACTTGTAAAAAAACCGTCATGTTCCTTTTCAGACTTTCCTTCAACCCAGGAGATCTTGCCTTTACAGAGTGAGTTCCACCCTCTCAGAGTTATTTTGCCAATAACACTACGTTTTTGAATTCCTCCGGCTCGTAAACGTCTCCCCATTGCTATATAAGATATAATTTTTACGTTAGAATAGGTTTAAAAAAGCTCAAGATGATATCTATCAAAACACACCATCCCCATATACTATCAAAGAAAACACACATAAGAAACTTTTTAAGACTTGTAAAAAAAAATCGTCGTGTTCCTTTTCAGACTTTCCTTCAACCCAGGAGATCTTGCCTTTACAGAGTGAGTTCCACCCTCTCAGAGTTATTTTGCCAATAACACTACGTTTTTGAATTCCTCCGGCTCGTAAACGTCTCCCCATTCCTATATAAGATATAATTTTTACGTTAGAATTATATAAACTACATTCTAAATCATCTTATCATTGATGGTAGCTTCGCTAGTTAACTCTTAAACAATTCGAAATATCTAAGCTTAGATTTGACATAAATTCAAAACATATTTATAACCTCGTGAGCCACGATATCATTACTCTAAAAGAATTGATATGGAAGATACGTGTAGATGAAAATACATAATAATTAGACTTTTGAAGTTTTGAAAGATTTGATATATTACTCGATGTAGATTGTAATCTCATCTTTTCGACTGATTTGGTTGGGCGGCTCGTAAGTAAGTTAAGTTGGCGACCATAGTTTCTCTACAGAGGAGTAAGACACACCCTCCTTGATGGCAAGGATCTAGCCTTGGAGCTTTGGGGAATATGGAGTATCCATTCATTGCTATAGCCCCCAGGTCCATTCTGACAAGAGTAAGTAGTTGGTGACCTTAGTCGAGGGCGACCAGAATGCTCCCTTTTCAATTGCTTCTACACCGAGCTGTAGGGGAAGACGCTACACCTTTCCGTGGATTGCTCTACTTTACCCTTGACACGTACCTTATATTGCTGAGTGTTAAGCAAAGAGGTATCAAGTACCATTTTTATAATCTTTGGTATGACGCAATCTGGGATTGAACCCAGGTCTCCCGGACCATTGGCGAATATTCTACCCACTATGCCAATGAGTCGAGCGGCTATAGTGAGTTCGATTCTCAGTTACTCGTCCAAAAATGAACGGAACTCGCTTATCATATTTACGACCTCCTCCGCTTGGGCAGGATATGACACAAGGTCATTTTAACAGGTTTGAATTCAGAGTGTTCCTTCTCTTAGTCTAGTTGCCTCACCAAGGCTGAAGAAACCAGTCTGCCCGACAATTTACCCATAGCTGGAGGGAGAATAATTGGATTTATACCTTTCCCAAGGGTATTGGTGCAATGTGAAATGCAATCAGTCTCGTCCAGGATTTGAAATCGTGTCACCGTGTCCATTTCCAACGACGATAACCATTACATCACGGGCATCTCCGGAACTCGCTCATAGCCATTTTACTGTCCAGGACGTTAACTACTGCGCCATGGAGATCTTGGGAGTTTGGGGTAATTGATTATTGCCATTACCCCCAGGTTCACTCTGTCCCTGAGAGGCACAGCCCAGTCGACTGAAGCTGTAGAATACTGCATCTCTGCAGAGGAGTAAGACCCCCCCTCATCAATGAGTATCCGTGATATGCCATTAAACAATCTGAAGGCGAAGCTCCTGTAATGCTGGCACTTTGCAGAATGCAGAGCACTCCTTCATTGCCATCGTTCCCAGGTCCATTCTCATCCGGAGAGGCAGCATCAGATAGGGTCTTATCTATAGGACAAATAGAGCTATTTGACATTTAACCAGAGTGCAAACAAATAACTGATGCTCAAATCAATTGCTCGAAATAGAACCGTTTGGTCGTTCCACAGTGAAGAGACAAATGACTGATATTTAATTGAATTGTTAGTGCTATATCTTAATATTTGGAACCATTTGACTTTGTTGAGTCATGTTGAATTGAATTGTTAGAAATAGAACTGTTTGTCCATTTAACAGGGTAAAGACAAATGATTGATTTTTTTTTAATTGTTAGTGCTATATCTTAATATTTGGAACCATTTGACTTTGTTGAGTCATGTTGAATTGAATTGTTAGAAATAGAACTGTTTGTCCATTTAACAGGGTAAAGACAAATGATTGATTTTTTTTAAATTGTTAGTGCTATATCTTAATATTTGGAACCATTTGACTTTGTTGAGTCATGTTGAATTGAATTGTTAGAAATAGAACTGTTTGTTCATTTAACAGTGAAGAGACAAATGACTGATATTTAATTGAATTGTTAGTGCTATATCTTAATATTTGGAACCATTTGACTTTGTTGAGTCATGTTGAATTGAATTGTTAGAAATAGAACTGTTTGGTCATTTAACAGGATAGAGACAAATGATTGATTTTTTTTAAATTGTTAGTGCTATATCTTAATATTTGGAACCATTAAACTTTGTTGAGTCACCTTGAATTGAATTGTTAGAAGTAGAACCGTTTGATCATTTAACTGTGAGTATCTACAAAATGTATTTACAAATCATATGCATTTGATATATATGTAAAAATAGGATTTGGTATTAAATAACCAAAAAATGTTGATATGCCATAAAACGAAATGAAAGCAAATCTTATTGGGAGTGTCCGTTACTGTTTGATCTATCTTAATATTTGGAACCGTTTAACTTTGTAGAGTCACGTTGAATTGAATTGTTAGAAATAGAACTGTTTGATCATTTAACTATATGTATCTACAAAATGTATTTACAAATCATATATATTTGATATATATGTAAAAACAGGATTTGGTATAAAATAACCAACAATGGTTGATATGCCATAAAACGAAATCAAAACAAATTTAAGTGGGAGTGTCCGTTACTGTTTGATCTATAGGTTAAATAAATCTGCTTGAAAAATATTCGTATTCATTTGGACTGTGTACAAAAATAAATAGAGTAATAAATAAGTAAACATGTAGGTAAATGATAACCCCAGGCAAGTTGAATTGCCGTTAAAATCAACCAAGTGAGTTTCTGCTGGTTCTGAATGAAAACGGTTAAAATTTTCAACCACTCTAGGGACCGGAAATGGGAGGGGTTTTGCTGACCCTGTGGATGTAAACAATGTCTGGTTAATGTATTGGGTCAAGTTCTTCCATTGAGAAATTCTTTTTCGTTTCAATGGATTGAGTGTATTGAACATTAGAACGCTTCAAAAGATCTCAAAATCCGATTTTTTTTTTTAATGTTGGGGGTATGTTTTTTTTTGATTTTTTTCTATTTTTCTTCTTTTTTTATTTGGTTTTCTTTTTTCTTCTTTTTCTTGAATGCTGTGAGATGCGCACATCTTGAACTTTACTCTTTAAACATCTGAAAAAGTAAAGTTTCTCTTGTCAGATTTTTATACATTTTCTAAAATATCACTTCTTTCCCGTCTCTGTTTCTCTTTATGTCTTTCTGTCTGCCTCTCTCTCTCTCTCTCTCTCTCTCTCTCTCTCTCTCTCTCGTTTACACACGCGTATATACACATTTCTTTCCTTCATAACTTTTTTTTTGGGGGGGTGAGAACTTAACAAAGTCATCCAGAGTTTGGCTCAAGTGTTAAGGCATAGGAGACCCAGACAGAGGATTTGGAAATCACAACAGTAATACAAATTTAAATCAATGAACACAGTCCCATCACCAGTCATCTTGATTAAAATACCTCGTCTGCTTCATGCCATATGATTGTTATTTGTGAGGTTATATTGATTTATGATGTGTCAATTCATTTACTCTAAAATGTTTTCACGCAAAGGCTATAGAATTCGCCAATTACACTTCTGTTGAGGATTGAGACTCTCTCCCTAACGAGGCTACCTGTTGACCGTAGTTTGCAACCCGTAACGCTTGAAGACATGATCCATGGTGGTTGAGTTGTCTTATCACCTGCAATACTCCACTTTAGCCTTTACTGGACTAGACGAGCGTTTGGTGAGGCTCGATCTGACTAATCGGTCGTCATGTCAAGCCATGGCACCTATACGATTGTCTAAACTGAATTTTTTTCAAAATGCTTTTGTGACAAACAAGTGACCAAACTTATTTTATCTTAAATATACTAGAAGGGGGCGGCTGAGGGTTAATTGCAGTTAATTGTTAATAAGGCTTTGACCACAGTTTAATTTCAATGTTCAAGGCTTTCGTTAATGAAAGCGGGGATCGAAATCCCCCTTCGAACACAAGTATAGTGACCGATGTACACCCGTCTCAACCAGGATGAATGGGTATTCCCCTGGGTAACAAAAGGTGGATTCTGTGGTGAATAGTGGAAGACATAACTGGTGAAAAAAACTCACAAAATATATGTCAAAGAAAAATTTAAAAAAAAAAGAAATCTCTCTGAATTCGATTCAGTCAATAACAGAATTCCCAAGTTGTAATTGAATCACTGGAAGAAACTCCTTCGGCTGAACTATTTTCTTTCTGGATTGATAGAGTGAACAAGCGATCTGCGATTACAAAATTAAAAGCAACAATTTACTAGTAGAAGTAGATAACAACGATGCACGTAAATACGTGGTGCCTTCAATAGGTTTCCAAACTTTTTTCGTATCGACATTAAAATTGTTGTAGACACTTGAAAATTCAGTATCTTATTGCTATACATCTTATGAGATGACTGACGAATTTTTTATGATTTCAGGTTCAAATCAACAGCTACAGCAGCAATTGGAATACACCCTACTAAAGCCTGAGTGTCACAGCTGGTGAATTTCAAAAATGCAATCTGACTCTTTAGAAAAACGTTATGCAATAGAATTCTGTTTTAAACTTAGACAAAATGCCACGGAAACGTATGGAATGCATCTGACTGATTTTTGACCATCTTGTATGAATCAAGCATTAGTTTTTGAGAGGCATAAGAGATTTAAGGAAGGCAGGGAGTCTGTGAGGGATGATGAGAGGTGTGGGAGGAGTAAGGAAGCCAATACACCAGAGTTGATTGGCCAAAGGGTTAGGGTTAGAGTAACTATGTTAGGGTTTTAAGGGAGTTCAGCAAGAGATTCATAGGGAAGAAGCCAGCACTCTTGAAATCGGGTCAGTGGCATTTCCTGCAGGACAATGCCCCAATCCACAACTCCATCCTTGTCACAGACTATTTGAGCAAGATGGGCATCAAGACAGTTCCTCATCGTCCTTATAGTCCAGACCTTGCTCTATGTGACTTTTGCTTATTCCCTAAGCTCATAGGCTGGCGTTATGAGACAATTGAGGAGATGAAAGAGGCTGTGACGAAGGTTATTGACACGCTCACAAAAGAGGACTTCCATGGGGCCTTCTAGAAATTGTTTGACCGGTACAAGTGCATTGCAGCAGGAGTAGATTACTTTGAAGGGGACTAGAGTTTCATGTGTGTACTATCAATAAAAGTGTCTATACGAAAAAAGTCTGGAAAGTTATCATGTGCACCTCGTAACTTGATCAAAATGAAAAGTCGAACTGCAAAGTCTACTCGCAAAAAAAAGAAAAAAAAAACCAAAGGGAGTTGGAAGAAGTAGGGATTTATCCTAAGCTTCACCAGAGGAAATAAAGAAGCACTTGGAAACAAAGGGGTCAGAGATGAGAAGTGAAGAAATACAAATACGTGCATAGATTTATTTTATAAATCATTAATTTCGAAAAAAGAGAGAATTAGATATTGCCTCAAGAGTGTAGAAATATTCATCCCCGCACCCTGGAGAAACTTTGAATGTCATAAATATGGGCACCAAATGAAGATCTGCTAAGAACGTCCGGCATGTGGAAGGTGAACCCAAAGGAACTCCAACCACACGAAATGTCAGAAATGTCAGAAACAGCCGGTAAAAGCCTCCTGCATTTTCAAAACCTTGTGATGTATGGAAAGTGGTATAAACTGTCGCCATCGTAAGTAATTTTTTGTATGTTCTTTGTATTACATTTTGTCTGCTGTGCGGAAAACTAAAGTTACTTTAGTACTGTCAGTGACGAGAGCAGCATAATGATGCAATTATCTTCTACAGAAATTTAGAAACACCATGCTGTACAGCTTGCCATTCACGCGAAATACAAACATCTCAAAGTGTTTGAGTGTCAATCTAAAGATCGAATCAGTGGAGGTGTCTGTGGTGTAATGGTTATCGTCGTAGGAAATGAACACGGCGATACGAGTTCAAATCCTGGACGAGACTGATTGCATTTCACATAGCACTAATACCCTTGGGAAAGGTATGAATCCAACTATACTCCCTCCAGCTATGGGTAAATAGTAGGGCAGACTAGGTTCTTCAGCCATGGTGAGGCAACTAGTCTAGGAGAAGGAAAACTCTGAATTCAAACCTGTTAAACTCCGCTTAAAAATTGACCTTGTGTCATATCCTGCCCGAGCGGAGGGGTTGGTAAATATGATCTAAAGATCGAATCATATTCATGTCGATGAAAACAAAAAATCTGATCATTCCCATCAAGCAATGTTGACGTTATGACACTGAGGGCTACATCAAGTGCCTGGAGAAGGTAGTGCTGACCTGGATCGAGAGGGTGGCTGCTGGAAGACCCTACATCTAACAACAGGATTTTGCACCATGCTACACAAACGGAAACTAGTGCAGACTATGATAAAATTTCAGTTACTACATCGACCTTAACATCAACCCGCCGAACTCCCAAGGTTGCAATTCCCTTTATTATTATATGTTTGAGTGAGAGACCAACAAAAAATATGCAATACCAATGATAAACTAAAGGCATTGATGACGTTGATATTTACCAATTAAAACTTAGAGACCATCAGAATGACTTGTAGGAGATTTCGAAGTTTCCTGGAGGTCATGGTTGAAGCTAATTTTGATCTCTTTGAATAAATTTAATCTAAAAATATTTGAAGATTATTTCATGTGTTTTTAGGGAATATAAATTTGGCAACTGTAGTCGAGGGCAACCCGATGGCTCCTTTTTCAATAGCTACTACATAGTGGCGTAGAGGAAGGCGCTAGTCCTTTTCCCTGGATTGCTCTACTTTACCCATGATATGTAACTTATATTGCAGAGTGTTAAGCATGGAGGTATCAAGTACCGTTTTTTAAGTCTTTGGTATGACGCGACCTGGAATTGAACGCAGGTCTCCAGGACCATTAGCGAACACTCTACTCACTAGACCAATAAGGGAATATATCAGATACTTTTATTTTCATCTTTGCGTATTTGAGGCATCAATTTACCGATTTCATCCTAAACTAAAATTTAAGGAAGTAATATAAATCAAATTTAAAAGAAATACCTCTCTGAGAAAATAACGAACTCCTACGCGAAGATGAACATTTATGCCACCCTAAAACAAAGGCTAAACCCCATGAACAATCAGCCCAGTCGGCGGGGGCTGTAGAATACACCGACTGCATCTCTGCAGAAGAGTAAGACCCCCACTAATGAGCGTCCTACGTAGGACTGTAAACCATCTGATGGTGGGTCTCCATGCAAAGTACCCCTTTAGTACCATCGCTGCCAGTTCCACTATATCCTGGAGTGGTAGCATCTGACAGGGTCCTATCTATGGGTCAAATAGAACTGTTTGACATTTATACTGAATACAAACAAATGTCTTACGCTAAACTGAAGTGTTTGTTTTTGAGCTATTTGATCATTTAATTGTGAGAAAAATGACTAATGTTTAATTGAATTATTACGGATACATAACAATACTTGGAACCCTTTAACTTTATTGACTAATGCTAAACTGAATTAATAGAAATAGAACTGTTAGATCATGTACCTATGTGTAAAAAATGACTGATGTTTAATTGAGTTATCAGTTATAGTTGCCAATACTTATAACAATTTAACTTTGTTATGCTAAATTGAATAGATCGAAACAGAACTGTTTGATCATTCAACTGTGCGTTTATATATATATATATATATATATATATGAATGGAAATATGTGCACGTTTGTGTAACTTTTCATAGTATATTTCCCATTTGCTCCTGTCATCTCAGCAAGCATCCATCGCTATGTGAACTATTCTGATATCCAAGTCCTGATGATGGTTACTGAAACCGAAACGTTAACGTCGACTTTACATCATAATAAATTCACCTATTTGGATTATGTTTTTCTGCTACCTTCATATATATATATATATATATATATATATATATATATACGTAAAAACATGGTTCGGCATTACATGACAAACAATGATTGATATGCCATAAAACCAAAGCAAATCAAAACCAATCCAAAACATCAATCAATCAGATGTTTACAAAGTTCTTAACTAGACACTAATCGTACTAAATTCAAACGACTGGCCAAAATTTCAGGAGCAGATGAAAAACCTACACTCAGGAGAATTTTATCAAACAGACCCACAAACTAATCTAAAAGAACTTACCAAGAATACCCATACTACTACTACACAGATAACTTTAACTTTTCAACCAAAATAAATACCATAAGAAAAAATCCGCAAGATATCCGATTAGTCAACCAAGTACAAAGATAAATCCAGAATTAAACACCAAATTAATATACATCCAAATTACCCCAACCAAACGTTTGCCCAGTCGGTTGGGGCTGTGGAATACACCAACTGCCTTTTTACAGAGGGGTAAGACCCCCGCAATGAATGTTCTTGATATGACACTAAGCAATCTGATTGTGAGGTTCCAGTGTTGCTGGAGCTTTCAGGAATGCGAAGTAACCCTTCATTGCCATCGTTCCCAGGTCCACTCTAGCCCGGAGTGGAAGCACCTGATTGGGTCCTATCCATGGGTCGAATAGAAATTAACTGTAGTTTCGTGAGTTTAGTAATTTTGACATTTAAACTACATACTTATGCTAAACTGAATTGCTCGAAATAGAACTGCTTTTGACAATGAAAGTGAACTTACACTAAACTGAATTGTTAGAATTAGAACTGTTTGACTAAACTGAATAGCTAAAAATAGAAATGATTTTGACGATTAAACTGTGTACTCATGCTGAACTGCATCGTTTGAAAAATAACTGATTATTTGTATTAAAATGGATTTGGCGTTAGATAACCTACAAACGTTGATATGTCATAAAACCCAACCAACCATCCAACCAACCAAACTTGAACCTTCCTCTCAATCGAAAATAAGACAAACCAAACTGTAACTGCGTAAAAACTCATCATCTCAGTCGCAAGAACACTCAACACCGGAAACAAAATCACAAAAAAATGACCTAACAAGAAACCAGATATTAAATAAATAAGACCATACGAACAAATAACAATAAAACTGAAACCCAACAGAGAGCAGAGAGAGCAGAAAATGTCGATATAGGAATATTGATAGCAGTAATGAAAACCTTAAATTAGTAGATTTATAATTAAAATAAGTGATACTTCTTCAAAGCATCCGTATGTCAGAGAAAATTTGTCTTTTTGTATTATAGCAACAATATAACTATACGAATATATTGATGCAGCGAAATACGAAACACTGACGACTGTCCGTTATTTAGGAACGAAACGTTTATTTGCTTCTTGACTTTAGGTTTTCGACACGAGGAGAGAGAGACACAATTTTTAATATGCTGACTGTTCCTACGTCGCCCACAGTCAACCCCCCAGCTTGACTGGCCCGGCCCAGAGTCGGAACTCAACTAACTCTTTTTTGAAATCACCTAATTCTCAGACTATCGCTTCCGGGCATGACGTCATTCCACCCTATCTGGGGTTTTTATTATGACATTTGTGATTGTCATATCTGCTGCGCACGAGCGTGAACTGTACTCAATGTGTGTGCACCTACACTAAGAGCCGAATGGTTCAAAGCCCAACCAAACTGAATGATAAAATATAATTAACGAAAAATGATTAATATAAAAAAAATCATATCATAATTATATAACATTTTCTATAAATATATATATATATCATCATCATCATGATCATCATGTCGTGCCGCCAGCACGGATATCCCTGACCGTCCCTCGCCACTTCTCCCTATCGTTCATCGTCTCTGGCAGGTCTTCAGGGCTACATCCTTTATCCTCACATAGCTGCTGTATGTATGTTCGAGCTGGTCGTCCTGCTTTTGCTCGGCCATATGTGGGGGTCCATAGGAGTAAATCACTTATGAGCTCGTCCCTGCTTCTCAAGCAGTGTCCTGCGTGTCTGGTTCGTCTAACTTGTATAGTTTTCGTGATGGGAGGTAGATGGCTGTATAGTTGGTGCCTTGTGGGGTGTTGCCTCCAGGACTTGTTCAATATTGCTCGTAGCGTTCTTGTGTAATTGCCGTCTAGCTTTTTCTCCAACCGTTTTGTTAGCGTCCAAGTAGTGCATCCATATAGCAGTATCGACACGGTAGCGAGCATAAAGATCAGAACGAAAATGTCTAAAAGTGAAATAACTTTTTATTTTAAAGCTTCATTGAAGATTTTATCAAAGAAAAATAAAGATATAAAGGTTAATTATATAAATATTTTGATAAAGTTATAAGAATAATTATTTAACATTCGTAAAGTAATTGATGATAAAAAAATATCAGAACGATCAAATAAATCCGTAATAATTATTTTGTATCAATAAACAATTTTTTATGTCAAGAATATAAAATAGAGTATTGATCTAAATTACACCGGCTCTTCAGAAGACGGAAGTTACTTACCAAGTAACAGAAACTCACCCAAAAGTGAGCGGATAGAAAATGCTCGTTTAGCCATTCTCATTTCCACCGAGCAGTTTAACTCCATGCTTATTTTGGGGTGGAGTTAAA
This sequence comes from Sepioteuthis lessoniana, assembly GCA_963585895.1. Taxonomy (NCBI): domain Eukaryota; kingdom Metazoa; phylum Mollusca; class Cephalopoda; order Myopsida; family Loliginidae; genus Sepioteuthis; species Sepioteuthis lessoniana. Next base: position 8,356,798 of record OY757935.1, read on the forward strand.
CTATTTTACTAAATTACACCGGCTTTTCACTGGCTGCTTGCATTGTAAACATGTGACATCATTGCAACTTAGAAAACTTAGAAAACATTCAGATAGCAAAAGGAGATATAGGCACAATGATCTAGCTGTCTATTCATGTCTTTCTATATCGATATTTATCCATCTCGGCCGGTTCATATATATATATATATATATATATACACACAAAAACATATATATATATATATATATATATATATATATATAAGGCTCTAACTGCATCAGCGTGGATCTGGCAATCCCATAGAGTGACAACAATCTGACAAAGTCTGGTCGTGTCGTGAGATACTGCTGGTGCGCTCTGAGCTAGTGGTAAAGATACTTCGGCCCCGAAACCATGCCTGAACCTAGACTCATCATCTGATAAAGGCTTTGTTAGAAGCAATGCTGTTGTATAAACATCAGTTATTGTATGATACACACACACACACACACACATATATACATATATATATATACATACATACATATATATATATATATATATATCGACTAAAAGCTTTTCCACAATATTATAGGTAAATAAGTTAGTCCTTTTAGTTCTGGCTGTAAATCGGAATTCATGTTTTTTATTTATCAGTAAACAGATTTCTGGTTTCAAAAAAATTTCATCCATATATATATATGTGTGTGTGTGTGTGTGTGTGTGATAAAATGATAGATTGTGGTGAATCTGACAGGATAGAAATAAATGGAAAGATGAATAAATCAGACACTTACAAAGTGTTCAGTTGTAGTGATATTTCATTCTTTATTCAAAGAATTTCTTCAGACTAATATCACCACTGCTAAACACTTTAAAAGTGTCTGAGTTGTCCATCTTTCTGCTGGCCGAGTCGGCTAGGGCTATAGATTTGTTTGTTTGGGTTTCATGGCATATCAACCTTTATAGGTCATTTAATGCCAATTCCATTTTTATTCACGTAAACATTTTTTTTTTCAAGCAATACGGTTTCTCATAAGCACACAGTTTAATTGTCAAAAACATTTTTATTTCAAGCTATTCATGGAACTTTAAAATACACCGACTGCATCTCTGCAGCAGGGTGAGGCCTCCCAAACGAGCGTTCTGGGTATGACGCTAAACAGTCTCATGAAGAGGTTCAGTAATGGGTCAAATAGAACTAAACCGTGGTTTCGAGCGTAAACTGTTTTTGCATTTAAATTTCATCTTCATGATAAACTGAATTGTTTAAAATAGACCTGTTTTGACATTTAAACTGCATTCTTAAACTGAACTGCTTGAAATAGAATTGTTTTGACATGTAAACTGCATATTTACGATACACTGAATTGTTTAAAATAGAACTGTTTTGATATTTAATTATGCGTGAACAAAAAGCATAGTTATACTTAACTGAATTGTTTGAATTAAAACTGTTTGATTAAACTGAATGGCTAGAAATTTAAATGTTTTTGACAAACTGTGTACTCATGCTAAACTGAATTGTTTGAAAAAGAAATATATAAAGATGTATTTGGCATTTAATAACCTATAAAAGTTTATATGCCAGAAGACCCAAACCACCAGACCAACAAAACATCTTTGCGTTCCTTTTTATTATATATATATATATATATATATATACATGGGATTTTTTAATGAAAAAGCAAAATAAATTCTTTTATTCAAAAGTTTGTTCCATGAATGTAAGCCATGCAAAGTTTGTAATTGGCTTATAGCATTTTTTAGAATTAATTCCGCAAAGATATTCAAAATTCCCGCAAATTTAACAGAAATGTCCAGGCTTGAATAAAAGCATGTGAAATTTAGAGATTTGACTGATCATGAGGATGAAGAAGTATATTTTTTTCTCAAAAACATTCACAAATTGGCTAAAAATCTGTTTGACATCAGGAGTCCAAGTCGAAAAGTCAGTCCATGAAATTTAAACACATTGACTCTGCGGTCATTAAAGTCCGGGCAAAGTGATCTCTAAAGAAGGTCATACTGATAGTGTTTTCGGATAGGAAAGTACCCATTATTATTGATTTCCCTAAAATATGTAAACAGTGGTTCCTAATGACTACCCCGTTGGCAAAATTTTCCATATTTTTGAACGACCATCATATATATATATATATATATATATAGATAGATAGATAGATAGATAGATAGATATGAACCACATATATATATATATATATAGATAGATAGATATGAACCATAAACCAAACACACACACACATACACGCACGCGCATGCGCGCATATATATATATATATATATATATATATATATATATATATATTCAGATCTTACTTAATAAAAAATATAGGGACTGCTGAAAATAAATTTTATTACAAAGAAATATGTGTAATTCTTAAAGTATATATTTTTTTAATATGGAATTATTTTCTTTGTATTTTAAACCATTATTATTTTACATCGAGGTTTTGAATTGCGTGGATATTTAAGAAAGAAAATTCTAAAATATAATGGTTCCTACCATCTGCAGACTCAGCTTTGGATAATATATATATATATATATATATATATATTGTCATCCACAGACAGACTGCTTCGTTCTATCAGAACTCATCAGTGTGGGTAGGTAGGCTAGATTCCGGAAGTTAGGATCGAAACCAGGCTGATTGTAACGTCAATCCAAGATTTTACCACTCAGCCAGCGCAAGTGAAGGAAATTTAAACGCTTATGTATTAGATTTATTTACACATATCCGCTAAACAGCTACCGAGAGCTCAATTTATTTGAAGAGCCTTGCTTTACGCTATTGGCAACCATTACTAGAGAGCTAGAGAGCTCAACCCCACAGGGGAAGGGGAGCATATATATATATATATATATATATATATATATATATATATATATATATATATATATATATATATATAGTGTTATGAGTTTCTGTATGTGTTTGACATTCATAGAAATACCCAGCGGCGTTAAAATATGATATAAGATTTTATTATGGCGGGACAATGTTGCGCAAAATATCATAGTTCCGTCGGCATACTTCTGCTGGATTCTAGAGCAATAAAACCGCCCATAACCTCTTGATACAAAGGAGTAGATGCTTCCCTGGGTTGACAAACACCATAGAACCGAATTTTTTAAAAAAATTAACACACCACTCAACATGGGTGCCAAGTATCTTTGTGTATATGTGTATGAGTGGTTTTATAACCACATATTTCTTCCTTAGTTTAGTCTGTCTGTCGGTCTGTCTGTCTGTCTTTTGAGTTTCGCTTAGTTTTCAGAATGGCTCCCTCTAGTTGCCTTTCCAACGACAATCAATTCTTTGAAAGCATTACATCTCCACTCCGATCTTCTCAAATCTAAATTGTGTCCAATACTCTACCAGCTCTTTCTTTTTTCCCATACCATATCCCGATTCAAAATTATATTTTTCCTTATTTCAATAAAAAAAAAACCTTTTTTATTCTAATTTTCTCTAAATCTACCGACACGTCCTCTTCTTTATTTCCTTTTTTGATTTAAAATCTTCTTCACTCGTTTATTTTTCTTTTCTCTTTTCTTTTCTTTTCTTTTTTCAAGTCTGCAATCTTCTACTCATTTTCAGAACTACCAACCTCTTCATCTACCCTTTTTTCTTTCTTTTTTTTTTTTGCAACCATTCAAATGGAGACTCCTCCCAACCGATTCCCAGATCCCCTAAAGTTTTTTTACCCACCACTCCCCTTGCTTCTTTTTTGATTAATATCAGCCAAGTAACTTTTTTACCACAATTCCAAGACGTGAGAAATCCCAGGCGCCGGTTCAAAGCACTTAAATCATAAATCTTCGAATATCAACGATTTTGTCGAAACTTTATGTTAATTGTAGTCTTGTGAGGGCTCGTTGGTCAGCGCAATGCTTTGTATGCTGTGAGGAACGCGGTTCGATTTCTATCCATCTCTTTCCTTCGAGCTGAAAGGGTCAAGTTTGGTAGAACTTCCTGTGAACCAGCGGGTATGTGGTTTCATTCACCGTACAGAAACGCTTAGGGGAGTTGGAGATTTATGACGATCAGGAAAATCCCCGATATTATGAAGAATCTTCCCTTGTAGGTTAAGAAACAATCATAGTAATGTATGAAGGAAATATCTGTCTATTTATCTATCGCTCTCTCTCTCTATATATATATCTATATCAGTATGTCCATATCTATCTATCGATGTCATTCTGTTCGCATCTATCTATCTATCTATCTATCTATCTATCTATCTTAGTAGGTAGGTAGATACTTTTCTCAGTCTCAATCACAGTGTGTTTCTATCTATCTATCTATCTATCTATCTATCTATGTAGGTTGGTAGGTAGGTAGGTAGGTATTTTTCTTAGTTTCAATTATAGTGTGTTCGTATCTATCTATCTATCTATCTATCTATCTATCTTATTTTGATACTATCTATCTCTCAATCAATCGATCGAGGTAGCGAGTTATCTATCTCAATACGTTCATATCTATCAATCTATCTATCTATCTATCTATCTATCTGCATATACTGACAACCTAATTCCCTACATATACACTGATTGATCTACATATGCGAATATATATATATATATATATATATATATATATATATATATATATATATATATATATATATATATACGCACGCAAACACTTATCATATACGCACAAAGTATCTTAAGATATATCATTTAAAAATTCAACTCAGAGAGAAAGAGAGAAAAGAAAAAGAAAAAAGCAAAAACAATTAACGAATAATATATGCATGTACGCGAATGTATACATCCCCAAAATAAATACTTGTTAATACGCATAGAAAAAGCATTTAGAAAATGAATAAGATAATATTAAATAAATAAATAAATTTAAAAATAAAAAGAATTACACCCTTATCAAATCAAACACGTTATTAGATTCCTGAAAAGAACCACGAAGACTGAAACACGTGCGAAGCATACTTATATAAAATAAAGACCTCAAGCACCACTCTTAAATTCATTTAAAGACCTAATATACAGTGGTGGCCATAATGTTCAGAACTGAATTGTTTCGTCAGAACAAGTAGGTATAACTTTTTATCTAAGTTGTTCTAGATTCTATAATTTCACAGACAATAAATGCGATATTAATTGTTATTTGGTGTTATTTGATATAAAAAAAAGTATTGAATGATTTAGTGATTTACTGCAAAATGCAGGAACCCAAAATGATCAGAACGATTGAAAAAATGAATATAGAATCTAAAACAACTTAGATAAACAACTTAGACGAAACAATGCCGTTCTGAACATTATGGCCACCAACCACTTCCCTCCTGTTATTTTTGGTGTTATTGATTCATATCAATACCCATAACAGGATGGAAATAAATTTGGTTTTCTTGAAGATATATATATATATATATATATATATATATATATATATATATATATATATATATATATATAAACCAACAATCAATCACATTAGGATGATAAATTTATTCCCATCCTGTTAAAAAAAAACATTGATATTAATCAATGTTCTAAAAATTGACTGGATATTATTTCTCTTTAAATGAATGAAACCTCTTCGGATGAGATTAGACGAGTTGATCTGAAGAAGTCCTGTTTAATTTTTGAGCATTTATTTATATCAATGCTTTTTAACAGGATGGAAATAAATATATCATCTTAATGTCACCGATTAGTGTTGTTTTTTGTTTATTTTATTCTATTTTTTTGAATATTTGAATATTCGATATTTGAATATTTCACTTGTCCTACTTGGAATCGTTCCCAACCCCGGATTAACAGGATTTAATTCTGACATATATATATATATATATATATATATATATATATATATATATATAAACAAGGGCCATTAAATAATTTTCCAGACTTTTCTTGTCCAGGGATTTAAAATTGTTGTAGACTCTTAAAAATTCAGTATGTTATTGTTATACATCTTATGAGATGACTGATTAATTTTTATAATTTCAGGTTCAAAGGAACAGCTACAGCAGGAATTGGAATACACCCTACTAAAACCTGATTGTCACAGCTGCTGAATTTCAAAATGCAATCTGGACGTGAGGGCATTTTAGAAGAACGATATACCAAAAAATTATGTTGTAAACTTGAAAAAATGCCACAGAAATGTTTGGAATGCTTCAGACTGCTTTTGGAGCATCTTGCATGAATCGAGCACCAGTTTTTGAATGGCATACGAGATTTAAGAAAGGCTAGGAGTCTTTGAGGGATGATGAGAGGTGTGAGAGGAGTAAGGAAGTCGATAGACCAGAGTTGAAAGGCCAAAGGGTTAGAGTTTCGGGTTACTATCTTGAGGTTTTAAGGAAGTTCAGGAAGAGATTCCGTCGGAAGAGGTCAGCATTCTTCAAATCGGCTCAGTGGCATTTCCAGCAGGACAATGCACCAATCCACAACTCCATCCTTATCACAGACTATTTGACCAAGATGACCAACAAGACAGTTCCTCACTTTCCCTATAGTCCAGACGTTGTTCCCTGTGACTTTTGCTTATTCACTAAGCTCAGAGGTTGTCGTTATGTGACAATTGAGGAGATGAAAGAGGCTGTGACGAAGGTCATTGACACGCTCACACAAGAGGACTTCCATGGGCCCTTCCAGAAGATATTGGAATGGTACGGCAAGTGCATTGCAGCAAGAGTAGATTACTTTGAAGGGAACTAGAGTTTCATATGTGTATTATCAATAAAAGTGCCCATACGAAAAAAGTCTGGAAACCTATTGTATGCACATTGTATATATATATATATATATATATATATATATAGCACTATGGGAATAGATGTAGGGGCCATACTTCAAATTTCTCGACATTTGATAGACATATAATAAGATGGTACTGATTCTATATATTTTTGATCAACCTCTGTAATGGTGGAATTTTTTTTCGTGGTGTATGAAAGGATTTTTTTTCATCCAACGCCGCCCAAAATGGTAGATTTCATCATCATTTTCCATCTAAATCAATTGAATCTTTGACGTTTGCAATAAATTTGCAGGATACAATTCTTCTCTGTCCGAAAATTCTTTTATTTCAGAAAAAGCGACGCCTTTATTCGCAACAGCATTCTCGTTTTTTCGATTTAGTCTCCTCTTCTTATCTGACCGACAAAGAGCGTAAATCCAAGGTCACTAAATTCGCTTCGGGTGGCACCCCGACCAAGAAATATACGGTAGCATCATTTATTTATCAGGAAGACCTTTTTTGATCTTTAGAAAGCCCAGTTAAATAAGAGGCATCGTGAACGAATCATATTTTTTTCAAGTAATTCCAACCTTACCAGGTGATAAAACGTCTTTTACGTTTAACCGTCTGGGATTGTGATTTGCTAAAGGACATTTGGTTTCTTCTTCTTCTTCTTCTTCTTCTTCTTCTTCTTCTTCTTCTCTCGTCTCTTGGGCTTCTTTTTCTTTTAATCACCTTATACTCATCTTCCCTACATCTGGAACATCTTTTCTTATCTTCATCTTTACACTTTTCTTTCACTTTCTTTTTCCTGAGGCTATTCATATATCCCCATCATTCTTCTTCTTCTTCTTCTTCTTCTTCTTCTTCTTCTTCTTCTTCTTCTTCTTCTTCTTCTTCTTCACCCACATATCCATTTCTTCTTCATCATCACCTTCATTTTCTTCTTCTTCTTGCTTTTTAGGTTCCTTGCCATTTTTTTTCTGATTGAGGAAACTTTGCGATTCTCGCTTCTCGCTAGCAATTACTAAAATGCGTTCTTATGATGCAACCTTCAAAAGGTCTGTTTTTAGTTTTTTCAATTTTATTTCTTTCATTTCTTTATTTCTCTCTCTCTCTCTCTCTCTCTCTCTCTCTCTCTCTCTCTCTACACACACACACACACACACACACACAAACATGATCTGGCATGAAATAACCCATAATAGGTGGATATGTCATAAAAATCCAACCAAACCAACAAAAGTTTATTTCTCCAGCAACTGTTTCGTCATTTTCATCTTATCTTTCACCATCTTGATTTCCTTAACGCCGTATCTTGTATTTTATTCCCATTTCTCATCTTCATCTGAGTCCAGTATACTTCTTCTTCTTCTTCTTCTTCTTCTTCTTCTTCTTCTTCTTCTTCTTCTTCTTCTTAAAACGTCTTTTAGGCTTCTTTTTCTTTTAATCCCCTTAAACTCTTCTTCCCTACATCTTGAACGTCTTTTCTTATCTTCATCTTTTCCTTTTCCTTTTTTTTTCTTCTTCCTGTTGCTATTCATATATCCCCATCATTCTTCTTCTTCTTCTTCTTCTTCTTCTTCTTCTTCTTCTTCTTCTTCCATAATAGCTCTTCATTGTTCCTTTTTTCTTCCTATAACCACCATTTCTCGTTCTTTTCTTTTTCCTTTCAAGACACTTCTTCATATTTCCTCAACAATCGACTACCGTTCATTTTTCTTGATATGACTATAGATATTTCTAAGATTCCATGAAACGCTTGGATTACTTTTTTATTTATTTGTTTTTCTATTGATAGATTTGTCTTTGTATTTATCAAATAGATATATAAAGAAATAAAGATATAAACAGCCACCAACAATAAAAATGCACAAGCAAACAGACAAGTACACGGCAGAGAAATCAATGTACAAGTATTAAACTATAAAGGAAATCTATTGGTTGCATTTATCATTCAGTTTCCACATTCAAAACGTCTTCAACTTGATCGCTAAGTGGTTGTTTCACTATAGAATATCATTTTCAAATATTAAAAGAACTGCTTATATTATTGTATGATTTCCTTTCTTTCGTACAGTGCTCATCTTTCTTTATTCTTCTATCAACTCTTCAGAGACGTATCATTGATAAAATTCCAGCATAAACGACTGGGGCTGCAGAATACACCGACTGCATCTATACAGAAAGGTAACACATCCTCCAACTGTAACACAAACGGAATATATGTGCTATAATCAAACAGGCGACATCACCACACTATATGGAACCCCTCTTAAACTAGTTGACAATTTCGCCTACCTAGGAAGCAGCGTATCATCAACAGAAAAGGACATCAACTCGCGGCTAATGAAGGCATGGACAGCTATCGATTGACTATCGATCATTTGGATATCAGACCTGACCGATAAAATGAAACACAGTTTCTTCCAGGCAGCGGTCGTATCGATACTGCTGTATGGATGCACTACTTGGACGCTAACTAAACGGCTGGAGAAGAAGCTAGACGGCAACTACACAAGAATGTTGCGAGCAATATTGAACAAGTCCAGGAGACAACACCCCACAAGACACCAACTATACAGCCACCTGCCTCCCATCACGAAAACTATCTAAGTTAGACGAACCAGACATGCAGGTCACTGCTGGAGAAGCAGGGACGAGCTCATAAGTGATGTACTCCTATGGACCCCCACATATGGCCGGGCAAAAGCAGGACGACCAGCTCGAACATACAGCCAGCAGCTATGTGAGGATACGGGATGCAGACTTGAAGACCTGCCAGAGGCGATGAACGATAAGGAGAAGTGGCAAGAGAGGGTCGGGGATATCCGTGTCTGTGGCACGACATGATGATGATGATGATGATGATGACATAGAATGTTCATAATTCATATACAGATAACACAGGAATCTCGAAAGACAAAAACACTTACGACTTCTTAGTTTAGGTACGAAACTTTTTATTACCTTTGAGTTAAAAGGTTTTTCGACGTGAGGAAGAGAGAGGCACAATCTTTCTATGACGACTTTTCCATCTGCCCCCCACCAAACACGCGCGGCATCCGCCGCAAGGCCTCGGCGAGCACCGAAAGTCAACTGTCTTCTTCCGAGGCAGAAACTCAACTCAACTGACTTTTCTCAATTTCTCAGAAATCCTCAGCCCACGCTTCCGGTGCATTTCGTCATTCACAAATCCTGGTCCTGTTTTCTATCTGGGGTTTTATTTTGATATCTCTGAATGACATATCCTCCCCGCGCTCGCGTGAACACCTGCGCTCATGTTGCACCTAACTAACCCATGCGCTAAGCGAAAGGTTCTCAGCCTAACTAAATCGAGAGGCAAGTTATAAAAAACGAAATCCCTCAGCCATTATATTACACAACGAATGTTGTGTAATAGTTATCGTCGTAGGAAATGGACACGGCGACGCGAGTTCAAATCCTGGACGAGACTTATTGCATTTCACACAGCACTAATACCCTTAGGAAAGTTATGAATCCAATTATTCTCCCTCCAGCTCTGGGTAAATAGTAGGGAAGACTAGGTTCTTCAGCCTTGGTAAGGCTACTAGTCTAGGAGAAGGAAAACTCTGAATTCAAACCTGTTAAACTCCGCTTAAAAATTGACCTTGTCTCATATCCTGCCTGAGCGGAGGGGTAAAGTGGAGCAATCCAGGGAAAGGAGTAGCGCCCCCCTCTACACCTCGATGCAGTAGCTATTGAAAAGAGAGACTTCTGGTCACCCTCTACTACTGTCACCAATTTGCCTTGGCGTTGAGTGTTCGCCAAAGGCCCGGTAGACCTGTGTTCATTCCCAGGTCGCCTCATACTAAAGACTTTGACAATGTTACTGGATACCTCATTGCTTAACACTCAGCAATAAAAGGTACGTATCAAGATGAAAGTGGAGCAATGCAAGGAAAGGATTAGTGCTCTCCCCTACACCCCAGTGTAGTAGCTATTAAAAAGGGAGCTTTCTGGTCATTATATATAATATGTTATCAAAATAAACGTCAATTGGTTTATTTGCTAAATGGCAAATCAACCCAATTATCATTATCATCATCATCAAGCCGTGCCAACAGCATGGATGCCCTTGATCCTCTCTCGTCATACGTCCATATAAGCTATCCTTTTTAGTTTCTCTCGACGGCATTCAAGTGTCCGCGCACAGCTGATTAATGTACGTTTTTGGCTGGTCAGCGAACACTGATGTATCCATAGCAGAACATCAGTCATGATTTTTTTTTTACTTCTCTAGCAGTACCTAGCATATCTTTTCCGTCTTATTTGGAAAGCTGTGAGATGTCAGGTAAGTGGCCGTGCAGCTGTTGTTTTACAGGGTTCTGCTTCCAGGATTTGTTCAAAACATGTAGCATCTTCGAGTACTTCTCCACATAACTTTTTCTCCATACATTTTTCTTCAAGTGGTGCAACCATTGAGTAGTACTGATACGGATACAATTTGGAAGAATTCCCAACACGTTATGAATCCTTTAATGCTGAAATTTGATTCATTAAGAATATTTAATTGTTTTTAAAAATATCTATATTTTCAACGTTCAACTGAATTTTTTATTCTTACTTTTTATTTTACTAAAATGCTTATTCCTTTGTTCATTAATAAGTTTCAAGTATTCCTTTATAACCCAAACAATTTATACGCAAACATATGGTTTAAAGTAACCAACAAGAATCTTCAGTAAACAAGCTGGTTAGTTTGTTTGGGATTTATGGCATATCAACCTTTGCAGGGTTAATTAACGCCTAATCGATTTTTATATAGATAAATAGTTTTATTTTAAACAATTCAGTTTCGGATATATACACATTTTAATTGTCAAAAACATTTCCATTTCAAGCTATTCAGTTTAGTCAAGCAGTTCTAATTCAAACCATTCAGTTTAGTGTAAGTCCAGTTTCAATGTCTAAAACAGTTCTATTTCAAAAAACTCAGTTTAGCATACAAAACCAGTTCCATTACAAAGAGTTCACTTTAGTATAAGTACGCAGTTTAAATGTCAAAACATTTCTATTGCAAGCATTTCAGTTTAGCATAAGTACACAGTTTAGTTCTATTTGACCCATAGATAGGACCCTATCAGGTGATACCACTCCGGAGCAGAGTGGACCTGGGAGCAATGGCAATGAAAGGGTACTCCGCGTTCTTCAAAGCTCCGGCATTACTGGAACATCGCCATCAGATTGTTCAGTGTCAAATCCAGGACACTCGTTAGAGTGGGGTCTTACTCCTATGTAGAGATGCAGCCGGTGTATTCTACAACCCCAGCTGACTGGGCAACAGTAAACAAGTGTAGCTCAATACAAAAGTTTTACATATGGTGAAACAGTTTCATTGAGGCCAATCTCACACTAACAATAAAAAAAGACTCTTTGTTTATCGAATGCTGGATTAGAAAGTAACGAGACGGACGAAAGGTCAAAAACCCAAAGGCCGATTAAAGTTTGAATATAGGAGAGGGGAAGGTCGGGAACGAGCCCAGACTCAGACCCTGCTGGTCATTGACCCACTTAGTGCAATGTGGGTCTAATGAGTCAAGCAGTTTCATGGACCCAAATCTGGGTCAAGGCACGTATGCAGGGTTATAGCTTAAACTATACAGCAAGGTCTAGTGCTATACATAGGGGACAAAGGTTGCAGCTCGCTCTCCTGAAGGTGGCCCAGCCGAAGTTGGGGGCCTTTCGGCCTCGAATCTGCCATTGATCGATACCCTATCTGGCACGAATGCTAGACTGACAGTTTTCAATATTAAAATTTAAAATTTAAATTTAGACATATCTACCGCCATACAACATAGATCATCACTCATAAATAAGCAGACATGTTGTATGGGGCTGTCGTCAAGTGAAGTCAGCCATCTTGTTCTTCTGTCCAACGATGTTCTAGCTTATTTATTAAACAATCGCTTCTCTTTGGTAGGATGAAGAATAAATGCAAACAAAGTCTTCTTTAGGGTGCACACATTCATTGATTTATGGATATTTAAAGTGCATACTTATGCTAAATTGAATTGCTTGAAATAGAACTGTTTGATCATTTAAGCGTGTGATACTAACTGACTGATGTTTGATTGAATTGTTAGTTAGACATAGCAATACTTGGAACCATTTAACTTTGTTGATTTATTCTAAACTGACTTGCTAGAAATAGATCCGTTTGATCATTTAACTGTGTGTAAACAAATGACTAATGTTTAATTGAATTGTTAGTGATACATAAAAATACTTTTAACTATTTAAATTTGGTTACTTATGTTTACAAATTATGTATATTTGTATGTATAAAGAAGATCTGATTTTAAATAACCTACAATAGTTGATATGCCATTAAACCCAATCAAACCAAATCATACATATTTACTATATATGCATAAATAGGATTTGGTCTTAAATAACTTAAAATGTTTGATATGCAACAAGACCCAACCAAACCAAATCATATATATCTAATATCATCATCATCACCATCATGTCGTGCTGGTAGCACGGATATCCCTGACCCTCTCTCGCCACATTTCCCTATCGTTCATCGCCTCAGGCAGGTCTTCTGAACAACATCCCGTATCCTCACATAGTTGCTGAATGTATGTTCGAGCTGGTCGTCCTGCTTTTGCACGGCCATGTGTGGGGGTCCATAGGAGTACATCACTTATGAGTTCGTCCCTGCTTCTCCAGCTGTGTCCTGCATGTCTGGTTTGTCTAGCTTGAATAGTTTTCGTGATAGGGGGCAGGTAGCCGTACAGTTGGTGTCTTATGGGGTGTTGCGGCCAGGACTTGTTCAAGATTGCTCGCAGCATTCTTGTGTAATTGCCGTCAAGCTTCTTCTCCAGCCGTTTTGTTAGAGTCCACGTTGTGCATCCATATAGCAGTATCGATGTGACCGCTGCCTGGAAGAAACTGTGTAACCGATAAAATATCTTATATAATATATATGTATAAAGGGGATTTGCATTAAATAACCTACAATGATTGATATGCCTTAAAATCCAAGCAATTCAAACTTATATTTCAAGATATAAACACTCGATAGTGTTCAAGCTCATTGCTTTCTGAAACATTATACATAATAAACTTTCCAAAATCTACGCCAAAAGATATAATAAAAAACTATCTCCACATTTAAAAAGTCAAGAAGCAGAATAAATCCAGCAGAAACTATGATGACTAAGACGATGCTGATGATCTAGTACTCTCACAAACACACCAGCCGAGAAAGAATACCTATGGCATAGACAGAAGCAACCAGAAGAACTCATAGTCCTCTAAGCAATAGAGTTCATCTATTTTTGTTGTGGTCTTCAGATAAGACCGGTGGAAGAACAACTCAATCGATGGGTGATAGGTGAACGTTATTGTATTAGAAGTCATACAAAAGAAGTACTAGCCGTTCTCGGCTTGCAGTCTGTCTGTCAAATCTCTCGTAAGAAACGAGAAGTTATCTTCACCGAGTGACCTAGCTCGGAGAATATGTTTAGGTTGGACGAGTCCATCTTTGGGGTATGGTAGGATATGTCCCCATAACAATTTTAAACAAAAAAGAGCCATCTTGCAAGCCTCTAAAATTAGTAGACCTGTTCACATAACGTGGCAGCAATATCTCATCTACTGAAAGCGCTGTTTATATATATTTTGTGAAAGCATGGAATATTTTTGACTGGTTATCGATTATATGGGAATCTGATCTATACGAGAAAATAAAACAGGATTTCTTCCAAGCAATAGCTGTGTCCATGCAGTTTTTGAGATGGATGGTAGGTGACCGTGTAGCTGCAGTTTGGCTGGGTGCTGCCCTCAGGATTTGTTCAAGACAGCACAAACCATTCAAGCGAGACGAACAAAACATGCAGGGTTTTGCTGGAAAAGCAGGAAAGAACGCATATGCGACATTTATTGACTCATACAAGGACGTGCCTATGTTGGCCGACTAGCAAAGACTTATAATATCAGGCCCGTGCTGACTCAGGATACAGCCTATAGTACCTACCGATAGCGATGGAAGATAGGGATGGATGGTGAGAGTATCAGGCAACACCCTGCTGTCAATGCGATTTAATGATGACAATAGATATCCTAATCTTCCCAATGCTTTCTTTCTTCTTATTTTCGCGAATTTTTTTTTTTGTTTTATTTTAATTTCAAAATGTTTTCTTGACAATTTGCGAGTAATCATTTTCTTCCAATGTTGAAGTATGAACAACACACTGAAAAATAAGCTCTTTTTTTTCTTCTTTTAAACAAAATCGCTTGCATTACTTCTCGTTCTCTACATCTCTTCGCGTTTCTGGCTTTTCTGCAAGTGCTTCAGAAAGTGAACGTTTCAAGTGCTGTGCGATACTTGCACTAAGAACAATCAATGAGTCGATGTTCTTCAGGGCTTTTCCCAGATTTGGGTTTGTGTTTTTCTTTCTTTCTGCTTGAGGTTATTTTGTTCTTAATCTCATGGTGCAGTGAGCTTAAACAAACCGCTGAAAAGCAATCGAAATTTTAAAGAGAAGATTTTCCATGGTGTCGCAACCACAACCGATACTTTCATCATTAGAGAACTTTAATTATTTTCTTTTTTCCTTCTTTTTTCCTTCCTTCTTTTTCTGTTTGTTTCACGGTCCTCAATAAGGCTACTCATTTCAAACATATCTGTTAATCTTTATCATCTCAAAGATAAATATATATATATATATATACATATCATCAAGTCGCGTTGACAGCATGGATTTTCATGACTCTCACTTTCCATTATTCCCTATCATCAATCGTTTTCTTCCAGACTACATCCTATGTCTGTACGGAGTTGATATAAATAAGTTTTTACTAGTCAGCCAACACTGGCACGTCCATGCGTCGGGGGTCCATAAAAGAACATCACTTATGTGTTCGTTTTTGGTTCTCCAGCAATGTCCCGCTTGTCATGTTCGTCTTACTTGGATGTTTTTTGAGATAGGAGGTAAATGGCCGTGTAGGGGTCCATAGAAGAATGTCACATATGAGTTCGTCCTTGCTTTTCCAGCAGTGTCCCGCATTTCGTGTTCATCTTACTTGGATGGTTTTTTAGATAAGAGGTAAGTGACCGTACAGCCGCTGAATTGTGTGGTGTTACTATAAGGATTTGTTGAAAAATGCTCGTAGCATTCTTGTATAGGTTCCATGCAGCTTCTTGTCCATGCGTTTTTTAGCGTCCATGTAGTTTATTCATATAGTAATATTGATGCAGCTATAGCTCAGAGAGATCAGATTCTCTCTCTCTCTCTCTCTCTCTCTCTCTCTCTCTCTCTCTCTCTCTCTCTCTCTCTCTCCGTGACAAATTCGTAAAATCCTAAGAAACTTGAACACGAACCATCGAATTAATTTACTACAACGATGACCGTGTTACTATGAGCGCATCATTTATTTGATATCAGCCAATGATAAGAAAAAAATGAAATTATTAATTGTAAAATATGACTTTTGATATTCCGACTCCTGGAAGCATCCAAAACCCTTCTAAACCACGAGGTCATAGCACTGTTTCACGAGGCCAGTCAACTATCCTTTGAATTACACAAACACCACAATTTGGCGGACACGATTTCCCAAACCCTCCACCGGATGATAAAAAAACTTCAATTGCAACCACTTCTTCAAACTATCAAAAAATCCTTCACACTTTCTGAATGAATGCAAGTGAAGATAAATCGGACACCCTGAAATGGTTCTAAACTTAACTGATTTCAGTTTTCCACCACTGAAAAAGAAGCCCTCAGCATTAGACTAAAATTTGCTACAAAAGAACATCACCACAAATACCCTACTAAACAACTACAGGAACTACGATATATATATATATATATATATATGTATGTATTCTTCAATCCAGTAAATCCGGAGTAGGGAACAGTTCCGTCAGGACAAATGAATTATATTATATAATTACGGAAGGTTTTTTTTTTATTATCCGTTTTCGTTTTATATATCTTATCTTTCGGTTTTGTTAGGCTTAGAACCTTTCGGCTTAATGTATGAGTAGGGGCAGACATTAACACAGGTATTCACGCGCGCGCGGGGAGGATGTGACAATCACAGATGTCATAATAAAAACCCCAGATAGGAAAATATGACTGTGGATGTGAATGACGTCATGCCCGGAAGCGATGAGCTGGGATTCTTAGTGATTTTGAAAAAAGCAGTGAGTTGGGATTTGGACTTAGCCGAATCGAGTTGATTTTTCGGACCTGGGCAAGGCCAGTGCAGTTTGTGGACTGCAGTGAAGCGCGCGTTTGTTGGGTCAGATGAAACAGTCAGCATAGTAAAATATTGTGTTTCTCTCTCCTCGTGTCGAAAACCTAAACTTAAAGAAGGTAATAAAAGTTTTGTACCTGAACCAAGAGAGTCGTCAGTGTTTCGTGTTTTTCGGATTACTATGCGTATAACGTTTTAGACATCCGTACATTTGTATAGTCGTATTATGGTTATTTTACAATTATTCAAATTTCGAATATTTAAATATTCCTGGTACAGAGCTCAATGTTAATAAATTCACAGAGCAAATAATATTATTTCAAGAAAAAAAATGTCTGTTCACATTAGGATAATAAATTTATTTCCATCCTGATAAGATCATTGATATGAATCAAAGACTCGAAAATAATTTTAACAGGACTTCATCAGATCCAATTGGAAAATACAATACATTACAACGAGACAGGAGGGATAGTCAAAAGTGACCATTGACTATCCCTCCTATCTGGTTGTAATTTATTCTATCTCCCTCTCCTTCCTTCCTTTAACTATCCTTCTATCTTGTTGTAATTTTTTTCGTTGTATCTGATTATTTCAGACTCTTTGATTGATATCAATGCTCTTTACAGGATGGAAATAAATTCATCATCTTAATGTGACCGAATATCGGTTTTTCTTGAAATTATATATATTCCAGGGTCGTTCAAAAAGTTTTAATCTTCACTCAGATTTATTTTTATCATTTTCCCTTCTCTACTGTAGACCCATCTCGAACTTATGCAGTTCAACTTGGGTGATAGCATTATGTAAACTAAAGTGCTTTGGTCACAGACGGAATTACTCGCACAGTTCTTGAAAGATGAATTGACATAAATAATTTATAATTACAACGGAGGTGCCCATGGTGTAATGGTTATCGTCGTAGGAAATGAGTTCACGAGTTCAAATCCTGGACGAGGTTGATGGCATTTCACATAGCACTAATACCCTTGGGGAAGGTATGAATCCACTCATTCTCCCTTCAGCTATAGGTAAATGAGTTCACGAGTTCACGAGTTCACTATAGGTAAATGAGTTCACGAGTTCAAATCCTGGACGAGGTTGATGGCATTTCACATAGCACTAATACCCTTGGGGAAGGTATGAATCCACTCATTCTCCCTTCAGCTATAGGTAAATGAGTTCACGAGTTCACGAGTTCACTATAGGTAAATGAGTTCACGAGTTCAAATCCTGGACGAGGTTGATGGCATTTCACATAGCACTAATACCCTTGGGGAAGGTATGAATCCACTTATTCTCCCTTCAGCTATAGGTAAATAGTAGGACAGACTGGGTTCTTCAGCCTTGGTGGGGCAACTAGTCTATGAGAAGGAAAACTCTGAATTCAAACCTGTTAAACTCCGCTTAAAAATTTGACCTTGTATCATATCCTGCCCGAGCGGAGGGGTTGGGTAAATAGGATAAATGCAATGTATTGTAATTCCTTTGGCATACAGAGAAGAGGGACAAAACTAATAAAAAGAGTAAAAGTTTACAGTTGAAAGGATGGGATCAGGGATATTAGTAGTAATGGGTTAAGTGTTTGCCAATGGCCCAGGAAGCCAAGGTTCAATCCCAGGTCTAGTCATGCCAAACACTCAAAATGGTACTTGATACCTACTTGCTTAACACTTAGCATTTTAAGGTAGGGATCAAGGGTAAGTGAAGCAATTCAGGGAAAAGAGTAGCGCCTTCCCCTACACATTGGTGTAGTAGCTATTGAAAAGGGAGCCTTCGGGTCACCCTCGACTACGGTCACCAAGTTTACTTTATTTACTTTGGTAGAAAGAAGAATGATATGTGATTTAATTGAGACTTAAAATAATTTTCTTTATTGGGAATCCTGTTTTGAGGTGACGCTTCTTCATCTGAGTATTGATTTTATTGTGGACTTTTGTCGTCATCTTGGTAGTTTTTTGTTGTTGTTTTTCTCACTACGTTTCGGCCAAATTTCACCTCTGGCCGTCTTCAGGTGATTAACTGCGAATCTTGGATAGGAATTCTGAGTCTTGTAACCTTATCCCCAGTAGTTACTGCTTTCCATAGTTGTTATCTGTTGCACCACGTTTTGACCAAGTAAATCTCTGGCCGGATTAGGTAGGAATTGTAACCGCTATCTTCTGACAATGCTCACTTGGAACAGTAGAGACTCAACGCTTCTATCCGCTGCGCCACGGGCTCCGAAGGGCGATCAAGGTTGGATTTTTGGGTCTTATAAATCCAATTATTTGTTCTCCTTGTCTGGTCTTCCATAGTCAGGTCCTTATCGAATTTGTAATTGTCTTTATTGGGAATCCTTTTTGAGATGAGACATCTTAATCTGAGTATTAATTTTATTGCGGACTTTTGAAAATAATTTATGGAATTTTTTATAAAGGTAGACATTTTCAATATTCCTTCTCGAATTGGAAGGTTTTATAAACCCTAAATTTCACAAACCAATTGTTTTAGGGGTTTATTGGGGGGGCTGTTTTTTGATTTTCTTTAGCTAACAAAGTAGTTTATTTTAGAAAAAAAATTATTTATCCAATCAGCTAGAGCAATAACGTAAGCATTTTGAAGATTTATCTGGATAAATTCAGAATAGATGATTAGAAAAATACTTTTTTTGTTTTTGTTTTGTTTTACGGCATATCAACCACAAGGGGTCATTTAATGCCGGGGTAAGAAAAATAATAGAAGCCGGCATTTTTAAGATCTATCCGATGAATTGATGAGCAGAATTTTACACTAATAGAGTATATGTTCCGTGCAAAGATTTTTTTAAGGTTGATGTAATGTAATATCCTATTTACCCAACCCCTCCACTCGGGCAGGATATGACACAAGGTCAATTTTTTAAGCGGAGTTTAACAGGTTTGAATTTAGAGTTTTCCTTCTCCTAGACTAGTGGCCTCACCAAGGCTGAAGAACCTAGTCTGCCCTACTATTTACCCATAGCTGGAGGGAGAATAATTGGATTCATACCTTTCCCAAGGGTATTAGTGATATATGAAATGCTATCAGTCTCGTCCAAGATTTGAACTCGTGTCGCCGTGTCCATTTTCTACGACGATAACCATTACACCACGGGTACGTAATGTAACATAGCCATAATCTACGAATAGGTGAACTGTACATAATGCATGTACACGGATGTGTTAAACGTTCACTTGTATAGGAATCCGAAAAAAACTCGATACACTGACGACTCTCTTGGTATAAGTACGAAACTTTCATTACCTTCTTGACTTTTAGGCTTTCGACACGAGGAGAGAGAGACACAATTTTTACTATGCTGACTGTTCGTCCAGCATCAGCTCTCAACTCACTGAACCAACCAACGCGCACTCACCCCGCAACAAACAACTGGACTCGTCTAGGTCCAAATCTCCACAAACTGTTTTTTTTCAAAATACCCAAGAATCTCAGCCCATCGCTTCCGGGCATGACGTTATTCATATCCCCAGTCACATTTCCTATCCTGGGTTTTTATTATCACATCTGTGATTGTCACATCCTCCCGGCGCAAACGTGACCACCTGCGCTCAATGTGTGCCCCAACCCGTGCACTAAGCCGAGGAGGTTCTCAGCCTAACTAAACCAAAAGATAAGATATAAGTAACGAAAAATGATAATATTTTCAAAAATCCTACTGCAATTATATAGCAGTAAGAAGATAGTAAAAAGAGAAGGTGCCCAAATAAACATAAAAAACAAACAAATAGATAAATTATTATCACATCAAGAATAGATAAGACGCAACAAAATAGCAAATGTAGGTTACATGGTGATAGAGACGAAACGATCTATCTCATAATAAGCGAATGCAGCAAATTAGCATAGAAGGAGTATAAGATTAGACACAACTGGGTGGGCGAGGTGATCCACAGGAAATTGTGCAAGAATTTCAAATTTGACTATATGAACAAATCGTATATGCACAATCAAGAATCTGCCCTGGGGTATAAGATGTACAAACTCCTCTGGGATTTTGAGATGAATAATAGTAATTATTAATATAATTATAACAACGATATAAACTTTTTCAAATTTGTTAAATTTTGTTTTGGCCGTTACGCTCCAAGTTTTATAATTGTAAACACATTTCATATTTATACGTTGAATGGATAAACATATTTATTTTCAACAAAGATTATAACAAAGTTATTTCTTTACCCCCGGCATATTTTTCAGGATATGCCAGTGATATATATATATATATATATATATATATATATACGTGTTTGTGTGCGGAGAAGGAAAGAGAGGTATGTATCTTGAATTAAAAATATAGACAATTTTCATACAGATTAAAACATCCCTCAAATTATATATATATATATATAGTGGGAGAGTTTAGGCGAGAAAGACTGCTAAGATAACCTTAAACTGTTATTCATTGTGAATTGATTTCACTGCACATATGAATTCATTGCTAAACACCAAAAAAAAAAAAAACTCTCATATATCGTATTTTTTGGAAACTCAGGTACAATGACAAATATATGTGAAATATGTAAGATGTAAGTATTTGCTCCGATAAATATCAACTTGTTTCAATTTTATATAGTCATCCAAAGACCGACTGTTTCGTTGTATCACAACTCTTCAGTGTGGCTAGACACGTAGGACGCTTGTAGCTGGGGTCGAAACCCGCCCAACTTAATGTTAGACTTAGTATCAGACCGCTCAACCATACAAACTTACCACGTCAGCTAGGGAATTAAAAGGTATTTAGTTGTAGCTTTCGTTTGTTTACATTTTATACCTTACCGGATACCAGAGTGCTCAATTTGTTCGAAGAGCTTTGCATTATTCGTGTGTGCTGGTGTTTCGTTTTACTTTTTGAGATCTTCTTACCAGAAGTTGACCCAGTCAGCTGGGGCTGTAGAATACACCGACTGTCCCTCTGCAAAAGAGTAAGACTTCCCCAATGAGCGTCCTGTTTTTGACAGTAAACAATCTGATGGTGACGTTCCAGTAACGCTGGATCTTTGAGGAATACAGAGTACTCCTTCATAACCATCTTTACTACCTTCGGAGAGGTAGCATCTGATAGGGTCCTCTCTATGTGTCAAATAGAACTAAACTGTGTACTTATGCTAAACTGAATTGTTTGAAATTGAACTGTTTTTGACGTTTAAACTGTGTACTTAAAAATGGATTTGGCATTAAATAACTTACAATGGTTGATAAGCCATAAAATTGAACCAAACCAAAACGACTTAATTCGATGTTAAATAACCCGAAAAGGGTTGATATGCCGTAAAACGAATCCACCAATCAACGAAACTACCAGAAATACATGATGGTCATCTATGAAGATCAAGTGACAGCATGTCTCATCAACTAACGAAGAATCTTCTTATCTATTCAAGAAAATCCCCGCAGTGACGCTGAAAAACCTCAATGCATTTTAGTTTCCCATCCCAAAAGTTTTACCTGGTACTTCGGAATTGTTTGGAGGAATTCGAATACGATTGAAACACCCATATCTATAATTACTAACATCCTCAGCCCTTGAGTAAGGTCTATGTGTGTGTCTATCTTTTTATTTTCATTTCACCTAAACCACCTCAATTCTAAAACTATTGACCTCGTTTTCAAGTCGCATTTCAAAAATAAGTTGCTATCATATATGTATATACATTTGTGTGTGTGAGTGTGTGTTTTTGTGTGAATGTGTGTGTGTGTGTGTGTGTGTGTGGAATAGAAGGAATATGAAATGAAATTAGATTTCATTGGAGTATTTATTTATCTATTTCTTTAATATATTATTTATTCATCTATTTATTTCATACAATGATATTTAATTATTTATTTGATATGATCTTATGCTCACGATATTTATTTTTTCTAGAAAAATTGATATTCGAAAATTCGGCATCTGTTAGATTAACATATTACCAATATTTATTAATAATAACTCGCCATTTATTTAGAATTCTTAATTAAAAATTTCAATTAATATCATAATTCATTCTTATATTAATTCATAATTCAATTTCATTCACTGATGTTTTTATTTATTAATTGTGCAGTTGTAATTTTTATCGTAACGAGGTTTTTACTCCAGCTTTAGCTAGAGACTTTTCCCTGTCGTCTGAGTGACAACATATCTTTTCTCTTCTTCAGGACTCTTCTGAATATTTTCATTGATGTTAAAATTGCTGTGATCTGCATGGTCTGGATTCTTCTTCTGAGTTCCGATTCTTCCAGATTTTTTTCAAGCCTTTAAGTACAATGCCAAGTGCAACAACTGCTATTGGTATTACCGTCACCCTCACGTTCAACAGGGTTTTTTTTTTGTCCGCGGGCAAGTTCCATGTCTTTGTCTATCTTTTGTTCAATTTTACTCTTTTTCGAGTTTTTCAGACCATTTCTCAATGGAGTTGGAGTCCTCCATATTTACCCAACCCCTCCGCTCGGGGAGGATATGACACAAGGTCAATTTTTTAAAGCGGAGTTTAACAGGTTTGAATTCAGAGTTTTCCTTCTTCTAGACTAGTTGCCTCACCAAGGCTGAAGAACCTAGTCTGCCCTACTATTTTACCCATAGCCGGAGGGAGAATAAGTGGATTCATACCTTTCCCAAGAGTATTACTGCTATGTGAAATGCAATAAGTCTAGTCCAGTATTTGAACTCGTGTCACTGAGTCCATTTCCTACGACGATAACCATTACACCACGGGCACCTCCGTTGGAGTTGGAGTCCTCCAGTCCTTGCATCAACCATTTGGTGATTGTGCTGGACACACCAATTACAATTGGCATAACCGTCACTTTCCACAGTTTCTTCAGTTCCCAAGCAAGGTCCAAGTACTTGCCTTTCTTTTCGTTTACTTTCAATTTCACTCTGTGGTCAGCCGGGGCCACAACGTCCTCGAGTTAACAGGCTCTCTTTTTCTTGTTGATTATTACTGGTCTGGTCGTCTGGTCAAAATTTTGTGATTCGTTTGTTACTCTAAATCCCAGATGAGCTTCTGCGTCTCATTCACTAGAACATATCCTAGGTTGTACATATATCATTTGTTGTACATTAGGTGGTTGATTTTCTTCCGGTGATTTAACAAGTTAGTATCCGCTTGTGCATTTCCTATATATATGACTGAACGGCATCTTCACTATTACAAATAGAAATTGTGATAGCGTATCTCCCTATTATATATCTCTCTGTATATTCGGGGGTGTCCTCGTGGTGTAATGGTTAAAGCGATGGACTACGAAATCGTAGTACGCGAGTTCGTACTCCAGTCGCGCTATTACGTTCACTTTCAGGCAAATACCCTTGGGAAAGGTATAAACCACCTTATCCTCCCAGCTATGGGTTAAAAAATACCACTACTGTTCTTCTAGGAGAATGGCTTTGGCATTAAATAACCAACAAATGTTGATATGCCATTAAATAACGAAACAAAACCAAACCATCCGTATATTCACCCCAGCAAATTTTTTTCATCCTGTTTTCAATTCCATAGTCCAGTTTTTCATTGTTTCCAGGATAAACTTCATGACTTTTTTCGGATATCTTACACATTTTGAGAAGCTATTATCCAGCTTTACGGAACTAAATTGTATGACCTTTTGAAGTCAATCTATACCATAGCTACATTTTTTTTATCTCGTTTTGCTTGCATTAAGGATATTTTGATCAATGTATAATTGAACTTCTTTTCCTCTTGTTCCTTTGTGGCATCCTTTTTGTTTTTCAGGTAACAGATAAATGCTTATTAGTGAGTGGTAAATCTCCTCCCAAATTTGTGCGGTTAGTATTTTCCACATCACCAGTAGGCACATTATGGGTCTATATTTAGTTTGGGGTCTATTTGGGGGATTTATTTTGGATCAGGATGGTCTTTCCTTTGGTCATCCATATATTTGTTTCTTGTAAGCATCTATTCCTTTCGATAGCCACTCTGTTGTAGATGGAAGTAAATTTTTGAAACCAGAATCCATGTAGTCAATTATGACCGAGCGTTTTCCAATTCTTTTTTGAGTGATGCTCGTCAAATTTCTGCCTAAAACAACATGACTCATCTCATAGTCTTCCATCACAGATCTCTCAAACTTCAGTCTAGGTCTCGCAAAGGATTAGCTTACTTTTAACCCCATGGCGTAATAGTTAAAGTGCTGGACTGCGACCTTGAATTATGCGAGTTCGAAAAAGGACGAACTCATAAGTGATGTACTCCTGTGGACCCCTTCACATGGACGAGCAAAGGCGGAACGATCAGCTAGAACCTACATACAGCAGCTCAGTGCCGAGTTCGAACTCCACCGGCCTTTTTACGCTCAGTTTCGGATTAACAACCTAAGGAAAGGTATGAACCCTCTTTACTGGTTCAATTAGCTGTATGATCACCTATCTCCCATCACAAAAACTATCAAAGTTAAACGAACTAGACATGCAGGACACTGCAGAAGAAGTAAGGACGAACTAATAAGTGATGTACTCCGGTGGATCCCTTCACATGAACGAGCAAAGGCAGGACGACCAGCTAGAATCTACATACAGCAGCTCTGTGCTGATACAGGATGTAGTCCTGAAGACATGCCAGAAGCAATGGACGATAGGGAAGGGTGGTGAGAGAGGGTCAGGGATATCCATGCTGATGGCACGACATGATGATGATGATGATGTATCACTGCTGTTCCTCTACTAGTATTATGTTGGCATTGAATAACCCGCGAAGGTTCATATGACATTAAACAGAAGAAACCAACCAATTTTATCAGGATGCTTTCGAAAAAAATGTTCAATATCTCTAAGAAAAGAAGAAATATAAGCAATGCTCCCCACAAAAAGAAATCTTAATTGTAAGGCCATTCTTCTCAAGAACTACAAACGCAGACATTTTAGTTTTCATTTATGGTTTTTTTTTTTTGTCTTTTTATAATTTCTTTTTCATCAACATGAATTGGTGATGCTCATTAATAAGGTAAAAATTATATCAAATAAGTAAATCCTCCATATCTTTAGGGTTCGCCAATGGCTCGGATGACTGTGAATCCCAGGTCAAGTCATACCAAAGACTCAAAAATGGTATTTGATGCCGCCTTACTTAACACTCAGCATTATAAGGTACGAATCAATTATAAAATGGAGCAATCCAGGGAAAGGAGTATCGCCCATTCCTAATACTCGGTGTTGTAGCTATTGAAAATGGAGCCTTCGGGTCGCCTTCGACTACGGTCGCCAAATCTTTTTATCTATCTATCTATCTATCTATCTATCTATCTATCCACACATTGGTGTGTTCTCAAAGTTGATTCACAACATCAAATATTAAGATGCAATAAACCTATCTGAGGATTTCAAGATAATCAAAGAAAAAATCCAAGAAACCTGCAAGCGAAAGCGTTTGATCCAAATCAAAGAATTATTCGATGGGAAGGACAAGACTTACCTTATCGTTTACCATGAAACATGTAATTAAAATATCAAAAATTACGTA
Organism: Sepioteuthis lessoniana; assembly: GCA_963585895.1. NCBI lineage: Eukaryota > Metazoa > Mollusca > Cephalopoda > Myopsida > Loliginidae > Sepioteuthis > Sepioteuthis lessoniana. The sequence goes on from OY757935.1 coordinate 8,383,212, forward strand.
CTCACATGTATATATATATATAAATGGTTGGCTTGTTGGAATTTATGGCATGTCAACCTTTGTAGGTTATTTAATGCCAAATCCATTTTTATACATATGAACAGTTCTATTTCAAACAATTCAGTTTAGCATGAATACAAAGTTTAATTGTCAAAATCATTTCTATTTAAAGTTATCTAGTTTTGTCCTAAAGTTCAAATTCACACAATTCAGTTTCGTATAATTCTTGTCCACATACAGTTAAATGTCAAAACAGTTCTCTTTTGAATAATTCAACTTAACGTAGAACAATTTTAATATCAAAAACAGTTCTAATTCACACAATTCAGTTTAGCATCAGTATAGTTTTTGTCCACTCACAGTTAAATGTCAAAACAGTTCTCTTTCGAATAATTCAATCGAACGTAATCGTTTTAATGTCAAAAGAAAATCTATTTCAGACAGTTCAGTTTACCATAAGTTACTCAGTTTACATATCAGAACAGTTCTATTTCAAGGAATATAGTTTAGCATTACAACGCAGATTGGTTCTTTTTAACTTTGATGGGTACGGAATACTTCTTCATTGCCATCGCTCCCAGGTCGATTCTGACTCAGAGGGGTAGGGACCTATCTTTAGTTCAAATAGAACAGTAAACAGATCGCAAAAATGACGTATACTAAATTAAATTGTTTGAAATAGAACAGTTTGATCATTTAGTTGTGTGTGAACAAATTACTGATGTTTTGTTGGATTGTTAGCGATACATAAAAATACTTGGAACCATTTAGCAGTGTGCAAACGAATGAATAATGTTGAAGTGAATAGGTTGTATTAGATAGCAGTAATTGAGGCCATTTAATTGTGTACAAACAACAGCAATATTAGTGTGCAAACAAATTAGTTTTAACCTATTTAATAATGAAAGTACCGACAAACTAATCTCCTTCATATCATTGTGTAAACGAATGACCGTTTAATTGGGTTTTTTTTTATGATACGTAGAAATACTTAGAACCATTTAGTTGTGTGCAAGTAAATGATAAATATTGAATAGAATAATTAGTGTTAAATAGCAATACTTGTAAACACTTCACAGTCATCAAACAAATGATTAATATTTAATAGAATTATAAGTGTTAGTAATAACTGTGACCATTTAACTGTGTAGAAACAATATCAATACTCGTGTACAAACAAATTAGTCTTTACTTATTTAAAAATTAAATTACCAACAAACTAATCTGTTGCATATTATGAATATTTATTTAAATGAATGCAAACAAATGACTAATTTTAAATTGTTACTGTTACATAAAAATACTTGAAACCATTTAACTGTGTAAAAAACAATGAGCTTAGGCTTGTTTAAAAATGTTATCATCAAAATATATTAAAAAATCATATATTTAATATATATTTATCAACAGGACTTGGTATTAAATAACCTACAATGGTTGATATGCCATAAAACCCAACCAAACCAAATACCATATATATGATATATAACACATCACCCAATAAGTCCCAGGCCTGACATAGAGATGGCGCCACAAATTAAAAAAATCATATGATTTTTATAAAGGACTAACCTGCAAATGGCATATGTCAAAATTTGATTATTAGTTAAATATTACTGTTATTTAAGTGAAGCTATTGTTACAAATTTTCAAAACAATGGAAAAATCTGAATTTCATGTGTTGGTGAATTTTTACAAATAGAACTGTTTAATCATTTAACAGTGTGTAAAGAAATGACTGATGTTTAATTAAATTGTTAGTGATATATAACAATACTTAGAACCCTTTGGTCGTGTTCAAATGAATGAGAAATGTTGACTTGAATATTTAGTGTTAAATAGCAATACTTGTAATCACTTCACTGTCTTCAAACAAATGATTAATATTTAATAGAATTATTAGCGTTAGTAATAACTGAAACCATTTAACTGTGTAGAAACAATATCAATACTCGTGTACAAACAAATTAGTTCCAAGTCAATTAAAAATGAAATTACCAACAAACCAATCTCTTACATATCATGTATATCTATTTATATGCGTGTAAACAAATGTTGCGTTCTGGTTAGTGAACGCTTGTAATATTAAATAAAGGACAAACCACAATATAAGAGGAAATAGAAATATATTATCAGGAAAAAGTATATACAATAGAGAGACTATTAGTAGACAAGAACATAGGATTAGTGAATACAGAATAAAGATATAGTCCAACGATAGTATTGGCTTCCGTTATTACGGTAGCAAATAAGGTGATCTAGTGCGATCTCCAGTCTCCAACGCTCTAATACTATTCCTATAAGAAGCTGCTCTTCACCTTCTTGTCTGCTTTGGTATTAGTAGCTAAAGCTATATATGGCAGATGGACTAGTTCCTTGTGTGGAAAAAGGTGGGTGATACCCAACAACAAATGACTGATGTTAAATTGTTACTGTTACATAGCAATACTTTAAACCATTTATCTGCGTGCAAAAATGAACTCAGGCTCGTTTAAAAATGTTATAAACAAAATGTGTTTACATCTTATATATATATATATATACTTTCTTTAAAGAAAAAAACAAAGACCGGTTATTTTAGGATTATCAATTTACTTCCATCCAGTTTTGCGTTTCTGGTGTAAACCAAAACCACGAAGAAAAATGTATATATATATATATATATATATATATATATATATATATATATATATATATATATATATGCAGGGTTTAATTTGAAGAATCCAACAATGATTGCTATGCCATAAAACCAAACCAAACCCTTATAGCATTGATAAAAATCCAAAGACGCATTTTTCCGAGAGATTCATCATCGCGTCTTCTTTTTGTTATAGCAACGGTACCACTAAAATATATACTAAGAAAATGCATTGGAAACTATGAATTCACAAATGTGATGCATAAAATTCTCTAGGACTCTGGGAGTGAAATGGATTACAAAATCTCGACCAAAATCAGGCCTGGTATTAATTATTAATTAATAAGAATAACGAACTTTTCATTTCGTGTATTTTACCGTTCCAGCGGACCAGAAAGTGAAAGTGAAAGTGAAAGGGAAAGAAAGCAAAGAGATGAATACATTCTAGGATTTGTAATTGGTGCCTTTGTAACTCTTTCCAAAAGCCAGGAAAATTGAGTGGGAGAACTGGTTTGGCATATCGACGCATCTGGTATATCTCATGCAAAATTATATATATATATATAAGCTGTCTTCTCGGTTTTGAGTGGGATCAATAATTGATTTTTCCGATTTTCAAGAGGTACCAGTGCGTAAGTTTATTCAGAGTGAATTGAGCTTGCGTTGCACGCGATCAATTTTTCGAGTAAGGTGCAGGATCACCAATTGCTAATAAAATGAGACGATTGGTCCACACAAAGCTAACATATTTTACTTCAGAGTTTTCTTTCTCCTAGTTGGGTTGCCGCTACTGCAAATGCAGTACACACGTATAAAACATGATACAGTTTTATATCGGACTTTTCCATTGTTTTAGATCGGTTGTTTACATCTAAAGAGCCCCAACAGCCCCCAATACATATATATATATATGCGTCGAACCAAGAGGAATATAATATGGTGAGTGCTCAATATCTAGGATAGTTCTATTATAAAATAATGATTATATATATATATATATAGTCTATGGAAAATATTCTGCAACCATAGGTTTCATGAAGTTTTTTGTAAAACAACAATCATCCGGCAGTTAGGAAGATGGAATGGGGGAGGCTAAAAATTTTGTAAATCAGGGGACGAACCGAGAACATCCAAACTACACTATCGTCAAGATCGACCAGAATACCGAGAATAGTCTTGGAGACCTGATGAGACATGCTGTCTCTTAGAGTCCAGTGAAAGATCATCAGCTAACGTTGGTGGGAAAACCCGAACTCCTACGGGACTTTAACATACAAACGGATCACCTAATCCCGGCCAGAAGACCAGACCTTATAATAATCAACAACAAAAAAAGAGAATTTACAAAATTGTCGACTTTGCTGTCCCGGTGAACCACAGAATAAATCTGAAAGAATGGGAAAAGAAGGATAAGTACCTCGACCTTGGTAGGGAATTGAAAAAGCTGTGGAACATGAAAGTGACAATTGTACCAATTGTGATTGGTGCTTTTGGCACGATAACTCAAGGATTCTTAAAAGGCATGGAGGACTTGGAAGTTGGCGAACGGGTAGAGACTATCCAAATGACAGCATTGCTGAAAACGGCCAGAATCCTGAGACGAGTCCTGGATACTTGAGGAGACTTGCTGTCACTCAAACTCCAGTGAAAAACCATCAGCTAACACTGATGTGAAAAACTCTAAAGGAGTAAATATTAATAATAATAATAATAATAAAATGACTATGCATATGGCATAACATCCAAGAGACGACGTTGACAGGCTATATGTGTCAAGAAAGTTGGGGTGGAAGAGGACTTGCCAGTATTGAAGACAGCGTTGACGCATCAATACAAGGACCCGAGGACTACACAGAAAAACACGAAGGAGGACTGATTACAGCTTTCAGAAACGTGACAGACAACACGATGGACAGCAGTATGACAATAAATAGGAAACAAAAATGGAGAGAAAAACAACTCAATGTGTAAGAAATTTAAACTTGACCATGTGAACAAATGGTATATGCACAACTCAGCAGCTGTCCTGGAAAATGACTCACAAACTCCTCTGGGACTTTGACATACAAACGGATCACCTATTCTCGGCCTGAATACCAGACCTTGTAGTAATCAACAAAAAAAAAAGGGAATTTTCAAAATCCACGGAAACTGAAAGAAAATGAAAGAAGGATAAGTACTTCGACCTTGCAAGAGAGTTGAAAAAATCTATGGAACATGAAGGTGATGATTATACCAATCGTGCTTGGTGCTTTTGATACTGTAACTAAAGGATTTTTAAAGGCCTTGGAGGACTTGGAAGTTGGGGGACGAGTGGAGACCAACCAAACTACAGAGTTTTTGAGAACGGCCAGAATACTGAGAAGAGTCCTGGAGACTAGAGATGATTTTCTGTCACTCAAACTCTAGTGAAAGACCATTAGCTAATGCTGATGTGAAAAACTCTAAAGGAGTAAATAGTAATAGTAATAATGATAATAATAATAATAATGATAATAATAAAATGACTATGCATATGGCATAACACTCAAGAGACGACGTTGACAGGCTGAAAAACTCTCGAGGAGTAAATGATAATAACTTATTACCACATGTTATCAAGTATTTCTCTCGAATATAAATGATGTGCTTTTTCTGGGTGTCCTCGTGGTGTAATGGTTGAAGTGCTGGACTGCGGAATCGTAATAAGCGAGTTCGAACTCGAGTCGTTCTATTACATTCGCTTTCGGATAAATACCCTTGGGAAAGGTATGAGCCCCATTGTACTCTTAGCAATAGGTTAAATAGCATCAATGCTGTTCTTGTAGAAGGGTAGTTTTGGCATTAAATAACCGACGAAGGCTGATATGCCGTTAAACAATGAAACCAAAGCAAGATGTGATTTTTACATAGTTCCATGTATTTTTATTCAACACTAATAATTCTATTTAATATAAATAATTTGTTTGTACACAATTAAATGCTTTTAAGTAGGAGGAGCTGGAGATCAGAGGAAGAATGGAGAGAATCCAGACTGTTAAAATTAGCAAATATGCTAAGAAGGCTCCTATAGAGGTGAATAATAATACTAATAACAATAATACAAACAGATCATCTAATCTCAGCTATACGATTTGATCTTGTGATAGTCAACAAAAAAAAAGAAAACCTGCCAATCTGTGAACTTTAGCGTTCCGGTTGATCACTTGATAAAACTGAAAGAAAGCAAAAAGAGAGAAAAGTACTTAGACCTTGCTTGAAAACCTGAAAAAAAAAACTATGGAACATAAAAGTGACTATGATATCGTTTGTAATTGTTGCGCTCGGTGCAGTCAACAAGGAAATAGTAAAGGAACTGAAGGACTTGGAAATAAGAGGACAAATAGAGACCATCCACACAACAGCATTGTTGAGATCGGCCAGAATACTGAGAAAAGTTCTGGAGGAGACTTGATTGGTTTGGTTTGGTTTGGTTTCTTTTCTTAATGGCATATCAACCTTCGTAGTTTATTTAATGCTAAAGCCATTCTCCTAGAAGAACAGTAGTGGTACTATTTAACCCATAGCTGGGAGGATAAGGGGGTTTATACCTTTCCCAAGGGTATTTGACCTAAAGTGAACGTAATAGCGCGACTGGAGTACGAACTCGCTTACTACGATTCCGCAGTCCATCACTTTAACCATTACACCACGAGGACACCCCACTGGAGGAGACTTGAGGAGACTTAGTGTAACTCAGACTCCAGTGAAAAACAATCGGCTTACGTTGGCAGGGGAAAAAATCAAATTAGTTAAATAACAATTATAATTGTCTGAATTTCTGAGACGAGGCTGGATGATTTTTATTATTGAGTGTTTTTAGACTATTGTCTTCATCTTTGTTCAAAAAATATGAAGACAACCCTTAATGATAAAAAACAATAATAATAATAATAATAATAATAACGGTATATGCACAACCCAACACCTGTCCTAGAAAATGACACACATAAACTTCTATGGGACTTCGGCATACGCACAGATCACCTAATCTCGGCCAGAAGACCAGACTTAATGATAATCAACAAAAAAAAAAAAAAAATAGAACTTGCAAAATAGTCGACTTTGCTGTCCGACTGACCACGGAATAAAACTGAAAGAATGTGAAAAGAAGAATAAGTACCTCGACCTTGCTAGGTAATTGAAAAAAACTGTGGAACATGCAGGTGACAATTATACCAATTGTAATTGGTGCGTTTGGGACAGTAACTAAAGGATTATTAAAGTGACTGGAGGACTTGGAAGTTGGCGGACGAGTGGAGACCATCCAAACGACAGCATTATTGAGAACGGCCAGAATATTGAGAAGAGTCCTGGAGACTTGAGGAGACTTGCTGTCACTCAGACGCAAGTGAAAAACCATCAGCTAACGCTGATGAGAAAAACTCTAAAGGAGTAAATAATAATTATAATAAATTCTTAACTCGCTGTTTCATATAATCAAGTATTTCTATCTAATATAAATAATTTTCCACATTTTGATGGTTTCAATATTTCCAATGCGTATCATTTTCAAACACGGGCGGTGCCCGTGGTGTAGTCGTTATCGTCGTAGAAAATGGACACAGCGACACGAGTTCAAACGTGGACGAGACTGATTGCATTTCACATAGCACTAATACCCCTGGGAAAGGTATGAATCCAATTATTCTCCCTCCAGCCATGGGTAAATAGTAGGACAGACTAGGTTCTTCAGCCTTGGTCAGGCAACTAGTCTAGGAGAAGGAAAACTCTGAATTCAAACCTGTTAAACTCCGCTTAAAAATTGACCTTGTGTCATATCCTGCCCGTGCAGATTTGACACAAGGTCAATTTTTAAGCGGAGTTTAACAGGTTTGAATTCAGAGTTTTCCTTCTCCTAGACTAGTTGCCTCAACAAGGCTGAAGAACCTAGTCTGTCCTACTATATACCCATAGCTGGAGGGAGAATAAGGGGGTTCATACCTTTCCCAAGGGTATTTGCCCGAAAGTGAACATAATAGCGCGACTGGAGTACGAACTCGCGTACTACGATTCCGCAGTTCATCGCTTTAACCATTACACCACGAGGACAACTGAATAATGTGATAGTTTGGTTTCAGTAACGCTGGAGCGTTAGGGAACGTGGAGAACCATTTTATTGTCATCGCTCTCAGGTTCACTCTGGCCCGAAGAGGTAGTACCTGATTGGGTCATTTTCATGGGTCAAATCGAGCTAAACTGTGTACTTAGGGTAAACATTTAAATTGTGTACTTATACTAAACTGAATTGTTTGAAAAAGAACTGTTTTGACATTTAAACTGCGTACTTATGCTAAAATAGAACTGTTTATATGTATAAAAATGGATTTGGTATTTAAAAAAACCTACAACGGTTGATATGTGATAAAACCAAACCAAACCAAATCTTACCACTCCGCGAGGAATACAGTGCGTGTATTCTAGGCTTGGTTATTTTAACTCCTTAACTAACGACCCACTTAAGAGTTTTTAGAAATATTCATTTCTCAGCCTAAAAGCGAAAAGATTATGAGACTTAAACGAATAATTCTATTTTTGAAATGAATTCTATTTGACATTTGGATAGCAACAATTCTCTTTGACAAGTCACTTTAAAAAAAGGAATAAAGGACATTTGAAAATAAAATTAGGATTTTTTTTAATCCTATGTAAAGCAATCAAGTTAAAAATTCCTCGTCTTTACTAAATAAGCCTACAACTTTACCATCTGCTTGTCTTTTTCTCTTATGCCTATTTAGTATTGACGAGCGAAAATAGACGGCTTTTTCACTAATCGCCAGATACTAATTAGAAAATAGACATCGGGTCCCATACAGAATGGCCATATTAACAAGGTGTTGTTGCTTTAGGCCATTTGCCTTGACTAAGTTAGCAAAGAATAGCCTCTAGGTCGTCGTCTCGATGCAATTGAGACAACGAATTCAATCAAAGAGCCGTTCCCGATTTTCCTCAATTAATAGACGCAGTTGAACGGCTTCGTTACGTTGTCTCAACACATGATAAGATAAAAAGTCTGAAACGACAATTTATAATCGGACTTTAGTTCTTAAGTCAGAAAAGGTTAACGATATACAAATATCTTCATCAAACTAGAGATGAATTACTTTCAGATTTCTTTCTTAATTTCTTTCTTTTCATAATCTGTTTATTTTTCTTCATTATCATATTAGACCCTTCATTTCATTTTTTTTGGGTGGGGGTCTTTCAATTTTTTCATTCAATCCGTGAGTTTCGTTTCCTTTGTGGTTTCTCTTTCTTTCTTTCTTTCTTTCTTTCTTTCTTTCTTATTTTGCTTCTTTCAGTCATTCTTTTTTCTATCTTGTTTTGTTTTTTATTTTATTCTTTCTTTCTTTCTTTCTTTCTTTCTTTCTTTCTCGTTTTGCTTCTTTCTATCATTCTTTTTTTTATCTTGCTTTGTTTGTTTGTTTGTTTGTTTGTTTCTTCCTTTCTTTCTTTCTTGTTTTGCTTCTTTCTGTCATTCTTTTTTCTATCTTGTTTTGTTTGTTTGTTTGTTTTTTGTTTGTTTGTTTGTTTCTTTCTTTCTTTCTTTCTTTCTTTCTTTCTTTCTTTCTTGTTTTGCTTCTTTCTGTCATTCTTTTCCTGTCTTGTTTTGGTTTCTTTCTTTCTTTCTTTTTTCTGCCTTGCTTGGGTTTTTCTTTCTTTCTTTCTTTCTTTCTTTGCTTCTTTCTGGCATTCTTTTTTCTATCTTGTTTTGGTTCTTTCTTTCTTTCTTCTTTCTTTTTCTGCTTTTTTGAGCATGCTTTCTTTCTATGTTCTCATTCCTAATAAGCCTTATTTTCTCTCTTTTCTCTCTCTCTCTCTCCTTCTCTTTCTCTATCTATCTATCTATCTATCTATCTATCTCTTATTCATTTCCCTTCTCGTTTTCGTTTCCAAATTAGTTCTTCTTTCTTTCTTCATTTATTTATTTAGTTATCTAATTTTTAAAAAATGTTCCACACCAAATTCTTTTTCCTTTTTTTCTTTCTTTCTTTCTTTCTTTCTTTCTTTCTTTCTTTCTTCATATCATATTTTTCTTTTTATTTCTTATTGGGATTTCTCACAATGTTCTCATTCCATATAAGTCTCATTTTTCTTCCCCCACTCTCTCTATTTTATTTAGTTTCATTCTCGTTTTCATTTCCAAATTATTTTTCTTTCTTTCTTCATTAATATTTATTTATCTATTTAAAAATTTCTTTTCACTTTTCTTTCTTTCTTTCTTTCTTTCTTTCTTTCTTATTATCATATCTTTCTCTAACTCTTTCCGTCTTTTTATTTCTTTCCATATTTTCTTGCTTCACTTTCATTCCCATGTCAGCTTCTTTTTTTATCCTTGTGTTCGTTTCATTTTTACTTTCATTATTGAATTAGATTTTTTTTTAAATTTTTTAAAAAGTTTTTCACCGAATTTCCTATTTATTTTTATTTTGTGATTTCTTTCATATTTTCATTCATAAATTTGTTTGTAATATTTTCTTTATTCATTTATTCCTGATCGCGATAAAATTCATTAATAAATTCCCTTCGTCATTTATAAATATATTCACTCTTTTTTTTTTTTTTGACCCAATGGCTGGGGCTGTAGAATACACCGACTGCACCACTGCAGAGGGGTAATACCCCCATCCAAATGAGAGTTTTGAATATGAAAGTAAAGAGTCTGATGGTGAATTTGGGGAATGAGGAGCACCCCTTTATTACCATTGCTCTCAGATCCAATCTGGCCTGGCGTGGTAGCACCTAGTTGGGCCCTATCTATGGGTTAAATAGAACTAACGGCATAATAATGCTAAACTCAATTGTTAGATTAAACTGAATAGTTTGAAATAGAAATGTTTTTTGACAAACTGTGCACTCATGCTGAACTGAATTGTATGAAATAGAACTGATTATTTACATAGAAATTGATTTGGCATTAAATAACCTACAAATGTTGATATTCCATAAAACCAAACCAAGCCAAACTCTTTTTTTCTCTGTTGGTAATTTCTTCTTCCTTTCTTCGTTAATTTCTTCTCTCATTTTTCCTTTCATCTCTTTCTTCTTTTTCTAATTTCTTTCTTCATTTATTAATTTGAAAACTACGGATTGCTTCTTTTCTATAATCTTTAAGTGAAGAGGTTCGAGTCTTTTTGCCATTTTCCTTCAGTCTGGGTCAAGATGCTGAAGAATGTACCCTATACTAACCAAAGCAGTTTCGATTATTTCACTCGTCATCTTCAGTGTTTCTTTTAGATTGTTTGTTGTTAGGAGTTTTATTCATATTTATTGAGAGTGTTTTTTCTTGGTTTATATTATATTTTTATAGATAGAGATAGCTCATACTGTTAGGGTGTTATGAAAAGTTTAATATGTTAATACCAGTGGAAAATGCGACTTTATTCATAGTAGGTTTTTTATATTTTATAGTTTTGCGTCGAGGATTTGTAAACGGTTTTTATTGGTTTAAAATTAACCGGACATTGGCCTAGCGGTTAGAGTGTTCGCCAATGGCCCGGGAGACCTGGGTTCAATCCCAGGTCGAGTCATACCAAAGACTCAAAAAATGGTACTTGATGCCTCCTTGCTTAACACTCAGCATTATAAGGTACGGATCAAGGGTAAAGTGGAGCAATCCAGGGAAAGGAGTCGCGCCCTCCCCTACACCTTGGTGTAGTAAGCTATCGAAAAGGGAGCCTTCGGGTCACCCTCGACTATGGTCGCCAACTTTTTTTTTTTTTTTTTATTGGTTTGGTTTCGTTTGGCTGTTTGGATTTTATGGCATATCAACCTTTGTAGGTCATTTAATGCCAAATCAATTTTTATACAAATAATCAGTTATATTTCAAACAATTCAGTTTAGCATTAGTACAGTTTAAATGTCAAAACAGTTCTATATTAAACAATTCAGCTTAGTGTAAGTCCAGTTTCAATGTCAAAAAACAGTTCCATATCAAATGGACAGATTTTCTTTACACAGTTAAATGTCAGAACAGTTCTATGTTAAACAATTCAGGTTAGCATGAGCACAGTTTAAATATAAGTACGGTTTAATTGTCAAAAACGTTTCTATTTCAAGCTATTCAGTTTAATCAAACTATTCAGTTTAGCAATAGATAGGGTCCTTTCAGGTGCTTCCATTCCCGGTCAGAGTTGATCTGGGAGCAATGGCAATGAAGGGATTCTACGTATTCCCCAAAGCACCAACATTACTGGAACCTCACTATCAGACTGTTTAGTGTCATATCCAGGACACTCTGGAGAGGTGCAGTCAGTGTATTCTACAGCCCCAGCCGATTGGGCAAGGCTCTCGGTAGTTGTTAAGCGGATATATGTAAATAAAAAAAAACAATTGTGATACATAAGCGTTTAAATTTCCTTTGCTTGCGCTAGTTTCCTCGTGGTTGAGTGGTAGAATCTTTGATTGGCCTGTGAGTCAACCGGGTTTCGATTCCAGCTTTGGGAATCTAGCCTGTCTAGCCACACTGAAGAGTTCTGATAGAACGAAACAGATCTGTCTGTGGATGACAAGATATGTAAGTAAATATTCCAAATAAATATGAATAAAACTCACAAGAAGAAACAATCTAACCCAGCCCCCGAAGACGACCAGCACATTGGCTAGTATAAGGTACTTTCTTCATCATCTTGACCAAGACAAAAGAAAAATGGCAAGAAGGCTCGTGCGTCTTCACCTTAGGATTTTAAGAAGCAATCCGCGGTCTTTAACCAAACGAGTTTAGATAACGACTTGCTGTCTAAGTACACAATATATATGGATATATATATATATAATATTTCTGCATTCTTAAATTTACTGATTCTTTGTTTCATTTTTTTTTCATTTAATCATGCTGCCTTCTTCTTTTTGCACTGATTTTATTCTTTATTTCTACTCTCCATCGTAACATTATTTATTTGGTTCTTTCTTTTTCTTTAGTTCTTCCTTTGTCTCTTTTCTTCTTTCTCGCCTTCTTTCTCTATTTCTTTTTCTTTTCCTATTTTCTCTATTTATCTATTTCTTACTTTCTTCCTAACTTCTTTTCCTTCCTTCCCGATTACTTTCTATCTTTCTTTACTTCTTTCTTCCTTTCCTCATTATCTCCTTTCATTTTTTTGTTTTCTCCTTTCCGTCTTCTTTCTTTCTTTGCTTTGGTTTTCATCATTTTTCCCACCTTCTTTCTCCATTCCAATTGTTCTTTCTTTCTTTCTTTCTTTCTTCGAAAACTTTTTCTTTCTTTCTTTATTAAATAATCAATTTATCAATTTTATTTTATTTTTACTTTCATTCTTTCCATTCCTTTCTTTCTTTCTTTAGTTTTTTTCTTTCTTTTTGCTATTTATTCTTCGTTCTATTTACTTTTATTTTCTCTTCCTTTCTTTCTCCTTTTCTTTCTTTTTTTCTTTCTTTTTTTTTGTTTTCATCATTTTTTCTCCTTCTTTCTCCATTCCTATTGTTCTTTTTTTCTTTCTTTCTTCTAAATTTTTTCTTTCTTTATTTATCAAATAATTAATTCATCAATTTCTTTTTCTTCTTAGTTTCATTCTTTCCATTTTTTTTCTTTCTTTCTTTCTTCCTTTCTTTTTTTAAAATCTTTTTTCTCTCTTTCCTTCTTGCTCTGTTTCTTTCTTTAGTTATTCTTTTTTTCTTTCTTTTTGCCATTTATTTTTCGTTCTATCTACTTTTATTTCTCTTTCTTTTTTTCTTTGTTTCTTTTTTCTGTCTTTCTTTCTTTCTTTTTGCTATTTATCGTTCTTTCTATCTATATCTGTTCCCCCTTTTCTTCTCCCATCCTTTTTGTTTTTCTTTTAATCCCGCTTTGTAATTTCTCCCTTTTTCATTCTAATATTTCTTCGTGATTCCATTTCTGCCCGTTTTTCCTTTTAGATTCCCGAATTAGCTGTGAATTAATTCCGTCGTTCACGATGAGGCTAGGGGAGATAACTGGGGAAAGGGTTTGAACATTGCCCGCGGCATCGTCTTTCCACTGCAATCAACAAAATAAAATGCAATAAAGTTAATACCGTTGCAGGTCAGAAATCTATAAATAATGGCCGCAATCTGGTTGGAGGCAATACTAAATTTCAAATTGTCAGCCAAACGTCTTTGACGGGGAAAGCTGATGAGAGGTTTTATTGTTGAAACAGGAAAGCGTCTACTAGCTCCAGATGTTGAGATTAAATCTCTCTCCCTCTCTCCCTCTCTCTCTCTCTCTCTCTCTTACACACACACACACACACACATAGATATATGTTCCACTCTCACTGGTCCGGTAATCAAAATTGGTTGTAGAAGCGCTACACATGTAGTGTGTCTTGGGCATGGTGGAGCCCATCCCTCTCCGAGTGTAAACCTGGTTTGAATTTAGAGATTTCCTTCTCCTAAACTGGGTGCCATACCAAGGTTAAGAGACGTGCGTGGTGTAACGGTTATCGTCGTTATTAATGAATACGGCTTCTTGAGTTGAATTCATGGACGAGTATATTTATATTTCACACGGCATTGATACACATGGGAAATGTATGAATCCAACTATTTTCCCTTTGCACTATGGGCAAATTAAAGAGCTGAACGAAACCTCTAACCTCGGTATGGTAACCGGTCTATAGAAAAGAAAACTCTGAATTCAAACCTGCTAAACTCTTAATAAGTCACCTTGTGTCGCATCCAGCTCATGGTGAAGGATTTTGGTAAATACAAACAATTCAACTGGACATCATCATTGATTGGTTGGGTTTTATGGCATATGAAACCTTGTAGGTTATCTAATGCCAAATCCATTGTTATGTAAATAATCACTTATATTTAAAACAATTAAGTTTAGCATGAGTACACAGTTTAATTGTCAATAAGACTTCTATTTCAAACTATTCAGTTTATTCAAGCATTTATATGCATATAACAATTCAGTTTAGTGTCAGTACAGTTTTAATGTCAAAAACAGTTCAATTTCAAAAAATTCAGTATAGCATAAATAAGTAGTTTAAATGTAAGTTCGAGTTAATTGTGAAAAATATTTCCATTTCAAGCGATTTAGTTTAGTCAAGTAGTTCTAATTCAAATAATTCAGTTTAGTATAATTAGTATCACAGATTTTGTTTACACACTGTTAAATGTCAAAGAAGTACTATGTTAAACATTTCAGTTTAGTGTAAATACGGTTTCAATGTCAAAAAACAAATCTATTTCAAACAATTCAATTCAGCATAAGCACGCAATTTAAATGTAAGTACAGGTTAATTATCAAAAACATTTCTATTTTGGGCTATTCAGTCAAACTGTTCAGTTTAGCATAAGTACGCTGTATGTTCTATTTAACCCATAGATAGGGCCCTATCTGGTGCTACCACGCTGGGCCAGAGTGGACCTGGGAGAGATGGCAATGAAGTGAGTATTCCGCGTTCACCAAAGCTCCACCATTGCTGGAACCTCACCATCAGACTGTTTATTGTCATATACAGGACACTCGTTGAGAGGGGGGTCTAATCCCTCTGCAGAGCAGCAGTCGGTGTATTCTACAGCCCCAGTCAACTGGGCAAGATTAGACATTATTCATTTGTTAACATACAATCAAATGTTCAAACAGTTCTATTTCAAACAATTCAATTTAGCATAAGTCAACGAAATTAAATCATTCCAAGTATTGCTATGCATCGCTAACAATTCAATTAGACATCAGTCATTTGTTTAAATTCGGTGAAATGACCAAGCAGTTCTATTTCAAACAATTCAATTGAGTATAAGTCAACGAAGTTGAATGATTCCAAGTATTGCTATGTATCACTAACAATTCAATTAGACATCAGCCATTTGTTTACATACAGTTAAATGATCCAACTGTTCTATTTCAAACAATTCAATTTAGCATGTCTTTTGCTTTCACTCAGCTTCAATGTCAAATAGTTCTATTTGACCTATAGATAAGACCCTAGCATGTGCTGCCTCTCTGGGTCATAGTGGACCTGGGAACAATGGCAATGAAGGAGTACTCCGCATTCCCCAAAGCTCCAGTAATGACTGACCATCAGATAGTTTAGTGTCATATAATCAGGACACTCATTTAGGGTGGGGTCTTACTCCTCTGCAGAGATGCAGTTGGTGTATTCAACAGCCGTAGCTGACTGGGCTGCGTTTGCATTTCAAATACCGCTAATACACTTAGGAAATGTATGAAGCCGATTATTCTCCCGCAAGCTATGTGCAAATCGTAGTACGACTAGGGCCCTTTAACCTCGGTATAGCAACCAGACTAGGAGAAGGAAAACATTGAATTCAAATCATGTTAAACTCAGCTTAAAATATCTTGTGTCGCATCCTGCTCATACGGAGGTGTTGATACATACATATATATATATATATATATATATATATATATATATATATATATATATATATATATATATATACAAGGTGCATACTATAAGTTTACATACTTTTTTCGTATGGGCACTTTTATTGATAGTACACACATGAAAATCTAGTCCCCTTCGAAGTAATCTCCTCCGGCTGAAATGGACTTGTTGTACTGTTCTAACAACTACTGGAAGGCCCTATGGAACTTCTCTAGTGTGAGCATGTCAATAACCTTCGTCACAGTCTCTTTCATCTCCTCAATTGTGTCATAACGACAGCCTCTGTGCTTAGGGAATAAGCAAAAGTCACAGGGAGCAAGGTCTGGTCTTTAGGGAGGCTGAGGAACTGTCTTGATGACAATCTTGGTCAAATAGTCTGTGACAAGGACGGAGTTGTGGATTGGTGCATTGTCCTGCTGAAAATGACACTGACCCAATTTGAAGAGTGCTGGCCTCTTCCCTAAGAATCTCTTCCTGAACTCCCTTAAAACCTCAACACAGTAACCCTAACCATAACCCTTTGGCCAATCAACTCTGGTGTATTGACTTCCTTACCCCTCCCACACCTCTCATCTTCCCTCCCAGACTCCCGTCCTTCCTTGAATCTCTTATGCCACTCAAAAACTGATGCTCGATTCATGCAAGATGGGCTAAAAGCAGTCTGAAGCATTCCATACGTTTCTCTGGCATTTTTACAAGTTTAAAACAGAATTTTATTGCATATTGTTCTTCTAAGGTGTCCTCACGTCCACGCTGGATTTAGTAAGGTGTATTCCAATTCCTGCTGTACCTGTTCATTTGAACTTGAAATCATAAAAATTGGTCAGTTATCTCGTAAGATGTTCAGTAATAACATAGTGAATTTTCAAAAGTCTACGACAATTTTAAATACCTGTACAAAAAAAGTCTGGAGACCTATTGAATGCTCCACGTATATATATATATATATATATATATATATATATATATATATACATATATATATATATATATATACATATATATATATATATATATATATATATATATTTCTTTAAAAAAACAACGAAAAGAAATTATTGCTCCGTATTATTGCTCTATATTATTGGTACATTGAGCTCTTTACCAGGAAAATTTAAATATTCATTCATTAATTATTTTTTTTGTCCTGATGGAATTACTCCCAACTCCGGTTTAACTGGACTATGTATACTATATATATATATATATATATATATATATATATATATATATAAAGAAAAAAATTCGCTTCTTTGTTGTGATTACAAATTTATTTCTGGTCGTGATGACCATCATCAGATGTTAGGTAAAAGAAATTATTTGATGTCCTTATATTGCTTCCGTCGAGAATGATTTTTTTTTAAAACCTTAATTTTCTAATTAAAATTATTTTTTGATTATTCAATTATAATATTTTTTATAAATTATAACGACCAGAAATGAACCTATAATGACACCAAAGAAATGAATTTGTTCTTTATATTTTTATATAATTTGTGGGGGGCGCTTTGTACGTTGTGTTTTAATGTATTCTTTATCCTAAATTAATTATACGTCCACAGCCGTTGGCATTGAGCACTCAAATTGGATAACCTACCCCTTTGGATTTCCTCCTTGGATTATATATAATATATATATATATATATATATATATATATACCGGGGTTAGAGTGTTGGCCTAGGGGTTAGAGTGTTCGCCAATGTCCCGGGAGACCTGGGAGTCATACCAAAGACTCAAAAAATGGTACTTGATGCCCCCTTGCTTAACACTCAGCATTATAAGGTACGGATCAAGGGTAAAGTAGAGCAATCCAGGGAAGGAGTAGCGCCCTCCCCTACACATTGGTGTAGTAGCTATCGTAAAGGGAGCCTTCGGGTTACCCTCGACTATGGTCGCCAACTTTACTTTACTTACTTATATATATATATATATATGTGTGTGTCCTTTTTTAACATTTCGTAAATTACTCCTAAGTACTGTAAACTTGCTATAGGGGTATTACTAATGAGCCATACCAAGGGCAGAAATAAACGTGCGGAGCCCATTTCTCCTCAGGTTACAAATGCTTTGCATTCAGTGACTTATTTTGAACGGCTGCCATACGAAAGTTAAAGACCCCAGTCTGCTTTGCTATATAACCAGGATTTGAACCCTAGTAGCCTAGTCGAATTTCTATAACGATAACCGTTACACTTCGAGTGCCTCTACAGACAGCGAAACGCTTTTATGTAGACTTACACAGTTTGGTAGGTATATTTATTGTACCCAAGGAAAAGATTTTAAGGCAAAAATACTTCGTTCCTCTTGGAGAAAATGATGTCATTAATTCTAAAATACAGCTTCAAACAATTATTTTTAAAATGACTGATAATGTCTGGGGAATTCCAGAAAGCAGAAGATAAAGGCGGGAAGAAAACTTGTTTAAAGATAAATTTGAAATCAGATGCTAATAAAAGATCTGTTCTCACCAGCGGTTTCTAAGTGCAGGCCTGGCCGGGGCTGATTCTATATAGCGTACATCCCCGTTTCCATTACAGATGTCAAATTTGCATATACACCTAGACTAAATATAACAACTATTAATGTACAAAGAAACATTTAGTCCCATTTGGCCCTAGCTACGACAATTCACGCATCATAAAAAAAGATATGAATATGAAAATAATGTAAATATGAAATTACAATATTTAATATATATGTTAAATAATCATTTATATATACATCAATACACACACACACACACACACACACACACACATATATATATATATATATATATATATATATATATATATATTGGTTTACGCATGTGAAAATGTGTGTTTGTATATTATATATTTTGACATATAATGTCAGTATATATACATACATATACAAATATATATTTATAGTATGAATATATACTTACACATACACACGTATATATATAGTATGAATATAAATGTAAATACACACACACACACACATATATATATATATATATATATATATATATATATATATATATATATATATATATATATATATAAATTATTAGCTACTCAGGTTACATATTTTTTATTTAACTTTAAGAAAATTACTTTATGGAAAATAAAATTAATATGAAAAATATGAAATTGTAATATTCAATATATATATATATATATATATGTGTGTGTGTGTGTGTGTTTGTGTGTGTGTGTGTGTGTTTCTGTGTCTGTGTGTCTGTCTGTGTGTGTGTGTGTGTGTGTAAAAAATCTTTAGTTAGTCGAGACATAAAGACACTTTATACTAATATTGCTGAAAATGAATGTTGTTAACTTTAAGAAAAGTATCTATAGAAATTATATAAATATGAAAAATATGAAAGTATATTTGATATTCATCATCATCATCATCATCTGCTAACAGTCCGGGGTTCTCTGACGCTCCCCTGCCTTCCTGTCAAATAATACATCGCTTACTCTCGATCCTCTAGACGGCACCCAGTGTCCACGTCAATCCCCAGAATTGAATAAAAACGTCACTTTTGTAAGTGACGTTTTTATTCAATCCTGGGGATTCGTTTTTACTTGTTCAGCCGTGTCACTCATGGTTTGTTCGTATTACTTAAATGTCTGGTGAGATGGAGGGTCGGTGGCAATACACCAATTGTTTTGTAGGGTGTGGCGTCCTGGATTAGTTAAATATGCGATTATGTCACTTTTGAATTATTTTCAATTTAATTTCTTATTTCTTAAGTCAAACGAAAGCTGGAAAAAATGTTAAAACTATATTTTCGTTTGAGGCGTTCTGTTTCTAAACTGTGTCATGTAATCAGGGTTTGAAATTTATTTTAAAAACATATATATATATATATATATATTTACTAATCAATTATCTACCAGTATTCACGGTACCAGAAAAAAAAAAAAAAAAAAACCCTGGCCAGGAACAAGAGATAAAAATATCTCGACTCACGGTCCAGAGGAAAAAGAAAAAGTTTTTTGGGTAAAAAAGAAAGAAAAGACCAACCTCGTCCTACTCCTTGAAAAAAATCAAGGGGTACTAAGTCAGTGGCCAAAAGAAAATCAAAAAACGAAAGATACAGATATAGCACTGCTTTATCTAGTTATGTGTGGGAGATTAAGGAAAAAATGGGAGTAGATCCGATAATGAAATGGGAAGTAATAAAGAAATGCCGCAAATATAGGTCAGGTAATAGAACCTGTAATCTTTGTATGGAGGAAAAATTGATAATAGCAGATTGTAAAAGTAAGAATATGCTAAACAAAATATCGGAGGTGTTGAATAGTTGTATACACAAAAGAGCGTGGTTACTATATAATTAGGAAATGTTATAGGTTTTTTTTGTTTGTTTTTTTTATTTATTTTTTTATGCAAATTTTAGGATAGGTGGAGGTTTTTGGTGAATAAAGGCAATTTCTCCTTAGAATGGTTTAGGCGAAACTTCCTGATGATCCGTTAAGGTGAAACTTTAGTAGAAGATTTTCGACTAGCGATTTAAGTTAATTCTATATATATATATATATATATATATATATATATATATATATATATATATATATATATATATAATCACCATTCATCATCTAGCTTCGCTGACAGCACGGATTTCCCTGACTCTCTTTTTCAATTCGTCCCAATCATCTATTGCGCCCAGTCGGTCCTCCAGTGTGCATCCAGTGTCCTGACAGAGCTGATGTAAGTAGATCCTTGTTGTTCAGCCAACACAGGTACATTCATAAGTAAGGGTCTATTGAAGAACGTCCTTGATGATTCGTCCGCGCTTTTTCACCATGTCTTGCTCGTTTGATTTGGATGTTTTTGAGATGGAAAGTAAGTGACCGTCAGTCGATGAAACTAAACTATTTCTGATCTTTATCAGAAATAGTTTAGTTTTTAACGTTTTAGCTCTAATCTCATTTAATAAGAAGATTTGTTCAAAAAGCCTGCTCTTTGTTTGATATTGTCGTTGGAAGCGATGCGAAATTCAACTATCTCCTGGTGTTTACGCCATCCAGCTTCTAGATTGTGATAAAAGTATCAATTCGGTGAAATATCGCGTAGCATTCAAAAGTGAATTTCCGAAAGTAAAAGGGACTTCATAAAAGGAAACGTAAATAATGCAACGGTCAGACATAATTTAGGAAGTAAGGATTCGAAAATGTTAGTTTATATCAGTGCCTGGCAACACCCGGCCTGCGGGCCTCATCCGGCCCTCAAGTGATTTTTGTTCGGCCTGCCGGATTGACATTACATTGCAATTGGCAGTGCGATGAATCTTTTAAATCGAAATTTCAGTTCGAATCCGCTGTTGATTTCTACAAGAAATATATATTGCCAAACGGAAAATATAAAAACATCTTGACTTATGTGAAACTGATAATATTATTATTTGATACTACATATGCTTGTGAATAACTTATTTTTCTATATGAAATATACTAAGAGTCATTTTAGAACAAGGTTGCGTGACGACCATCAACATGATGTTTGGCTCGTGTCATTGACAGATATTTTATCTGATGGGAAGAACTTATCGTACAAGAAACAGCAACAAGTGTCGCATAAAATCATTTACCATTTCTAACTGTATTTCTTTTTTTTTTCTTTTTTTTAATTTTTGTTTGCTTTTTTTTTTGTTGGTTTTCATAGTATTTTTATCATGAAGGGTTTGTCTTCAGCAATAAAGATGAAGACAATAGTCCAAAAACTCTTAATGATAAAAATCATCAAGCTTCATCTCAGAAATTTAGACGACTAATTTTAATACTTTT
Organism: Sepioteuthis lessoniana; assembly: GCA_963585895.1. Taxonomy (NCBI): domain Eukaryota; kingdom Metazoa; phylum Mollusca; class Cephalopoda; order Myopsida; family Loliginidae; genus Sepioteuthis; species Sepioteuthis lessoniana. The sequence goes on from OY757935.1 coordinate 8,404,966, forward strand.
TTTTTCTTTTATTCCGGCCGTAAAATAAAGAAATTGCTTTTTTGTTTGTTGAACGTATTTGTAGTTTTTCTTTCTATTCTTTTTTTTTCTTTTTTTTTTTTTTTTTTTTTTTTTTTGTTATTCATGCAATAAAATAAGGGACCTTGTTACAATAAAATTAAGCTAAATTCCTTGTTTCGCTTTAAACCTCCAGGAAATTTATATACGTATTTAATAACATGACCCTCCATCATAACACTGTATAGCTGTTTGTTCCTATCTCTTCAAAAGTTTGCCGACCCCTTGTTTATAAACATAGCACAAAAATGCCTCTTAGGATAAAAATGATTTTAGATTCGGTGACTCAAGTAATCTTTAGTTTGCCAAAACTTAGAAATCAATCATTAATTTAATTTTAATGGTTACAAAAGGATAGAATACATAATAGATACAGAAAGCTAATTTAATCTGGCATAATTTCCTATTAGAATTCAATTAAGCAAAGGCCAGACGTTTTTTATCTTTTTTGGTTAAAATTATATCTAAATTGGTAGAGTGTTCGCCAATGGTCCGGGAGACCTGGGTTCAATCCCAGGTCGCGTCATACCAAAGACTTTAAAAATTGGTACTTGATACCTCCTTGCTTAACACTCAGCAATATAAGGTACGTATCAAGGGTAAAGTGGAGCAATCCAGGGAAAGGAGTAGCGCCCTTCCCTACTCCTCGGTGTAGTAGCTATTGAAAAGGGAGCCTTCTAGTCGCCCTCGACTACAATCGCCTAGAACTCTTTCATAATATTTTGATGACAAGTAGATTCATCAATTCTGTTTTGTATAGATTTATCAAATAATCGATAATTGAAGACGTGGTTTCTTTAATTTTCTAATCACAAAAAGGCTAAAAACAATATACGTCAATGTTAAAGTGCACAATGACGTTTTAATTTTTTTTTTTTTTACGTTTTCATTTTCCATTCAAAAATATTATTTTGATACTAAACAATAAAGTACTGCCCTGATGATATTCATTTAGACCAAAACATGGCATTTATAAAATATTATTATTATGTTGTTTTTGTTAATTCTATTTTTTTATAAACCGTCTGATTTATCATTCAAAGAATTTGGGTCTAATTTATAATCATGTTTTAGAAGCAAATTTTGTCCAAGTTTGGAACCTAGATTAATGCCTTAGTTTCTTCCCAAAAGAGTTGATGACAGGTAACAATCTTATTTTAGGGTCCTTTCTGTCTGTCAGAAAGAAGAGGGAATTATGCCTCATTTCCTATAAAAAAAAAACTCTGACATATTTCAATCAGATTTTATCTTTCCTTTGGACCCAATGGGCCCGCATGGCGGCTTGAAATTTACAACACAATGGTATATAAAAAGACTTTACTCACCCACGTAAACGAAAGTACACAGGCACAGAATACACACACACACACATACACACACACAAACAAACAAACACATACAGTGTCCCCAATATACATAGGACCCATGTGATTCCTAATAACTCTACTACTAATAATAATGTTGTTCTTTTTTGTTTCAGATTTGAAAATAGTATACTGTAATAACTATTAATCCTTGATCACAATGCCTTGGACAAGAGAGGTAAATATTTTTCCTCACTACTTATTTGGAGACAAAATCATTCAAAACTGTTTCAAAATTGATGCAACCCATTAATATGATAATGATTTATTTCTGATAAAAGACTTTAAAATAAAGATTCCATGTCCTGAAAGCTGATATAATAACAATGAAAAAAGACATTGATTCAATGTCCCAAGCTTAAAGGATGTATTTTTACAGGACGTGTTCCAAATGACCGCCATTGCGCTTGTCTCAGTGTTAAATCATTATCATATTAATGGGTTGCATCTATTTTGAGACAACCTATATATGTAAACACACACACACACACACACATATATATATATATATGTGTGTGTGTGTGTGTGTGTGAGGAAAATAGAAATAAATCCAATGAAATGTGGATAAAAAATTGTAAAAATAAATATTACGAGGATGTATTCATTTACGTACAATAAATTACCATCGTTCCGATCTTTGGTAAAAATTATTTTAAACATAATTTTAATTTTAGATAATCTAAAAAATTAGTAAATCAACATAATAAACGACATAGAAAGATTGTTGAATTTACCATTCTTTCTAATTATAAGACTATCAAAAGCAACCTGTTTTTTACAACTCTCTCCATATTGAGTTAAATAATTTCTAACTACTAGTAATATCCATTATTTAAATTAAAAAGTAAATTTGGCGACCGTAGTCGAGGGTGACCAGAAAGCTCACTTTTCAATAGTTACTACACCGAGGTGTAGGGGAGAGCGCTACTCCTTTCCCTGGATTGCTTCACTTTACCCTTGATACGTACCTAAAATTACTGAGTGTTTAGCAAGGAGGTATCAAATATCATTTTAAAGTCTTTGGTATGACTCGACCTAGGATTGAACCTAGGTGTCCCGGATCATTGGCAAATACTCTACCCACTGGACCAATGAGCCGGTAGTTTTTTTCTATTATTAATAAATTATACTTACATCAAGTTGTTTTAAAATACTTTATTGGCAAAAGATTTTCGGAACTAATTCTGATTGCAAAGACATCATTTGATTTGATTTCTTTTCTTTATTCAATTTAATATTTTCTTTTATCTTTGAACTACACACGTAGACTTTTATCATAAAGGGTTTTCGGACTGTTGTCTTCATCTTTATTATTATTTCCTAAACGTTTCGGCCGATATGTCCTCCGGCCTTCTTCACTCTGAATTGTCCAGCAGGGCACATGGCGTAACGGTTATAGGCATTGGTGCCCTAAGCTTCTGAGGAGACAATCAGGTTCAATCCCCACTACAGGCGTGTAACAATACAAGAATACTTAACACTTAACTAACAGATTAAGAACAAGCGACCCCCGTGGATTCAATAAAGGACGTAGTTCGAAGTTCTGTGAAGGTTCCCGAGTTCGACAAACTCCTGAAGAAGGCCGGAGGGCATATTGGCCAAAACGTTGTGGAAATAACAATAAAGATGAAGACAATAGTCCGAAAACCCTTAATGATAAAAATCAACAAGCTTCGTCCCAGAAATTTAGACAACTAATACACAAGTAGACTTCATTATTTTTGTTTTAAATCGATAATTTCAATAGAAATAATTTTTGAAAATATAGACATTACTCTTTAAGAAAAAAAGTTCTGTACTAGTAACGTTTGTATATTTTGAAATGGAAGCAATTAACGACAATAGAAAGTTGACAAGATTTCTCATTTTTTAGTTTCCTTTTTTCATTAGAAAAATAATATACCGGTAACGCATTTTAACATCGCCCTGAAGATGGTTTAACAATAAAAAAATTTACGTGGAACTATCATACATAAATTTATACAACCTCTAAATATTATATATATATATATACATATATATATATATGTATATATATGTGTGTGTGTGTGTGTGTGTGTGTATGTGTGTGTGCAATAGAAGGTATGTATCAAGGGTAAAGTGCAGCAATCCAGAGAAAGAGTAGCGCCATCCAAACTCCTCGGTGTAGTAGCAACTGAAAAAGGAGCATCTGGTTGCTCTCGTCTACGGTCGCCAACTTACTTACAATATATATATATATATATATATATATATATATATATATATATATATATATATATATAAAATAATGATAATAAACAAATATATTTTATTTATATATTTAATTCATGGAAAATATTGTTCTGCAACCTAAGGTTTCTTGAAGTTTATGACAACATTCGTCAGGCTGTTAAGAAAATGGAATGAAATTGAAAATCGAAAATGCGACAAAATTTATATATATATATATATATATATATATATATATATATATATATATACAATGCGACAGTATATATATATATATATATATATATAATGTCCAGATGCTGAAAAATCAGTTTCTTATCATTATCTTACAATATCACCAGGTTTTTGTGGTTTTCTGTGATTTTATGAGAATGATAGATTCAGTTTCAACTTTTTCGTATAATTATTTTGTAGTATCCATTTCTTTCGAGCAAAGAAGTGTTTCTTTTAATGATGTAAGATTTAAATTTACTGACAAGATGGCACATAAAAGTACTCAGCAAGAATAGAATTTTTTTAGAAATTAACTTACTAAGTCAGTGTATGAGTTATCAATAATGAACTGTCAATTCAGAGATGTTAATTTGAATTACCTGATGAGATTACAACATCAAATTAGATTCTGTATCCACTCAATCGATTTACAATGACGATACGAGATTTACATCACACGTGATCAATTATAAAGACATGACACGTCTTTGTTTTTTTAGATGCTGAATTCATTTCGCTCCCAAACGTGGGTACGTGAAAACGATTGCATAATCTTTAGCAGTGGCCACAAATCTTTCAAAACTTCCCCAGAGTGTCCAGTAAATATTCAGACACACACACACACACACACAAAGCTCTTCAAACGAATTGAGCACTCTGGTATCCGGTAAGGTATAAAATGTAAACAAACCAACGCTACTACTTAATACATTATAATACCCTAGCTGACGTGGTACGCTTGTTGGCTGAACGGTCCGATTCTAAGTCTAACGTAAAGTTGGGCGGGTTTCGATCCCAGCTTCAAGCGTCCTACGTTGTGAAGAGTTGTGAAACAACAAAACAGTCTGGTTATGGATGACAATATATGTTTCAGACATCTCAATGTTTCATGGGAGCAGTCTCAATGAACTATCTGGTCTGTCTTATTATCAAATTCTCATGGTGGATTGCTTTTTACATGATAATTTTCTTTTGAACTAATAGATTTATAATTTTTTATGTAGCATAAAGAGACACTGACTACAAATTGTAAAGTAAGTTAAGTTGTTTCACTGAGTTGAGGGCGACCAGAAGGCTCCCTTTTCAATAGCTACTACACCTAAGCATAGAGGAGGGCGTTACTCCTTTCCCTGGATAGCTCCACTTTACCCTTGATACGGACCTTATATTGCTGAGTGTTAAGCAAGGAGGTATCAAGTACCATTTTTAAAGTCTTTGGTATGACGCGACCAGGGATTGAAACATGGTCTCCCGGACCATTGGTAAACACTCTACCTACTGGGACATGAACCCCCTTATCCCCTCTAGCTATGGATTAAATAATACCAGTACTATTTTTCTACAAGGATGGTTTCTGAAGGTGCCTGTAGTTTAATGGTTATCCTCTTTGGAAATGGACTCGGCGATACGAGTTCAAATCCTGGACGAGGCTTATTGCATTTCATATATCACTTATAACCTTGGGAAAGATATAAATCCATGTAATTTCACTCCAGCTCTGGGTAAATGGTAGAGCAGACGGGTTTCTTCAGCCTTGGTTGGGCAACTAATCTAGGAGAAGGAAAACATTGAATTCAAACCTGTTTGCGAGAGGGGTCAGGTAAATACAAACATAGTCTCTCCTATGTAAAAGGATCATTAAATAAGTTTCCAGACTTTTTTTCGTAGGGGCACTTTTATTGATAGTACACACATGAAACTCTCGTCCCCTTCGAAGTAATCTCCTCCGGCTGCAATGCACTTTTTGTACCGTTCCAACAACTTCAGGAAGACCCCATGTCTCATAACGACAGCCTCTGAGCTTAGGGAATAAGCAAAAGTCACAGGGAGCAAGGTCTGGTCTTTAGGGTGGCTGAGGAACTGTCTTGATGACCATCTTGGTCAAATAGACTGTGACAATGATGGAATTGTGAACAAGTGCTTTGTCCTGGTGGAAATGCCATTGACCCGATTTGAAGAATGCTGACCTCTTCCCTAAGAATCTCTTCCTGAACTCCCTTAAAACCTCAATATAGTAACCCTAACCCTAACCCTTTGGCCAATCAACTCTGGTGTTCTGACTTCCTTACTCCTCCCATACCTCTCATCTTCCCTCACAGACTCCCTGGCTTCCTTGAATCTCTTATGCCACTCAAAAACTGATGCTCGATTTATGCAAGATGGTCGAAAACAGTCTGAAGCATTCCATACGTTTCTGGGGCATTTTTTCCAAGTTTAAAATAGAATTTTATTGCATATCGTTCTTCTAAAGTGTCCTCATGTCCAGATTGCATGTTTGAAATTCACCAGCTGTGACAATCAGGTTTTAGTAGGGCGTATTCCAATTGTTGCTGTAGCTGTTCATTTGAACCTGAAATCATAAGAATTGGTTAGTCATCTCATAAGATGTATAGCAATAACATACTGAATTTTCTAGAGTCTATGACAATTTTAAATGCCTGTACAAAAAAGTCTGGAAACATATTGAAAGCACCACGTATTTAAGCCTTACAAATATTCAACTCTGTTTTTGATATATCAGCTCCTAAAATTTCAAGCACCATGTCAGGGCGGCTTTGGTTATATTGCACCCCACTTCTTCTCTTCCTGTCTTTAAAACCTGCTAAATTTATATCAATACAATTCCACAATTTCTCTCAAGATATCTTAAATTTCCCTCTTTTACTTGTTGGCCTGGACAAGCGATATTTGCTGGCCATTTCGTTCTTACTCTCGCCTTTCTTCTCCACGTTGGCCCAAATCTTTCGACGATTTCATCTTCCCATCGTCGTAGACGTCTTCTAAATGGACGTTTACCGTCTCTCTAATACCACTCGTCTTCGAATATCATGATGTATCCAGCCCAGCTGCTTTGAGTAATCCATTTTTACGTCATTCTTTCCATTCTGCTCCCTAATTACCTCACTTCGGATGTATTCACGCAACGATATTCCCAACATGCGTTTTCTGGACTCCTCTGTACAGTAAACAGTCACTGATCTTCCTTCTTCGTCTTGGACCACGTTTCACTTGCATATGACATTGCAGGCAAATCGGTGTTATTGATGGGATTAGCACGTGGGGTCATGATTAGCTTTGCCTTGAGCACATCTTTTTCTCTTGGAAAATACCTTTCACTTTGATCTTATCCTTCGTAAGATTTCTGTGTCCAGACATTTTAGTTGAGGCTGAAACATAAAATTACCAGTAATATAGAAAAGAGTCAATCAACTGATTTAGAACTAATTTGTATTTAAGAAAAAAGAAAAAAATTAAGATTAACATTTTTGGCTCCAGCAGAGACTGTAATATAATGGCCGAGGGATTTCGTTTTATATATCTTGCCTTTGGGTTTAGTTAGGCTGAGAACTTTTCTGCTCAGCACATGAGTTAGTTTGGTGCAAACTTGAGCACAGGTGTTGACACGCGTGCGGGGGGGATGTGTCGTTCACAGATGTCAAAATAAAAATCCCAGGGAAAGGTTGACCAGTGGATATGAATGACGTCATGCACTGGGAGCGCGCGCGGAGGATTTTGATGATTTTGAAAAAGTCGTTGAGTTGAGAACTAGACACCGAACGAGAAGGGTCGACTTTCGGGGCTCGCCGGAGCCAGACAAATTTGCGCGCTACGGGTGCCGCACGAGATGGGGGGCAGATGGAAAAGCCAGAATGTGTATCTCTCTCCTTATATCGAAGAACCTTTTAACTCAAAGGTAATAAAAAGTTTTGTACCTGAACTAAGAAGTCATAAGTGTTTTTCGTGTTTTGGGATTCCTATGTTCTATGTATATATGTTATGAACATTCTATATACGTTTCGCATATCAGTATCTGGCTATGGTACAAGACGACATATTTTTCCACAACAGCAATGAAGGGTATAACAAGAGAATAGAATGCAATTCTTTCAGGTTAATCCTCTTACGAGCATAGCCGGCAGACTGTTATTCCCTACTGATAAAAAAGAATAGCCAATAGTAGTGACCTTATCAAAATAATGTCTTCTACTCACTTAACTTCCAGAGTATTATGAAGAAACTTAATTCAACTATTACCGATAAGGAAAAAATAATAAAATCGTTATTATTTTACTCGTTGCACGTTTTCACACCACTTTTGACTGTTAGTTTTTCACTGGAGTCTGTGTGAAATAAAACTATTTTTATGTATAACAGTGGATTTAGCATTAAATGGGTACCTATGCCAAACTGAATTGTTTGAATTAGAGCAGTTTTGACATTAACTGTATGTAAACTAAAAACTATAATTATGCTAAACTGAATTGTTTGAAATAGAACTATTTTTATGTATGAAAATGGATTTGGCATTAAAAAACTTACAATGGTTGATACCCATGAATCTAAACCTAGCCGACATCTACATATATTTTTTTATCTTTGTTTTCTATGTCAGTTCTGGTTTGATTACGCCTATTCCTCCATTTTATTTGTTGAAGTAGATCCGTTTTACATCTGCTGTGGGATGATGCATTCTCTGGCAGGTTATAGCTTTCTTAAATTCTTCATCTATCTTATATTTCATTCCTGCTAACCTCGAGTTTATTATATTAAAACTATATCAATACTAGTATCGCTTGGGTGCTAATTGCTATGAATATTTTTACATTCAATTTTGTGTCTATACAATCCAACTAGCATTCTTATGGCTCTGTATATATATTCATATTATTTCGAGCCGTCCAAGCCATAAGTTTGTTTCAGCGTCTTATAGGGTAGGTGACTCAGAATTTGATAATCTCTGAGGGGGTCGTTCTGGTGAGGGGAGTATGATGTTGCAAGACCCAAAACTCCCCAATGACCCAGAAGATTAAGCATCACTGACGACACCTACTGGCGCCGGTTTTGGTGCATATATTCAAGGTTCATCTAAAATATTTTCACGTTTTCAATCGTGGGTTTTCTTTTAGATTTATTGTTGCTTTTCCTATTTCTCGATGGAATTTTTGGAGTGGTCTTGGAGTATTTTAGTGTGTCTAAAGAATTTTGTTTATTTTTCACAGCTTCGGATACGTCGGGCTTTTAGTTGTATTTTGCATTATTATAGGGATCTTATCGGTGGATGTTATCGCATACTTTCTTTTAAGTTTTCTTGCTTTTCTGGTTTTCACTTTGACACCCTTACTCATTTCATCCCGTATAGATATTTCTCCTTTGTATTCCACCATTTGTTTTTGCATTCTTAACTTCTTTTTGGTTGACTTAAATCTATTTTCTTCATACGTTATGACTAGTCGACTTATTACTGTTCCTCTCGTATATATTATTAATTTAATTTATATTTAAAAGTGTAAGAATAGGTTAAAGGTGTTGTAGAATTTCTATTCCGAAGTTTGCCAACATTATCTGTATTAGATTGTTTTTGTAGTTTTTTATTTTTATTTTTTTTTAGCGATGCTGTCTTTCATATAAAAATTTCTTTTATCTTAGCGAGTTCACGGATAATTTTTTTAACTTTGTCGATTTTTGTAGTATTTTCTATGTAGTCAGAATTTTCTATTTGAGATTGACTATTTTCTTATTTTTAGAATTCATTTTGTGTAGCTGAAGTTTTCATACAATCATTGCTTGATAATTTTAATGTATTATATCTTTTATTATAATAATTATCGACTGCGTTAGACTTTTATGTTGTAAGATATCAGCCAGTATATTTGTTGTATAGCCACATAATACATCTGCATGCAGAATCATAACGACGACACAATAAAGACGAGCGGACACAGTTCTTCAGAAAAATATACTACTCACTTTATTTGAAAGGGTTCGAAAGGGTTACTAAAGGTTTTACTGTGTGAGAGGTGAGCTGGAGACTGAATAGAACTGCAACATATTGACCTCACCAGCTCCTCCGGACATAGTGTGTCTTTTCGTTCTCCTGGGCTGCTCAACCAGAGGCCTGGGGCCCAGATCTCCGCTGAGAGCTGGTTCTCACTGCTCGACCCGAAACACTGCTTTAAAACTCTGATCTCCAACTGCAACTGTTCAATCGGGGGCCTGAGTGCCCCCTCTGCTGGGTGCTGGTTCTCTCGACTGCATCTTATCTCCAACTGACTGACTTCCTGTCTTTACCCAGGTTATATAATTGTTCGACATCCACCTTCTTCTTGTGAGCATCACAAATCGCACTCAATTCAACCCGTTCACGGTCAAGGTTATATCCTGATATTCCTCGACCTGATGAACCTGCTATTTACACAGGTGCATTTCCAATTTTGACAGCTTCGCCGGGTCGGAGGTCAATATGTAACACATTTGCTTTTATTTTGTTTTTTCAGCATTAGTTGAGTGGTGGCTTTTGATGATATATCTTCTCGTATTGACTAGTTTATTGGGACCTAAGTGGTAATTTAGTATGCTTTTTGCTTAGATGTGGCACTAGGCCATTTGAAAGGGACAGCCAATGAGACTCGAACTCACTCGTGAAGGTTTGCTAGTGGAGCTTCCTAACCATAACACCACCATAGGTGCCCTATTGGGACCTAATAGTGTAACAGTATATTTGGTCATTTCACCCCATTAGCTGAAGATTTTTTGTGTTGCATTTCTCGCAAATATTTGTTAATTGTTTAAAAAAATGTATATAATGTTTCTTTACTCTCATCCTTTTTATTCATTTGTTTTTGCGTTTTTAGTTCGTATTGGTTGTAGTAAACATATTGGTTTATATGGACTGGAATTATTCCAGTTCTGATGACTAATGAAGCAAGTAAAGTTTTTCTTTAGGTCGCTGATTTTTCGATCCCAACCAAGTTCATTGTTAAAAGACCTGTTGTTGTTTTTTTTAATCTGAGGGAAGACCAGTGCGTTGTGTGTGATAAAGAGTAAATCTCCGGGATAGTTTTGATGTGATTCATTATTACTTTAAAGAGGTTTTATTATGGTTCTCGTTTGAGAATTTTTCACACCAGCGTTAGCTGATAGTTTCTCACAGGAGTGTGAGTGACAGAAAGTCTTCTCAAGTCTCCAGATTATTATTTACTCTTTTAAGAGTTTTTCACCCGAGTGTTAGCCGATATTTTCTTTCTAGAATGTGAGTGACAGAAAGTCTTCTCAAGTCTCAAGATTATTATTGACTCTTTTAAGAGTTTTTCACACAAGTGTTAGCCGATAGTTTCTCGCTGGAGTGTGAGTGGCAGGAAGTCTTCTCAAGTCTCAAGATTATTATTTACTCTTTTTTAAGACTTTTTCACCCGAGTGTTAGCCGATAGTTTTTCACTGGAGTGTGAGTGACAGCAAATCTAAAGTCTCCAGATTATTAATTATTCTTTTGAGAGTTTTCTACACCAGCTCTAGCTGATGGTTACTCACTGGAGTTTGAGTGACAGTAAGTCCACACAAATCTCCAGAATCCTTCTTAGTATTCTGGGTTATCTCCTTAATGCTGTAGTCTGGATGGTCTCTACTTGTACTCTTATTTTCAAGTCCTTTTGTTCCTTTACTAATCCTTTGGTGTCTGTACCAAGTGCACCAATTACAATTGGCATCACCGTCACTTTCGTATTCCATAATTTATTCAATTGTCAAGAAAGGTCGAGGTACTTATATCTCTTTTCGCTTTCTTTCAATTTTACTCTGTGATCAGCAGGGACGGCAAAGTTCACTATTCGGCAGGTTCTCTTTTTCGTTGACAATTATTATTATTATTATTATTATTATTATTATTATTATTATTATTTCAATACACCTTGGGAGTAATTAACTCTAGTTTTAATTGACAGTTTTTCACAAAAGGCTGAGTGACAGCACATCTCTTCGATTTTCTGTCACCCTTTTTAAACGTTGTGAGAGATCTTTTAAACGTTGTGAGAGATCTTAACGGAGATGGGACTTGTATTGTCTCGATTTTTCCAATAATCTCCAGCTTCCCTATTTTCTTTTTCAAAGGCACCAACTGCATACATTCATAAGGTCAAACCTTTATAGCATCACATAGTATATTAATTTGATATGTATGATATTAAAAAAAAATTCTTTCGTCAAAATAAACAAAATCTTGTATCACATCTAAGATTAATTAAATAATATTTTTTCTTCCTTAAATCACAGATTCATTTGCCTTTTTATCAATGTTTTCCCGGTGAGTCTTCCTTTCACTGTGAACCTAGTGTAATCTTTTATGTTATCCGCGACAGAATATGCAGTTGGTGCCTGAAACTGCATCTTCTACATATGCAGAAGTCATCGAAAATGATGCATCCGATTAAAGAAAAGTATCGCTCAGCATCTCTGTTTGAAGTTCGTTGGTTCACTCACGAAATCCCGGTAACCCGCTGATAAACAAAAAGAAAACCAACATCGCACACAAAGAAGCGACATTTGACTTTTTTTCAAATTTCACTGTGTCATAATTCAAATCATTTTGACACAATTTAGATTTTAATTTTAATTCATAATATTTTTCAAACACGTGACAATTTCAAATAGAGCGTTGAAGATTTTGTCGGATGATGGAGTGATCGACTATTGGCCGAGAAAAAAAAAACACCAACAATTACACCTGCTATTGGCTCGTAAACATGACTCTCGGTGTCTATCTTTTCCAGAGATCGTAAAGATATATTAAATGAGAAATTAATACATCCCTTAAAAAATGAATAAAGTCATAAAACCTTAGGTTTATGTTTTTGCCAACAAACAACCCCTCAAAAGAACCTAATCACTATTGCCCCACCCTCAAGCTTTTTATTAAATCAAATCAAATAACTATTATCTCTGAATTTATCTTGGTTTATTTTTTGCGGCTCGGGAAACCTGGGTTCAATTCCCGGTCACGTCATACCAAAGTCTTTAAAAATAGTACTTGATACTTCCTTGCTTAACACTCAGCATTATGAGGTACGGATCAAGGGTAAAGTGGAACAATCCAGAGAAAGGAGAAGCGCCTTCCATAACACCTCGGTGTAGGAGCTATTGAAAAGGGAGACTTCTGGTCGCCCTCGACTACCGTCGCTAACTTACTTATTTTTCATGGAAGAAACGTTTAAAATGCTTTTGCATTCTTCGTCTTTCTTTGTCCACCATTTTCACGATTAATCTGAAGATTTCTTTCTTTTTTTTACAAATACGTGACACTCATGGTTATGAGAGTGAAACGAGGAAATGAGAAAACATTTATTGTTTTAGGTTTTGTTGTGCTCTCACGGAGAGCATTTGAGCACTTTTATGATTTGAGAAAAAAGTTTCTATACCAATTCATTTATTATTATATAAGAAAAGTAATCTCCAACGAAGAAATGCTGCCTACACACCCACGGCCGTGCATGCACACGTGTAATTGGAGAAATGATAGATTTTGGTAAATCTGACAAGATGAGAAAAAAAAGAGTGGAAAAATAGAAAAACGAAAACACTGACAACGGATTTAACGGTGAGTTTAGAAAAACTTTATCAGAATCTGATGTAGTCTTTCTAAAATAAAGACGAAATATCATTGTTAAATCTGTTGTCAGTGTTTTGTTTTATCCTCTTTTCTACTTTTTATTCTCATTTTGTCCGATTTACCAAAACTACCATTTCTCCATATATATATATATATATATATATGTGTGTGTGTGTGTGTGTGTGTGTGCGTGTAAACAGCATTAAATATTATCGATATCCTTTGTCTATATATCTTTATTTCGATCCTTACAAATCGCTTAATGGATGTTATGATATCCGGCTGGAAACTTCTAATAAATTTTCCGTAATTAATAGGTTCCCCAGGAATTTCGGACTCCTACTGAGTTATCATCAAGAGTGTGTATATTGCAGAATTACAATACAACATTCTATCTATTTTGGCGTAACTTTTTTTATTTCGTTCAATTAATAGCAACAGCAGCTAAACACACACACACACACACACACACACACACACACACACACACACATATATATATATATATATATATATATATATATATATATATATGTGCATATTTTGGCTGCATTTCTTCATTAATGCATATTTGATTAAACATAATAGACATTTTTTGTCTCCATATTTTTTTGTCATCCTTTCTATTTACTGTAGCGCTCTTTTGATATTCCACGGGAATTGGTTGATAGACCTTCCATAATTATGGTTTTCCTAACTGTATTGTTGATGAACAAATTAGAAGTATAATTAAAAATATTAACCAACAAAATAAACACTGTATCACTCCACCCAGTTAACGAACATTTATCAAACTTTTTTTTACCGCCACCAAATTCACTACAATTATAAATCAGATGAAAAAATATTAAAAACATTAATTCATAGAAACACACTCCCCACTGATCCTAAAAAGAAAATAAAAATTATTATATACCATCATCATCATCATCATCATCATGTCGTGCTGGTAGCACGGATATCCCTGATCCTCTCTCGCCACTTTTCCCTATCGTTCATCGCCTCTGGCAGGTCTTCTGAGCTACATAAAATCCAACTTAAAAATAATTTCTCCCCCTCGATTGGAGTTCTGCAAAAAACCAACGTTATATATAAATTCAAATATCCTTGAAAATAATATATATGTTGGTTTTAACCTCAACTTGCCTATCAAAAAGCCTTACAATGCACCTGTCTGATACAAGTTCCATATTACAGCATTTAAAAAAAAACATTCATGCCCAACTATAGAATTACGGAAAATACTTACCGAAAACACGACAATATAAGAACAACAAAATAACAAGCAAAAACTACAGATTCTCGAGGCGCTACATATTAGGAACATACAACCCAAACATAAAAGAATTAATTTTGAAACCAGTGCTAATGTACTTAAATGTATTTAGCTACTGAGCGTTTGTACTGTTGTGTTGTGTTGCGTTTACTTTTCGAATCTGTTCTATAATAGAACAGATTCGAAAAGTAGACGCTACACAATACAACAGTACAAACGCTCGTTCCTACAAAGTAGTAATGTACATACAAAAGTTACACCGCTTTTGTAATACATCCTCCCTTGATGATGGCCCAAAGTTGGGCAGAAAGTACTTGGGAAATAACTAATTATGGAAGGTTTATCAACCATTTCCCGCTGAATATCATAAGATCTATACGGCAATTCGAAAGGATTAATAAAAAAAATGTAGACAAAAAATATCTATGTATATATATATATATATATATATATATGATTTTTGACGAGGGGTCATGGGTATCGTCAGGGGAAATTAATTCGGTGACCCGAGTTCAAATCCTAGACGAGGCTGTTTGCATTTCATATACCGCTAATACACTGGAGAAATGTAATAATTCGACTATCCTCACTTGTATAGGTTTGTTAGTCGAACAACAAACCTACATGAGTGAGTTCGAGTTTCATTGGGTGTCCCATTCCTATGGCATTGAAAAAAAGTTACATACATACATACATACATATGTGTATGTGTGTGTGTGTATGTAGGAACCTCGTTCAAAAACGTATTATCCTAACACAGAAAGAAGAGCCATTGCTGAAAAATTTTGTTTTGGTAACACACAACTAGTTCTTATAAAACAAGAAAATTAATTCAAAATTCTAACTCAATTTCTGTACAGATGAGCCCCATACAAAAATGAGCGGTGTGTGATATACGCACAATCTATGTGAAGTTCAGAACTTTTTAGACGACCCGCGTACACACACACATATATATATATATAAATATATACGAATTAAGCAGAAAACAAGCAGTGAAACAGAATTCGTGCAAGCAGGTAAAAAAAGAAGGCAGTTAAGACATGTAGAACAGAGTTAATATTACTATTCAACCAAGTTGCTTTTTTTATACTGAAATGTCTTCTAAAACATTTGCACTAGCGCCCATTGCACTTTCTCTAAGCACACAGTGAATTAAGTGTCCTCTACGTCGGAAGCGACCCACCCCAGGGTTGTCGTGATATCTTATGAAAGGAACGACGAAGTTTTCAAAAAGAAAACCGTTTATTGACAAAGAATCGAGACGAACGGATGACGTTCTCCGTTGTCAATGTCGTAAGAAAATCTGACGACCTTCTCTGAAATTGAAGAAAAAAAGTAAATGCCAACAGAAATTTGTTTTATATGTAATGTCAGCATCGATAATATTTGAATATTTTCAAAGAAAAATATATGAATTTGATTGGTTGGATCATCTAAGGGATTGAATTATCAGTATTGTTTTAATCATGAAAGATTTCTTTGTATCGTTTTTTCTTGCGTTTTAGCATAGAAATGCATTAAATATCAGGGAGAATTAAGAAATATTGGGCTCAAGAATTAACTTCCTCTATTAGACATTAATAAGCTTGGTTTGGTTTGGTTTGGTTTGGTTTGGTTTGGTTTCATGACACATCATCCATTGAATGTTATTTAATGCCAAGTCAATTTTTCTACGTAAAACCATTTCTATTTCAAACAATTAAGTTTAGTATAAGTACAGTTTTTCGTTTACAATACAGTTAAACGTCAAAACAGTTCTATTTCAAACAATCTATCTTGGCATAAGTACTCAGTTTAAATGTCGAAACAGTTCTATTCCAAGTATTTCAGTTTAGCATAAGTTTGCAGTTTTGTTCTTTTTGACCCATAGATACGACCCTATCAAGTGCTACCACTCCAGTCTAGAGTGGATCGGGTAGCAATGGCAATGAAAGGGTACTCCGCACTCCCCAGAGCTCCAGCATTACAGAAGCCTCACCATCAGATTAATTAGTGTCAGGAAACTCTTGGAGGAGTATTATCTCTCTGCAGAGATGCAGT
>OY757935.1:8426508-8441508 GCA_963585895.1 Sepioteuthis lessoniana
GCAAGGTCCCAGTACTCATTTATCATATTTACCAACCCCTCCGCTCGGGCAGGAAATGACACGAAGTCAATTTTTAAGTGGAGTTTAACTGCTTTGAATTCCGAGTTTTCCTTCTCCTTGACTAGTTCCCTAACCAAGGCTGAAGAACACAGCCTGCCCCACTATTTACTCGTAGCTGGAGGGAGAATAACTGGATTCATACCTTTCCCAAGGGTATTAGTGCAATGTGAAATACAATCAGTCTCGTCCAGGACTTGAACTCGTGTCGCCGTGTACATTTCCTACGACGATAACCATTACACCACGGGCACATCGTTTATCTTTTCTCTTTCTTGTTTTTCTCTCTGTGGTCCACTGTGGCAGCAAAATCCACAAGCAGGATTGTTCTTTTTATTTATTTTGTTAATAATCACTTGGTCTGATCGTCTGGCCAGGATTAGGTGATCTGTTTGTATCTACTGTAATTACTGCCGGTCACGGTAAAAATCATCCTTGATCGCCCTTCGTCTCTACGGTTCCAAGTGAGCATTGTCAGAAGATAGCGGTTTCAAATCCTACCCAAGCCGGCCAGAAGTTTACTTGGTCAAAAACGTGGTGCGATAGGCAACAACTATGGAAGGCAGTAATTACTGGGGATACGGTTACAAGACTCATCATTCCTATCCGAGGTCACAGTAAAAATCACCTGAAGAAGGCCAGAGGTGAAATTTGGCCGAAACGTAGTGAAAGAAGAAACAACACCAAAAAACTACCAAGATGTGGACAAGAAGTCCGCAATAAATAAAAATTAATTCTCAGATTAAGAAGCCTCATCTCAAAATGATTCCAATTAAAGACAATTACATAAGTACATAGTTAAACTGTCAAAAACATTTCTATTTCAAGCTATTCAATTTAGGCAAACAGTTTTAATTCAAACAATTCAGTTTACTATCAGTATAGTTTTTCTTTACACACAGGTAAATGTCAAAACAGTTCTGAATTAAACAATTCAGTTTAGTGTAAGTACAGTTTCAATGTCAAAAATAGTTCTATTTCAAATAATTCACTTTAGCAATAATACGCGGTTTAAATGTAAGTAGACAGTTTAATAGTCAAAATATTTTAATTTCAAGCTGTTAAGTTTAGTCAAACAGTTCTTATTCAAACAATTCAGTTTTGTATCAGTATAGCTTTTGCCCACACACAGTTAAATGTCAAAACAGTTCTAATTCAAACAATTCAATTAAGCGTAAGTAAGTAGTTTAGTTCTATTTGACCTATAGATAGTACACATCAGATACTACCACTCCGGGCCAGTGTGGACCTGGTAGCGATGTCAATGATGGTGTATTTCGAATTCCCTAAAGCTCCAGTGTTACTCGAACCTCATCATCTTATGGGTTAGTGTTATATCCAGGACACTCGTTGGGGAAGTCTTACGCCTCTGCAGAGAGCAGTCGGTATATTCTACTGCTCCTGCCGTCTGGACAAGTAATTATGTGTGTTGGGGAAGTTTTTCTTTTTAATGTCTAGATTAATAATGTTAAATGTTGAATTTTTGCCTTTTATTTTCTTCTCAGAGAGAGAGAGAGAGAGAGAGAGAGAGAGAGAGAGAGAGTCTGTGTGTGTGTATGTGTAGTTGATATGCCATATAGTTTATTAGTAGTTTTCTCTGGGTCATTGTGTGTGCGTGTATATGTGTACATTTCCTGTAATATAATGGCCGAGGGATTTCGTTTTATATATCTTGCCTTTGGGTTTAGTTAGGCTGAGAACCTTTTGGCTCAGTCCATGATTTAGTTAGGTGCAAACATGAGCGCAGGTGTTCACGCGCACGAAGAGCGGACGTGTCATTCAGAGATGTCACAATAAAAATCCCAGATAGAGGATATGACCAGGGATGTGAGTGGCGTCACGCACCGGAAACATGGTCTGAAATTTGAGAAAATTCAGTCGGGTTGAGTTACTGCCTCCGAACAGTAGGGTCGAATTTCAGCGTCCGAGGAAGACGGTTGACTTTCGGAGCTCGCCGAGGCCTTGCGGAGGGTGCCACGCGTGTTTTGGGGCAGATGGAAAAGTCATTATAGAAAGATTGTGCCTCTCTCTTCAGAATGTCGAAAAACCTTTTAAACTCAAAGATAATAAAAAGTTTCGTACCTGAACAAAGAAGTCGTCAAGTGTTTTTCGTGTTTCGGTATTCCTATGTTATATATATGTGCGTTATGGACATTATGAACGTTTTGCGTACCGGTATGAATGTCTGTTTCACGTATGTATTATGTGGCTATGTAACATTCCCACCATTCCTGTATATCTCAGAATGTTCATATCAATTCTTCCCAGATCATATTGATCTATTAATCAGATTCTGATCATATTTTAGTATTGATTTTCCATCTGACCCTATTGATTAAACAACTGTGTGAATTAGTCACAGCATAGCCACGTCAAGATAGATAAATAGATAGATAGATATTCTAATCGATTAATAAGTAATTCCTTACCACGTTCAAAATGTTGACAAATTTACAATCAATATCCCCCTTTTTAAAAAGCCAATGGGAAGAAGGCAAGTACCTTAGAAATATCGATACAGAAAATAGAAATTATTAAATCTAAGAAAAAAAAATTAAACGAAAAAGTTCACAGAAAAAAAAATGGGGGTGTAAATTTAAAACGTAAAGAACTTTTCCCTTTTCCTGGTTACTCATGACATCCGTTTCCGGTCGTCATTCAATCCGAAGAGCAATTTGGAAGATATATAATACAAATCGATCAATAAATAATAAAAAATGGCATGAACTCGGAACATTTGTTAAGATGTATTTATGCTTTAAAGATTTTTTTTTTAAACTTTTCTTTCCCTTCATTTTATATTCATAGCTTTTTTAACGATTTATTTAGGATTTCTCTTGTTTCTTTGCGCCAAGGTGACTTTCCTGAAAGGATCGACATTTTTCTCCATCTCTTTTTATTTATAAGGAGGTGGGGAAGAAAAAACAGTCAAAAACAAGGGTGCGATATTTAAAGCAAAACGAACTCAAAAATATTGACCATGTCTGAATCGATGTCGACATATTTTGATTTATAAATTTCATTTCCTTCGTATTTTTTATTATTCGAATTGGATATTTAGCATATCTTTTCCTTTCCTTTATGAAAAAAAAAACAATTTGGTTAATTCTCTTACTTATTTATCTCGTTCCTTCATTCATTTGCCCAGTCGGCTGGGGCTGTAGAATACACCGACTGCATCTCTGCATAGAGGTTGCCCAGTAAGCTGGGGCTGTAGAATACACCGACTGCTTCTCTGCAGAGGGGTAAGACCCCCATCTCAACGAGTGCCCTGGATCATCTCAACGAGTGCCCTGGATATGACACTAAACAATCTGATGGTGAGGTTCCAGCAGTGCTGGAGCTTTGGGGAATGCGGAGTACCCGTTCATTGCCATTGCTCCCAGGTCCACTCTGGCCCGGAGTGGTAGCACCTGATAGGGTCCTATCTATGGGTTAAATAGAATTAACAGCATACTTATGCTAAAATGAATTGTTTGAGTAAAACTGAATAGTTTGAAATAGAAATGATTTTTACAATTAAACCGTACTTACATTTAAACTACGTGCTTATGCTAAACTGAATTATTTCAAATAGAACTGTTTTTCGACATTAAAACTGTATTTACACTTAACCGAATCGTTACATACAACTGCTTGAATAGTTAGAAATGGAAATGTTTTTTTTACCATTAAACTGTGTACTTATGCTAAAGTGAATTGTTTTAAATAGAATAGATTATTTACATAAAAATGGATTTGGCCTTAAATAATCTACAAAGGTTGATATGCCATAAAACCCAACAAACCAACCAAACCAAACCATCATTCATTTCTCTCTTTCCTTCTTTCTTTCTTTCCTTCTTTCTTTTTTCCTTCTTTCTTTCTTTCTTTTCATCATTCCCTCTGTATGACACTAAACTGCAGCAAACGGTGAGGCTCAATTTCTAGAGCTTTCTGAAATGTTGTGTCATCTCTTCGTTGGCATTACTTCCAGGTCCACTCAATTGTTAGGTTTGGTTTCGTTTCGTTTCGTTTGATCTTATGGCATATCAACTATTGGAGGTTACTAAATGACAAATCCTGTTCTTGCATAATGGTTAGAGTGTTCGCCAATGGCCCGGGAAACCTGGGTTCAATCGCAGGTCGAGTCATACCGAAGACTCAAAAAATGGTACTTGATGCTACCTTGCTTAACACTCAGCTTTATAAGGTAAGGATCAAGGGTAAAGTGTAGCAATCCAGTGAAAGGAGTAGCGCCCTCCCCTACACCTCGGTGAAGTAGCTCCCGAAAAGGGAGCCCTCGGGTTGCCCTCTACTACGGTGTAATGGTTATCGTCGTAGGAATCGGACACAGCGACACGAGTTCAAATCCTAGACCAGGCTGATTGCAATTCACATTGCACTAATACCCATGGGAAAGGTATGAATTTAATTATTCTCCCTCCAGCTATGAGTAAATAGTAGGGCAGGCTAGATTCTTCAGCCTTGGTAAGGCAACTAGTCTAGGAGAAGGAAAACTCTGAATTGAAACCTGTTAAACTCCGCTTAAAAATTGACCTCGTGTCATATCCTGCCCGAGCGGAGGGGTTGGTAAATATGACCACCACCAACAATATATATATATATATTGAATATATATGACTTGTAAACACAATTTGTTGATGACGCTTTTAAACGGACCAAACTCATTTTTTCCTCAGAGTTAAATGATTCAAACAATTGTAATGTATCACAAGCGATTCAATTAATCATCATTTATTTAAACACAGTCAAATGATCAAACAGTTCTATTCTTAACAATTCAATTTAACATAAGTCATTTGTTTTCACCTATTTTAAATATCAAACAATTCTTTTTGACCCATAGATAGGGCCTTTTCAGGTGTTACCATTCCAGGCCAAAGTGGACATGAGAGTAATGGCAATGATGGAGTATTTCACATTCCCCAAAGCTCCAATATTGAAGCCTCAAAATCAGATTGTTTAGTGTCATACCAGGACATTCGTTGGTGGGGGAGATTTACCTCTCTGCAGAAAAGCAGTCGGTGTATTCTACAGCTCCAGCCAACTGGGCTGTATACCACCGTGATTCTATTTTTTGGCCTTCAAACGATAAAAATTAACAAAAGTAAATAAATCAAAAAACATGCAAACAAATATTGATTTTTAAAACTGACGGATTGAAAAAATTATTGATTTTAACGGCATGTTAATCAGACTGGGGTTATTCTATGCCAAGAGGTTAGGGAATTGCATTCATCGTACATTGATATTTACATTCTTCTGTGGTTTTTTAAGAGTGTTGCTTACGGTTATATAATATCAAGTCTTCCTATCTCACACAAATAATTTCTAAATGAATCTATTTAACCTACGGATGGGATCAATACAGGTACTACTACACCGGGACAGAGTTGACCTGGGAGTCATTTCAATGAAGAGATTCTCCACACTCCTCAAAGATCCCGAAATGGAATCCCTCACCATCAAATGCTATAAAGAGTCATGCTCAGAACACATCCTTTTAGAGGGTTCTTATCTCTCTGACAAGGATACGGACAGCGAATTCTTAGTCCAAGATAAGGCATTTTATGAACATTAATGGACAATCGTAGCTACGAATTTTATAACAGCAAGACTATATTTCTGTCTCTAATTTTCTAGAGTTAGAAATTCAGCTAGAACAAATTAGAAAAACAAAAATCAAAAAAAATCAAGATTTTAAAAATGTTGGGATGCTAGCAATTGAAAGACACGGGGAACACAAAAAGGTTGATAAAAAACATATATATTCAAGTAACAGAAACAAGATACAATTAAACCTGGTTAAACAATACTTAGTTGATTGGAAGCTGAGAGTCCAGTGTGGTAGTAATTTACATAGCTTTTTGCTTAGATGTGGTACAAGGCCATATGAATGGGGCACCCAATGAGAATTGAACTCACTCATGAAGGTTAGCTAGTCTAGCTTGCTAACCATTGCACCACCTGAGTGGTAGTGACTATCTGTTCACTACGCAAATGGTATCACACGTAATTATGTGTCATGGGTTTGGTCGACGGTATTTGTTGCGCACCCTACCGAACGGGCAAGTGTGGCACAAGGCCTTTTTAAGGTGGGTCCAGGCACAGGGCCGAAGCCCACACGAGCCCGGCATTCCCAAAAATACCTCGGGCCCTATCAGCATTCCTCTAAAAATGGGCACCTCAGGCGCCTGCCAATTGACCTAACCCCTCCGAAGAGGGTTAAAGCATGGGGAATGGACCCCTGAGGCAAGAGGGATCTCCAGTGCCGAGCCACACCCGGCCAGATCCGTGCCGCCGACAGCACGGCCGGCTGAACTGCGACCCAGCAACTGGAATGGCGCACCAAACACGGGGGTTGGCTGGCTCCCTCTGACGCTCGGTTGATTCGTATTTTTATGGAGGGGGGGCGAGTCCATTATTTAGGGAGTACAACAAAATAGCTGGTCTTTCAAGTGTGGATCAAAAGTTCAAAAACCGGAGGCTGGCTTTGTTTTCCCTGGACCACTCTTTGATCCTTTTAAAGAAATTTTTAAAAAAAGCAAGCTAACTGACAAATAAAAATAAAACCTGTCGAAAGAAATATACATGGTACTTTCAATAAGTTTCCAGACTTTTTTGGTACAGGCATTTAAAATTGTCGTAGACTCTTGAAAATTCAGCCTGTTATTGCTATACATCCTATGAGATGACTGACCAATTTTTATTATTTCAGGTTGAAATCAACAGCTACAGCAAGAATTGGAATACACCCTACTAAAACCTGATTGTCACAGCTAATTAATTTCAAAAATGCAATCGGGACGTGAGGAAGAACGATATGAAATAAAATTCTGTTTTAAATTTGGAAATAATGCCACAGAAACCTATGGAATGCTTCTGACTGCTTTTGGAGCATTTTGCATGAATCGAACATCAGTTTTTGAGTGGCATAAGAGATTCAAGAAAGGCAGGGAGTCTGTGAGGGATGATGAGAGGTATGTGAAGAGTAAGGAAGTAAGAACACCAGAGTTGATTGGCCAAAGGGTTAGGGTTAGGGTTACCATGTTGAGGTTTTAAGGGAGTTCAGGAAGAGATTCCGTCGGAAGAGGCCAGCTCTCTTCAAATCGGGTCAGTGGCATTTCCACCAGGACAATGCACCAGTCCACAACACCATCCTTGTCACAGTTTATTTGACCAAGATGGGCATCAAGACAGTTCTTCACCCTCCCTATCGTCCTCCCTCTGACATTTAGTTATTCCCTAAGCTCAGAGGCTGTCGTTATGAGACAATTGAGGAGATGAAAGAGACTGTGACGAAGGTCATTGACACGCTCACACAGGAGGAGATCCATGGGGCCTTCCAGAAGTTGTTGGAACGGCAATCAAGTGCATTGCAGGCGGAGGGGATTACTTCGAAGAGGACTAGAGTTTCATGTGTGTACTCTCAATAAAAGTGACCATACGAAAAAAGTCTGAAAACTTATTTTATGATCTTCGTATTTGCCAAGGAACAAATATCAGAGAGTTAATATATATTTTCCTAACTTGATTTGTTTTTTTTAATTAGTTTTTTTTTTAATTAGTTAAATACCACAAAAGCGAAAAACTGTTTAGATTGAAACTATTATTATTATTATTTTTTTTTTTTTTTTTTTTTTTTTTACTCATTAGAGAATTTAACATCAGCGTAAGCTGATGGTCTTTCACTGGAGATTGAGTGATAGCAAGCCTCCTCAAGTCTCCAGGACTCTTCTCAGTATTCTGGCAGTTTTCAATAATGTAGTTGTTTGGATGGTCTCCACTCGGCCGCCAACTTCCAAATCTTCCAGGCCCTTTAATAATCCTTTAGTTACCGTGCCAGAACCACCAATTAGAATTGGTATAATTGTCACCTTCATGTTCCATAGTTTTTTTCAATTCTCTAGCAAGGTCAAGGTACTTATCTCTCTATTCAGATGCTTTCAGTTTTATTCTGTGATCAGCCGGGACAGCAAAATCGACAATATTATTATTATTATTATTATTTATTTTGTATGATTCTTCTTACTATCTTCTCTCATCAACCTTTTAAAAAAAAGTCTTTGCATACAACATTTACACTATTGATACAAAATCTATGTACAGATCAAATTTTGCTTTTTCTTATTATTTCAGAAATCATCCAATTTAAGCGTAAAATGTTGTTTTTGACTTAATTTGTCATTTTTTTTCTAAAAATATATTACTTCATTAGCAAAAAAAAAAAAAAATCCAATTTACCACAAGACTTAGTTTTTGAAATCTTTCTTGACAGTAAATTCGCTATTCCCGGAGGAATAGTTAAAACATTTCTGCCATGAGAAATTCTATTAATTATTTTAAACGTTTCATTCTCCGTTCAAATAAAATAAATTAGTTAAGTAAAGTTGTCTCCCTTTAGTCGAGGGCGACCGCAAGACTCCCTTTTCAATAGCTATTACACCGAGGTGTAGGGGAAGGCGCTACTCCTTTCCCTGGATTGCTCCACTTTACCCTTGATACGTACCTTATAATGCTGAGTGTTAAGCAAGGAGGTATCAAGTAACATTTTTAAAGTCTTTGGTATGATGTGACTTGGGATTGAAGCAAGGTCTCCCAGACCATTGGCGAACACTCTACCCTATATGTCCTCGTGGTGTAATGGTTAAAGCGATGAACTGCGGAATCGTAGTACGCGAGTTCGTACTCCAGTTGCACTATTACGTTCACTTTCGGGCAAATACCCTTGGGAAAGGTATGAACCCCCTTATTCTCCCTCCAGCTATGGGTAAATAGTAGGACGGACTAGGTTCTTCAGCCTTGGTGAGGCAACTAGTCCAGGAGAAGGAAAAACTCTGAATTCAAACCTGTTAAACTCCGCTTAAAAATTGACCTTGTGTCATATCCTGCCCGAGCGGAGGGGTTGGTAAATAGTACCCTATATGCCAATAAGCCGGTCATCATTGTTGTTAGAGGGCGATCAGAAGGCTCCATTTTCAATAGCTACAACACTGAGGTGTAGGGGAAGGCGCTACCCCTTTCCCTAGATTGCTTCACTTGTAACACTATATAGGTGGCCCGCCAAGCAGACGATTCCTTTGTCTGTTTTGGCGCGAAACCAGACAAAGGGTTTTTGGACTTGAAATCTCGGCGTGGCCGGAAGAGGTAACGGGACACGAGAAGAGACTTGGTTGAAAAAAGGAGCTGACGAGAGTTGGCGACGGGACACGGAGAGAGGCAGTCGACAGTGGACACCCGAGCAGAGAGGCGAGGCAGCATGACATGAGGTTCCAGCCACAGTGAAGAAGATCGAGTCAAGATGTCGGCATTCCAGTTGCTTTGTGGAATTTTCGCTAGCAATCCATGCTAGCGTTAGTCCATATATGCTATCGGAAATGTAGTGTTGCATACTCCCTTTCTGCTCTTGAGTTAACCCCAAGCATATTGTTCGTGTTTGTTCGTTTGTTTTATTTTCTCCTGTCCCCTCGATCGTATCCTTGTAGTGGCAAGAAATGTGCGTTACCCCTATCGGAGCCACTAGTTGATCACCGGCCGGCCAAGAAGCGAATGGTTAGAAGATTGATGAACGTGTGTGTGGGGGACGGGGGGTAACGTTACACACTTTACCCTTGATACGTACCTTATAATGCTGAGTGTTAAGCAAGGAGGTATCAAGTACCATTTTTAAAGTTTTTGGTATGACACAACCTGGGACACAACCTGGCGGTCTCCCTGTAAAATGTCATATTTCATTCTTGTAAAACTTTTACTCTCATTCTTTGTATGCCATCCAATTGGCATGAGAATCGTTTAGTCTCAAACAAATTCTTAACAAAAGATCGCTTTTCAAAATTTTGCAATACCTACAGAGAATCGAACCCCTAAATAATAGTTTGCTCACTAATTATTACCCCTCGTGAAATATATCATTGGGTTGACCAAAAGCTTTCGGGGAAATCTCTGTATTGTACAGGGTGGAACGATAAAATTGTCGTCCTAAAGAAAACAACATTACAGCTTTTTTTAAAAAAATTTATTGAAAAAATCAATTCAGGTAACTTGATTATGTAGTAGAGCTGACATCTATAAAATGTAGCCGCCTTCAGCCTCAATCACCGCCTCGATACGGATCAGGAACTCGGAGCATACCTTTTCCACAAGCGCCGGTGGGAGCTCGGTGAATACTCAGCGTATAGCGGCGATCAGGCTGGCTCTGGTGTTGTGGGATGTCATGTTGGTGATGTTCTCGACGTATGACCAAACGAAGTAGTCCAGCGGGTTCAGGTCGGGGGAAGAGGGGGCCAGTGAGTGAAGGGTACGAAGTCGTAGCACTCCTTCTGAAACCAAGACTGGGTCTCTTTGGACTTGTGAGCCGGCGCCGAGTCCTGCTGCCACAGCCAGGGTCAACCACCGGCCACCTGATTGCACCAGGGGATCACCACACTCTTCAGCACATCCAGGTACACTTTGGTGTTGACTTTCAAGCCGACTTCGAAGATGTGCGGTGGCATGATGAGGCCCTCGCTTGAAACCACACCAAAGACCATAACCGTAGCCGGAAACTTTGTTTTTATCACCCTGGGCCCGTCCCTGTTATTTGTGGCAATCCAGATTTGAATTTTGAGGGTGCTGGCAATGGTCCTGTTGTCATAAGTTGGATCGGTAGAGAGCATTGGTTGTACAGCGGCGCATCTCCGATCTCGCTCGTTGAACATTGTGTCACTTTCAGACATGATAGAAGGCTCCTATAACACTTGGAATTTGTACACAACTGGCCAAACTGCGACGTTGTAGTCAGCGAGTTCAAACTCCAGTCGTGCTATTACATTCACTTTCGAACTTTCCAAATGTTACAAACCTTCTCATCAATGGGTTAAATAGTAGCACTACTGTTGTTTTTTTTTTTTTTTTTATACAAAGATGGTTTTAAATGAATTAAATAATCCACGAAGACTGATATAACATTAAAAAAGGAATCAACCCAAAAGGATCGTTTTCGTTTCTGGTTATTGGATTTTATTAAGTAAAACAAATTCATTGTCCTAACTTTCCAGTGATCCGTAGTGGTACTGAAAATTTACAGCATGCTGTGGATTCTAAACAGGATATGCACCTGTGTAAACAAGGAAACAGTGGAAATAAATCAGAAGAATACACCGACTGTAGAGAAGCTGAGAGACACCCCCAACGAGTGTCCTGTATGACACTAAAAAATCTGATGGGGAGTCTCCAGTAACGCTGAAGCTTTGGGGAATACGGAGCACTCCTTCATTGCAATTGCTCCCATATTCACTCTGACCCGGAGTGGTAGCACCTGATAGGGTCTTATCTATGGGTAAAATAGAACTAAACTGTCTGCTTATGCTAAACCGAGTTGTTTGAAATAGAACTGTTTTGACATTTAACTCTGGGTAATAAAAAGTCTGATGTGTAAACGAATTGTTAGGGATACATAGCCATATTTGTAACCATTCAACTTTTTTGACTGAACTGAATAGCTTGAAAAAAATGTTTTAAACATTTAAACTGTTTATAATAAAAAGAATTGTTTGAGATAGAAGTTTTTGTATGTATAAAAATGGATTCGGCATTAAATAACTTACAATGGTTGATATGCCATAAAACAGAACCAAACGAAAGAAAATGGGAGAATCTGAAAGAAAACACATGGGAGTTGAAAATATATAATGACAAGAGATTCTCTGTCAAGCAGACAGATTCAGTAAGATTCATGAAGCACCCCGGGAGTAGATGAGACATACCATCTTGGGCGACACCTGCAGGAAGCGGTGATGATTGAAAAGCAGGAGTAATGTTGGTAAATTATTTCTAACCGAATACTTGATTTTTGTGTTAACGTTTTAGAAGAAAAGTGAACGCGTAGCTAAGTCAATTTTCAATTGCACATATTCAAGTACTTATACACAGATATACATATATAAACCCAAACAAAAGCACAATTAAATTAACACTTAGCTTTGGTGTAGATGTTCCCTTTTCGAATAATACTTGACTTCGAAGTTTTATTCCTTTTTTTTTTTCAATGTTGGTTAATTGAAGCGACGTCCTTTAAAAGCGCTGTCTTTCCATGTTGAAAAGTTTTTCGTGACTATCTTTTTATAAAACGTCTGCTTATTTATTCATAAAATTGATATATACATAAAGACTACTTTTTATTCTCAACCAATAAAAAACGTCCTTTTAATTATTCATAAAAATAAAGACTTGCGAGAAGTTTTATTTATTTATTTATTATTATTTATTTATTTAGATTTTATTATTAGTTTTGTTTTATATTGCAAATTATCTTAAAGGAATATTTATTTCTAACAGTAAAAGTTTGAATGTCTATCCCCAAAGGATGTCAATGATAGCAGTTCTCCGTCTCTCTCTCTCTCTCTCTCTCTCTCACACACACACACACACACACATACACATGCTGCTATTTCGATCCATTCATAAAAATAAAGAAGTGAGATATATTTTTATAAACAAAAGCGTAACGGTCTCTTCACTAGTACAAGAGCGAAGTATCTGTAACTGTCCTATGTCAGATAGATCTAATAAGGATATTATTTGATCTTATCTTTAACTGCGTTAATATACTTATTCTGAGAACATTGTCATCATCATGATGTCGGGCTGAGAGCACGGATCTCCCTGACCTTCTCCCGCAACTCGTCACTGTCATCCATCGCTCCCGACAGGTCTTCCAGGCTACAACCTGTATTGGCATTCTGTTGTATATAGGTTCGAGCTCGTCGTCCTCCCTTTTCTTGGCCATGTGAAGGGATCCACAGGAGTACATCGCTTATGAGTTCGTCCTTACTTCTCCAGAAGTGCCCCGCATGTCTGGTTCCTCTAACTTTGAGAGTTTTTGTGATGAGTGGTTGGTGGCCGTAGAGCTGCTGTTTTCTTGTGTGTTGCCTCCAGGACTTGTTCGCAGCATTCTCGTGCAATTGCCGTCAAGCTTTTTCTCCATACATTTAGTTAGCGTCCATGTGGTGCATCCATATATCATTTTCAACACGACCGCTGCTTGGAAAAAAACTGCATTTTATTTTATCGGTCCGGTCTGACTTTCATATGACCGATAGCTAATCGATAGCTGTCCATGCCTTTGCTAGTCTCGTGTTGATGCCATTCTCGGTTGATGAGATAACTATATCATGTCGGAGAGGATGCTTGTTCTTCATATGCCTGCGATAAAAAATGCTTTTTTTTTCATTCTACGGTGGAATCCCCATGGCGTACTGGTGTTATATAATTGCGGACGGATTTTTTTATTATCATTTTTTTGCCTTTCGGTTTAGTTAGGCTAAGAACCTTTCGGCTTAGAGCATGGGTTAGTTAGGTGCACACATTGAGTGCAGGTGTTCACGTGCGCGCGGAGAGGATGTGACGATCACAGATGTCACAATAAAAAACCCAGATAGTAAATGGGACTGGGGATGTGAATGACGTCATGCCTGGAAGCTGAGGATTTTGGGATTTGAAAAAGAAGCAGTTAGTTGAGATTAGGACTTGGACGAAGCAAGTTGATTTTCGGAGCTCGCCGAGGCCAGGCCAGTAGTTTGCGGCGGGGTACCGCACGTAATAGGGTCAGATGGAAAAGTCAGCATAGTAAGAAATCCTCTCTCTCTCTCTCTCTCTCTCTCTCTCTCTCTCTCTTTCTCTCTCTCTCCTCATGTCGAAAAACCTTAAACTCAAAAAGGTAATAAAAAGTTTCGTACCTGAACCAATTTCTTGTTTTTCGGATTCCTATACGCCTATGAACATTATGAACGTTTTATGCATGTGAATATCTTGGTCGTATTTTTGGACTTGGATATGCTTGGTTGTATTTTTGGATGTGGATATATGGTGCCGGAGGCCAAGGCATACCGTTCATGGCATGATTTCGAATCTGGGTCCACGAGATCAGGGAAAAGTCAGCATAGTGAGAAATCGTGTCTCTCTCTCTCTCTCTCTCCTCATGTCGAAAAACCTTAAACTCAAAAAGGTAATAAAAAGTTTCGTACCTGAACCAATTTCGTATATTTCGGGAATCCCTATGTATATTTCACATATTCCTATCTTGGTCCTATCTTGAAATATTACACTGGCTAAAATGCTGGACCAATTGCGCAATTACGTTCAGTTTCGGACTAATGCCCTTAGGAAATGTTATATACCCTACCTATGAATATCAATGTGTCTGTCCCATTCCTCATAAATACGTTGGACACTATTGTGAGGTGTTTAGATCTAGAGACTATGTAGTCACCACTAGCAGTGGGTTACCTTCTTCACGCCGTTGGCGAGTATTGTATTTTGTTAAGGTTATAAATATTTGCATATCATTTTCAAGCTCCGATTTAGTTATTTCTTGTTCAGTAATATTTTGTTTGGTTACTAAAGGAAATGGATTATCATATTCACCCAACCCCTCCGCTCGGGCAGGATATGACACAAGGTCAATTTTTAAGCAGAGTTTAACGGGTTTGAATTCAGAGTATTCCTTCTCCTAGACTAGTTGCCCCACCAAGGCTGAAGAACCTAGTCTGCCCTACTATTTACCCATAGCTGGAGGGAGAACGTAAGAGCGCAACTAGAGTTCGAACCCACTTAATACGATTCCGCAGTCCAGCTCTTTAACCATGTATGAGGACACCCTCAGGAATCAGATGAGCCAAAGAAACCTGAGGAGACTTGCCTATTTACCCAGCACCTCCGCTCGGGAAGGATATGACACAAGGTCAATTTTTAAGCGGAGTTTAACAGGTTTTAATTCAGAGTATTCCTTCTCCTAGACAAGTTGCCTCACCAAGGCTGAAGAACCTAGTCTGTCCTACTATTTACCCATAGCTGGAGGGAGAATAATTGGATTTCATACCTTCCCCAAGGGTATTAGTGCTACGTGAAATGCAATCAATCTCGTCCAGGATTTGAACTCGTGTCGCCGTGTCCATTTCCTAC
>OY757935.1:8446508-8586508 GCA_963585895.1 Sepioteuthis lessoniana
CTAAGTGGCAATCATCTGGAAGTTGCTGGTTCAATCCTGACTGCAGGCAAGTAACAATATAGGAATACTTAACACTTGTACCCAATCATGGTTAACGGAATCAGTGCAAACGACTCCCATAGATTAAATAAAGGACATGGTTCGAAGTTCTGTGTAGGCTCCCGATTGCGACAAGAAACACCTGAAGAATACCGAAAGATATATCGGCGGAAACGTTTGGAATATAACAATAAAGTTGAAGACATTAGTCGGAAAACCCTGAACAATAAAAATCATCACGCTTCGTCTCAGAAATTCGGACGACTAAGAACTGTTTAACATGAAAACTGAGTTGAAAGAAATGATTTGTGCTTAATTAAATTGTGGGAAATAGAACAGTTTGATCATGTAACTGTGAGTAAACCAATGAGTGATGTTCAATTGAATTGTTTGTGATCCATAGCAATACTTGGGACCATTTAACTTTGTTGACTTATGCGAAGTTGAATTGTTAGAAATAGAACAGTTTGATTATATAATTGTGAGTAATCCAGTGACTGATGTTTAATTGAATTGTTTGTGATCCATAGCAATACTTGGAACCATTTAACTTTGTTGACTTATGCGAAATTGAATTGCTCGAAATAGAACTGTTTGATCATTAAACAGTGTGTATATAAAAATGTGTTAA
The DNA here is from genome assembly GCA_963585895.1 of Sepioteuthis lessoniana. NCBI lineage: Eukaryota > Metazoa > Mollusca > Cephalopoda > Myopsida > Loliginidae > Sepioteuthis > Sepioteuthis lessoniana. The sequence continues at coordinate 8,447,179 of OY757935.1, forward strand.
GAAATCATATATTTAATATATATATAAAAACAGAATATGACATTAAATAAACAAAAATGGTGATATGCCATGAAACCAAACCAAAGCCAACATTTAATGTCATGACAGGACACTCTTTTTTGTGCGAAGGGTCTTATCCCTTAGCACTGAATACAGTAAGCGTATTCTAAATACCACAGATAGGAAGAAGGAAAAGGTGATGATACCCATATTTGACGAATAGATGCAGCCCTAACAGGCACGAGTATGGTATAGATTTTTTCTTCAGATATGTTGGGATGTTTTTAACCTTGGTCGAATCGAATACGAATATTCTTAAAACAGATCTATTTATCCCATAGTTAGTACAGTAACAAATACTACAGCACCGGGTCTGAGTAGACCTGAGAGTAATGGGTATAAAGGGATACTCGACACTATTCAGAATTCCATAATTAGAGTTTAAATATCGGGTGCAGTTAAGTGTCATATACGAGGCGACTTTTTTCGGTGGGGATGGGTACTCCTCTGCAAGGGACACAGCGCATTGTAAGTGCTGTGATCATAGTTTTTTTTAATGTATTGTTTCTTTTTTTATGGGGAGAGACATTTATCCTTCTTTAGGTGATGCAGTCGGGGTTATTCTAAGGCTCAACGAAAGGCGAAGTTATATTAATGAACACTGAAATCTATATTTTTCTCATAAGATATTTTTCTAATTTTTAAAACTGAAAAAGTGATAATTTTCGGGTTTTTTTTTTCTCCTTTGATTTGTTTATTTTTGTTTGTTTGTTTGTTTGTTTGTTTATTCTTCTGCACGCTTTTTTTGAACGCTGCATTCACAGTATGAGACATGTTAAAATATTTGTTTCTAAATTTCACAGTAAATATTGGAAAAAAAAATCTCCCGCTGGGATTATTTCGTATACAAATAGCGAACATCATTTTTCTTATATGAAGATGGATATATACACAAATACACATATAAGTAAATAAATAAATAAATAAGTATATATATATATATATATACATAGACACACACACATATATACTTTTTTCCCACAAATTATTTTTTGTTTTTAGTTTGTTTTTTGTTGCTTTTTTTTTTTTTTTAGGCGATGTTTCATTTTTCTTCCAGATGCTCTAAGCGATAGATATCTCATCTGTGGATGGGTGGCGCTGGTTTAGGGAAGGGGACAGGGAACTGTTACGGTGACTTCTGTTTTCAGAGCATGAGCAGGGAGAAAGGAACAGTGACCAGTGTGTAATAAAACAGACAAAAATGAAATAAAACAGTATATTTTTTCAGATATGAGTCATTAATATTATTCTTAAAACATGTCTGGATGAAAAAAAATTTTTTTTTAAAAGCACATTAAAAAAAAGAAAAGAAAGAAAACTTAGCAGAAAATAAATTATTATCCCAATTGCACAGTTCTATGTCACGGCTGTCTGGTTGGCTAACGTTTCTCGTTAATATAGATAATATTTTATCTGAAGATAAGTCTGAAGAAGAAAAAGCAATGAGTCGAAACGATACATTTTGTTCATACCTCTATTTGCCCTATTCTTTCCTCACCAAGAGTTTGGAAATTTTTTTCATAATTATTATAAATTCTAGTCGAAACCATTAATGGCATTAAAATTTATTTTTATCTTGCGATCATCAAATTACTAAGAATGGTTTGCGAGATAGATTTATTCGTATTTTCTCACTAAGAAGAAAAAAAAAGGTTATCTATCAACTTAAATTGGCAGTGTTGGGTAAAGGGTAAAAAAAGTGGAGCTGTCTGTACTAACGTCACAAATGGGACCTGCGTGGTTAACTTGCTCTGTTTGGCGTTCTAGAAGATAGATATGGCTATGCATATCTTAGTCTGGCACAAGGCCGTAATACCTCATTTCTTTCTCACTATAACTTAGTTTCTGTTTCACTATGTCTTCCGTTTTCTTTCTTTCTTTCATTCTCGCTTTTTATGTATTTTTGTTTTTTAGTTTCCGGGGGTTTTTTTTGCTTCTTTCTTTCTTTCTTTCTTTCTTTCTTATCATAAGTTTCTTTCTTTCTTTCTTTCTTTTCTTTCATTCATTCATTCATTCATTCATAATTCTTTCTTTTTTCTTTCTTTCTTTCTTTCTTCCTTTTTTTCTCACTTTTTATGTAATTTTGTTTTTTGTTTCCAGTTTTTTTTTTTGCTTGCTTCTTTCTTTCTTTCTTTCTTATCATAAGTTTGTTTGTTTGTTTGTTTCTTCCTTCTTTTTTTTTCATTCATTCATTTATATTTCTTTCTTTCTTTTTTCTTTCTTTCTTTTTTTCTCACTTTTTAAGTATTTTTGTTTTTTGTTTCCAGGTTTTTTTTGCTTGCTTTTCTTTCTTTCTTTCTTTCTTATCATAACTTTGTTTATTTCTTCCTTCTTTTCTTTTCATTCATTCATTTATATTTCTTTCTTTCTTTCTTTCTTTCTTTCTTTCTTTCTTTCTCGTTCATCATAAACTTTTTCATTTCTCCCATAACTATTTTTTTTCAATATTACTATCTGACATTTGATTACTTTCTCATTGCATCGTCTTTCTTTCTTTCTTTCTTTCTTTGACTTTCGTTTTTCTTCATTTGTTTGTTTGTTAGTTTGTTTTAATAATTTTCTTCTTTCTTTGTTTCTTTTTTTCTTTGTTTCTTTCTCAATGTAACTTCGTTAATTTCTTTCTTTCTTTATCACTAAAAACTTCTTTTTTCTTACTTACAATAATGATTATCACTCTCACTGAGTGACTCAGATTATCCCACTCACTAAAATTTTTTTTAGCACATGGTGATAATATAGGAGGACTTAATGCTGGTCGATGGACTTAATCTCTCTGAACGGTTCCCTCTATATCAAAATTATATACTGGCACAAGGACACAACACTGGAGCATAAAAATAAGATGTAATTTTTTTTTTGTCTTTGAGAATAACTTACTATTCTTCTACTCAAGCTGCCCTTGTTTTATAAATAAAAAAGCAGACTATGCCTAGCATTGTCTGGCTCAAGGCTTGAAGAGTGAGTATTCCTGTGGTAATAAAACTCGCTTTCGATAGTTAGCGTAAAATATTATGTCAATCGACAAAAACTTTTTTTACTTCCTAAAAAGGTAAATATAATTAGTCTGACACAAGGCCAGAGAAGTGAGCAATAACTATATAAATAGATATCTAATGAATAGTATAAGATAGGTAAGGAGAGAAAGAGAGAGAGATGAATGAAATTTGATAGATCGTCAGCAGAAGCCGAGTGAAAGATATTCACTCAACTGAAATCGGACACATTGCACCAATAGAGCTGCCTTCAATAAGGATCGATCTTGTAACGATTTACTGCAAGACGATGCTCAGAAGAACTGTCTACAAAAGTATTGACAATTTACTACTGAAGATAAGATCGAACGTTCACTGTAAACCAAAGCAGAGTGGACGATTACTTTAACAAATAGGTATTTTCTTTCTTTAAAGGGATATCAATCTTCCTGGTTTATGTAATGCCTAAACAACACTTGTAGAAGAAAATGCAGTGATTCTATTTAAGAAAGAGTTAGGTAGATTCATGACTTTTTCATGGGCATTAGACATAACACACCAACCATTATACCACAGAAACCCACCCAGCCATAAAAGAAAGCTATATTGAAAGCTAATTTTATATATATATATATATATATACATATGAACATAAGATTAATATGAATCAAATTTTTACATACATAATAAATATATATATATATATATATATATAAGGATCATTAAATAAGTTTCCAGCCTTTTTTTTCTTATGGGGACTTTTATTTATCGTGCACACATGAAACTCTAGTCCCCTTCGAAGTAATCTCCTCCGGATGCAATGTACTTGTTGTACCGTTCCAACAACTTATGGAAGGCCCCATCGAAGTCCTCTTGCGTGTGCGTGTCAATGACCTTCGTCGCAGCCTCTTTCATCTCCTCAGTTGTCTCATAACGACAGCTTCTGAGCCTTGGGAACAACTAAAAGTCACCGGGAGCAAGGTCTGGACTGTAGGGAGGCTGAGGAACTGTCTTGATGCCCATCTTGGTCAGATAGTGTGAGAAGGATAGAGTTGTGGACTGGTGCATTGTCCTGCTGGAAATGCCACTGGCCCGATTGAAGAGTGCTGACCTCTTCCGACGGAATCTCTTGCTGAACTCCCTTAAAACCTCAACATAGTAACCCTAATCCTAACCCTTTGGCGAATCAACTCTGATCTATCGACTTCCTTACTCCTCCAACACCTCTCATCATCTTCACAGACTCCGTGCCTTCCTTGAATCTCTTATACCACTCAAAAACTGATGCTCGATTCATGCAAGATGGTCGAAAAGCAGTCTGAAGCATTCCATACGTTTCTGTGGCCTTTTTTCCAAGTTTAAAACAGAATTTAATTGTATATCGTTCTTCTAAAGTGTTAGATTGCATTTTTGAAATTCACCAGCAGTGACAATCAGGCTTTAGAAGGGTGTATTCCAATTCCTGCTGTAGCTGTTCATTTGAATCTGAAATCATAAAAATTGGTCAGTCATCTCATAAGATGTATAGCAATAACATAGTGAATTTTCAAAAGTCTATGACAATTTTAAATGCCCATACAAAAAAAAGTCTGGAAACTTACTGAATTCACAATATATATATATATATATATATATATATATATATGTATGTATGTATATATGCTCTTCTCCGTGGGTTGAGCACTCTTGGAAGGAAGTACTTGATGCCATTCACGCTTAATGCAAAGCTCTTCTAATGAACTCAGCAGTTGGCTTGACGTTTAACTTATGTGCAAATATAAAATGTGTATACGTAAAATCCCTTTGCTTACACTGAGACGGACGAGAGCTCTGCGGTAACATATCCAACTGGCAAAAATCAGCCGAGTTTCAATCCTAGCTTGAAGCATCTCGCGTGTCTAGCCAGACTGATGAGTTGCAATACCCCAAAGTAGTCAGTCTGTGGAAGACAACATATATTTAGAGAGAGATTGGGTGGATTGATAGATATACATTCAATGTATATCATCATCATCATCATCATCATCATCATATCGCGCTGGTAGCACGGATATCCCTGACCCTCTCTCGCCACTCCTCCCTATCGTTCATCGCCTTAGGTAGGTCTTCAGGACAACATCCCGTATCCTCACATAGCTGCTGAATGTATGTTCGTGCTGGTCGTCCTGCTTTTGCACGGCCATGTGTGGGGGTCCATAAGAGTACATCTCTTATGAGTTCGTCCCTTCTTCTCCAGCAGTGTCCTGCATGTCTGGTTCGCCTAACTTGAATAGTTTTCGTGATAGGAGGCAGGTGGCCGTACAGTTGTTGTCTTGTAGGGCGTTGCCGCTAGGACTTGTTTAAGATTGCACGTAGCATTCTTGTGTAATTGCCGTCTAGCTTCTTCTCCAGCCGTTTTGTTAGCGTCCATGTAGTGCAGCCATATTGCAGTATCGATGTGACCGCTGCCTGGAAGAAACTGCGTTTCATTTTATCGGTTAGGTCTGATTTCCATATAATCGATAGCCTATTGATAGCTGTCCATGATTTCGTTAACATGGTTTCGATGTCTTTTTCGGTTGATTCGACGCTGCTTCCTAGGTAAGTGAATTTGTCTACTAGTTTAAGAGGGGTTCCGTCTAGAGTGGAGGTGTCCCCCGTTTGGTTATAGCACATATATTCCGTTTTGTGTGCATTAACATAGAGGCCTATGCTTGCTGCTGCTCGTTTCAAACTATGCAGTAGTGTTTCGGCTTGGTCGGATGTATTTGCCAGTATTGCTATGTCATCGGCGTATTCGGTAATTGTTTTTGCGGGGTACCTTCTGCTTCTTTTCTTCGTCAGTTCGAAGCCATTCTCTTTGATTTTATCAATCGATGTTCTAAGTACGTAGTCTAGACAAATGATAAAGAGGTACGGAGCCAGCGTGTCCCCTTGTAGTACTCCTGCTACAATGTCGAAGTATTCTGTGTCTCCATCTGGTGATCGTATTTTTACTTTAGTGTTTCTATAGAGAATTGTTATTGCCGCTTCGGTTTCTATACGAAAATAACGCTTCTTTTTTCCTTTACTATGACTGTAAGACGAAAGTTGTTGAGAAACAATAAAAAGTAAACTATATAAAAGTAATGTTACTATTTGTCTTAAAACTATATTTTGCCCAGTCGGCTGGCGCTGTAGAATACACTGACTGCATCTCTGCTGAGGAGTAAAACCACACCCAACGTGTGTCCGGTGGCCCAGTCGGCTAGGGATGTAGAATAAATCGACTGCACCTCTGTAGAGTAGTAAGATCCCCCAATGAGTGTCCTGGATATGACACTAAATAATCTGATGGTGAGGTCCAAGTGATGCTGGAGCTTTGGGGAATGTGGAGCACTCCTTCATTGCCATTTCTCCCGGGTCCACTCTGGCCCGGAATGGTAATACCTGATAGGGCCCTTTCTATGGGTTAAATAGAACTAACTGCATCTGAATTGTTTGAAATGGAACTGTTTTTGACATTGAACCTGTACTTACACTAAATTCAATTGTTTAATATATGTTTTGACATTAAACAGTGTGTAAACAAAACCCGTACTTATACTAAACTGAATTAGCAGAATTAGAACTGTTTGCATAAATTGAATAGCTTGAAATAGAAATGTTTTTGACAATTAAACTGTGTGCTCATTGAAATAGAACTGATTATTTGTATAAAAATGGATTTGGCGGTAAATAACCTACGAAGGATGATATGCCAACCAACCAACCAACCAACCTAAAACTTTGTTCCTCTTTAATATATATATATATATATATATAGAGAGAGAGAGAGGGAAAGAGAGAGAGAGAGATGAATATAATGAGATTGGTAGTTTTGAACATCATTCAGATTTCTAGACTCTTAAAGACCCAAAAATACAGAGTTACTTATCTCGGGAGAAGTCCTCCATTGCGTAGTGACTTATATGCAGAACTGCAACAACGTCAGAAGCGAGTTTGACCTCCAGTCATACAATTACGTTCGCTTTCGGCCAAAAACCTTAAAGGAAGGTATTAACCTCCTTATCCCTTCAGCTATGACTTGAACAGAAGCAATAATGTTCTTCTACAAAGATGGCTTTGACATTAAATAGCCCACAAAGGTTGATATGCCATTAAACAAAGAAACCGAACCAATCATTGTGTGAGTCTAATAGACAGTAAAGGTAAATTGGAAGATTGTATCAGTGGATTTAATATTTTTTTCTTTTCATGACTATTTCTTTAAATATTGTTTGCCCCAGTCGGCTGGGGCTGTAAAGTACACCGACTACATCTCTGCAGAGGAGTAAGACTCCTCCCAACGAGTGTCCTGGATATGACACTGAACAATCTGATAGGGAGGCTACAGTAATGCTGAAGATTTAGGGAATGCAGAGCACTCCTTCATTGCCATCGCTCCCAGGTCTGGAGTGGTAACACCTGATAGGGTCCAATCTATGGGTCAAAAAAAACTAAACTGTATACTTATGCTAAACTAAATTGTTTGAAATAGAACTGTTTTGACATCTAAACTGCGTACTCATGCAAAACTTAATTGTTTGATATGGATATGTTTTTGATATTGAAACTGTACTTACATTAAAATGAATTGTTTAAAATTAATCTGATTTGGGGAATGCGGAGTATCTCTCACATGTCCACTCTGGCCCGGAGGTGTAGCAGCTGATAGGGTCCTTTGTATGGATTAAATGGAACTAAACTGTATGGTTACGTTATATTGAAATGTCTGAAATAGAACTGTTATTGACATTTAAACTGCACACTTATTCTAAACTGAATTGTTTGAAATTGAACTGTTTTTTATATAAAAATGAATTTGGCATTAAATAACCTACAATGGTTGATATGTCATAAAACCAAACCAAACCAAACTCGACATTGTTTGGGAAAAAAATTTTTTTAAAAGCTGTAAATTTATCTCAACCTATTTAAGTCTTACTACATACAAAAAAATGGACCAGGGGCCTAATGGGTAGATTGTTAGCCAATGGCCCGGGAGACCGGGGTTCAATGAAAGGTAAAGTAGAGCAATCCAGTGAAAGGAGTCGGACCTTCCCCTACACATCGTTACAGTAACTAAGGAAAATGGAGCCTTCGGATCGCCTTCGACTTACTGTCCCTAACTTTACCGTACATACAAAAAATAACTCTCGATTGTGTTAGAATGTTTTAAGTATTTTTACTTGGCTTAGCTAAGTTGTTGGTACAGTGGGCTCGTGGTAAAAGTACAAACCCGTCTGTACTTCATTTCTTACTAATACACTTGTGTTTATGTAATTATGTAAATCCCCATCATATCTACTGCCATTATAAAATTGCGTAATGTCAATAGGTGAGTTCATTTCAATTACCTTGTCTTTTATAATTAATTCGCGTAACAAAATACCAAGTGTAGATTATGTGGTAAGAAAGACGAAACAAAGAATCACATAATAAGAGAATGTAGAAAACTTGCGCAAGAGGAGTACAAGATTGGGCTCGACTGAATGGGAAAGGTGATTGATAAAAAATTGAGCAAGAAATGAATTTGACCATACGAAGAAATGGTTCTTGCACAAACCAGAATATGTCCCGTAGAATGAGACCCATAAAATTCTCTGGGATTTTGACATAAAAATAAATCACCAAACCCCGACCAAAACACTAGACCTAGTGTTGGGTATCACCTACCTTTTCAGCATAATGAGCTGTTGCATCTGCCATATATGGCAGTAGCGGAAATCAGTCTGGGAATAAGCCTTCGAGTCAGACCAGAAGAGCCGTTCCTATTGTTGAAGTATATCATTACTCTATCACTAATCCTATGTTCTTATTATTAACAGTCTCTCTCTGGTAAATACTCTTTCCTGTAAATATAACTATTTTCCTCACATATCGTGGTTTGTCTTATTATTACTACTACTTGTGTTCACTTGCCAGAATACGAAACCTAGTAACAAAAAAAAGAGTTAACATACCGTATAGAGGACTTTGCTGTCCTGGAAGATTATCGAATGAAAATCAAAGAAAACGAAAAGAGAGACAAATTATTAGACCTTGCAAGAGAAATTAGAAATCTGTGGAACATCTGAAATTGGCACGATTGGAACGGGCCCCAAATGCTTGGGAAAGAGGCTAGAAGAGTTGGAAATTGGAGGACGAATCAAGACCATCCAGACTACGGCATTACTAAAATCAGTCAAAATACTGAGAAGAGTCCTGGAGACATGAGACTTGTAGTAGAAATCCATCAGCTAATCCTGGTGTGAAAAACGCGCATGGAGTTTGGAAATGAAAATAATCCTTAGTAAATAATTATGGCTTGGAGTAATTTTACTTAATACAAATAATTACCAAACTTAGATAGTATGAATGGTTGGTTGGTTGGATTTTATGGCATATCAACCTTTGTAGGTTATTTAATGCCAAATCCATTTGATGAAAAGAATCAGTTCTATTTTAAACAATTCAGTTTAATATGAGTACAAAGTTCAATTGTCAAAAACATTTCTATTTCAAACTATTCAGTTTATTCAAACAGTTCTAATTCAGCTAATTCAGTTTAGCGTAAGTACAGATTTTGTTTACATTGTAAATGTCAAAACAGTTTTATTTATAACAATTCAGTTTAGTCTAAGTACAGTTTCAATGTCAAAAACTGTTCAATTTCAAACAATCCAGTTTAGCATAAGCACGCAGTTTAAATGTAAGTACGGTTTACTGTCAAAAACATTTCCATTTCAAGTGATTCTGTTTTGTCAAACAATTCAGTTTACCATAAGAATGCCGTTAGTTCTATTCAACCCATAGATAGGGCCCTATCAGGTGCTACCACTCCGGGCAAGAGTAGACCTGGGAGCAAAGGCAATGAAGGGGTGCTCCGTAATCCCCAAAGCCCCAGCATTACTAACATTACTAATAACACCGGGTGCTTCTCTCGAGAGGAGTCAGATCATAACACCCAAACGAGTGTCCTGGATATGACACTAAACAATCTGCTGGTGAGGCTTCAGTAATGCTGGAGCTTTGGGGAATGCAGAGCACCCCTTCATTGCCATCACTCCCAGGTCTGGAGTAGTAACACCTGATAGGGTCCAATCTATAGGTCCAATAAAACCAAAATGCATACTTATGCTAAACTGAATTGTTTGAAATAGAACTGTTTTGATATCTAAACTGCGTACTCATGCAAAACTTAAATGTTTGATATGGATATGTTTTTGACATTGAAACAGTACTTACATTAAAATGAATAGTTTAAAATTAAACTGTTTTGACACTTAACTGTGTGTAAACAAAATCTATACTTATACTAAACTGAATTGTTTGAATTAAAACTGTTTGACTGAATGGAATAACTTGAAATAGAAATGTTTTTGACTATTAAACTATGTATTTATGCTAAACTGAATTGTTTGAAATAGAACTGATTATTGCATAAAAATGGATTTGGCATTAAATAACATACAAAGGTTGATATACCATAAAACCCAACCAACCAACGTAAATAATAATAAAAAATTTATCGAACCAGTTTTCTGGTATAAAAAGCAATAGATTTAGGAGACAGAATTACTTCTCTCGTTTTAAACCATCACCTGTATTATGCCAGTGAACTTTGGCAACTGGTAATCGTAGCTCCATCAAGCTAATGTCAAACAATAGTTTTTCAGATACCATCAACTATGATCATAACGCGCACTGGTGCATACCACGCAATTACAGTAGAATTTTTTTCTTGGTAATTAGACCAAGTCAGTGGGTGCTGTAAAATATACCGACTGCATATCTGTAGAGGGGTAAGACTCCCCCAACGAGTGTCCTGATATATGACATTAAAACATCTGATGATGAACTTTCGAAAATATGGGATACCATTTCATTTTCATTGTTCCCAGATCTACTCTGAACCATAGTTGAAGCACCTGATAGGGTCCTATTCATAGAAATGTTTGAACTTAAAGCGGTATGCAAATAAATGACAAGTTAAATTGAATTGTTAGAAAAAGAACTGTTTGATCATTTAACCATGCGTAAACAAATGACAGACGTTTAAATGAATCGTTATAACCATTTCACTTTGTTGACTTATGCTCAATAGAATTCCTAGAAATAGAACTGTTTGATCATTTAACTGTGTGTATCTACAAGATATGTTTTCAAATCATATATTTAATATGTAAAAAAAGGATTTGGCATTGAATAACCAACAATCATTGGCCTAGGGGTTAGAGTGTTCGCCAATGGCCCGGGAGACCTGGGTTCAATCCCAGGTCGAGTCATACCAAAGACTCAAAAAATGGTACTTGATGCCTCCTTGCTTAACACTCAGCATTATAAGGTCCGGATCAAGGGTAAAGTAGAGCAATCCAGGGAAGGAGTAGCGCCCTCCCCTACACATTGGTGTAGTAGCTATCGAAAAGGGAGCCTTCGGGTTACCCTCGACTATGGTCGCCAACTTTACTTACTTACTTACTTATATGCCATAAAGCAAAACCAAACCTAATAAAACCTGCAATCGGTTCACAGTGAGCATTTTGTGATCTTTTAGTATTACGGCTAAATGATGTTGTTCCTGAGAGAAAATAGATACTGATCTGGGTTGATAATTCTGTCTGAAACAGTATCATTCCGCAGTAACACTAATTAAGCATGAAAAATTCCCTTTGTAGCCATTCTAGATTCATCTGTCTCTAAAAATTGTTTCAACAGCAAATACACGATGTTCACCAGTCCAACTAATGATCGTATATGATCCTATATAGAAAACAAATAGTAAGTAACTAATTAGATGGAGCTACCAATACCATTAAACTCTACCAAACTCTGAATTTCATATATTGTTGTATTTATTAAAGAAGACGGTAATGAGAGAAGGTGGATATACATATTTAAATAACGTGAATTTATTGTACATAACAGTTGTGAATAAACAACAAATTACAGATTCACCCCTCTTCAAAAATCGTTTCACCAGCAAACGCATGGTTTGCACCGGTCCAACCAATCTTAACTGATCGTATATGAAAAAGAAAATGGTAAGAGATGAGCTACATAGAGCAACCATGACCACTTGTCAACGTTTCTTTGCTCCACGCAGTTAACAGTTGAAAATGACGAAGGTATTTCTGATTGGTATATGATGGGTTTAGTTTGGTTGGGTTTGGTTTAGTTTTTTTGTTTAATGGCATATCAACCTTTGTAGATTATTTAATGCCAAATTCTTCTCCTAGAAGAACAGTAATGGTACTATTAAACCCATAGCTGTGAGGATAAGGGGTTTCATACCTTTCCCAAGGGTATTTGCCCAAAAGTGAACGTAATAGCGCGACTGGAGTACGAACTCGCTTACTACGATTCCGTAGTCCATCGCTTTAACTATTACACTACGAGGACACCACCTTCGTTGGGTTTCATGGCATATCAACCATTGTTGGTTATTAACGGCCAAATCCTCTTTATACATATAAAGTAAATATATAGAATTTGGTTTGGTAGTCGAAGGTGACCCGAAGGCTCCATTTTTAATAGCTACTACACCGAGGTGTAGCGAAGAGCGTAACTCCATTCCCAGGATTGCTTCAATTTACACTTGATCCTCACCTCATAGTGCTCAGTGCTAAGAAAGGTGGCATCAAGTACCATTTTTGAGTCTTTGGTATGACTCGACCTGGGATTGAACCCCGGTCTCCCGGATTAAATAATCTAAATAATCTAAAATAGTTGATAAAATATAAAACCAAACTAAAATCCATCGGTACAAAAATTCTACTGAAATCAGCAAGAATTAAGAAAAAAAAAATATTTGCATTATTCGTAAATATTTGCGTTTGATTTGAGACCAGCTGACTTTGGCGAGAAAGGTCATTGTCCGTTCGGAGGAAAGATCTGGTATTGATCAAAATATTGATGACCTATAAGACATATCTCAGTTAACATCAAAGTGTTCAGGATTGGTAGACTTTTATGACCTTGAATCAGTGTTTGAAGAAGACGGAGATGTTTCGAATCCGACAATAGGCTACTATCACCTTTCATCAGCATTTTTATTTAATTTTCTTGTTTTTTATCAGGTTAAATTGCGTATGTTGAGTGTGCTTTGCTGTTTTTATTTAAAGGTGCATCAGTCTTTGCGTGTTCTTTAATGCCAAAGACATCTTTGTAGAGGAAAGTTTTTCTTTTAAATCTATTTCTGGAGAGATGACAGGGTTCAGAGAGTATTTGTCCGAAATTGAAGGAAATAACGAGACTGGAGTTAAAACTCGTATGCCATTACTCCACAAAAAATACCCAATTTTTACCAGAAAAGGATAATATATTTCCAAAAGTTTTAATTCAGTGCTGCACAAAACTATTAACTTTGGTTTTAAAATATCTATATTACATTTTAATCGAAGTTGTCTTTATAATGATAATTCTTCCATATTTTGTTACAGATGTTTTGTAACGTAATTCTACTTTCGTTTCATACGCTGTTCTTACTTTTTAAGAGTTTCTCGTCCCATTTGTAGGAATGGTGTTCTTTAGAATTCAGGGTAGTTTAAATGTCTATGTATTTTAATTTCTATATAAAACTGACCCCATAATACGCGGGGAATTCAATAAGTTTTCAGACATTTTTTGTAAAGGTATTTTAAAATTGTCGTAGACACTTGAAAATTCAGTATGTTATTGCTATATATCTTATGAGATGACTGACCAATTTTTATAATTTCAGGTTTAAATGAACAGCTACAGCAGTAATTGGAATACACCCTACTAAATCCTGATTATCACTGCTGGTGATTTTCAAAAATGCAATCTGGACGTCAGGACACTTAGAAGAACAATATGCAATAAAATTCTGTTTTAAACTTGGAAAAATGCCAGAGAAACGTATGGAATGCTTCAGACTGCTTTTCGGCCATCTTGCATGAATCTAACATCAGTTATTGAGTGGCATAAGAGATTCAAGGAAGGCAGGGAGTCTGCGAGGATGATGAGAGGAGTAAGGAAGCCAATAGACCAGAGTTGATTGGCCAAACGGTTAGGGTTAGGGTTAGGGTTACTTAATGATAAAAAAGAAGACAATATGTCCAAAGACTTGTGTATATTCCATCCCATTAGATGCAAAAAACAAACAATATACTCAAATGACTCTGACGAATAGATATCTGACTGAAATAATTAAAATAATCTATAGAAATATAAGTAAGTAAAGTTATCTCCCTTTGTCGAGGGGGACCAAAAGGCTCCTTTTCAATAGCTACTACACTGAGGTGTAGGGGAGGGCGCTACTCCTTTCACTGGATTGCTCCACATTACCCTTGATCCATACCTTATATCGCTGAGTGTTAAGCAAGGAGGTATCAAGTACCATTTTTGAAGTCTGTGGTATGACTCGATCTGGGATTGAACCCCGGTCTCCCGGACCATTGGCGAACACTCTACCCACTAGTCCACTGAAGTTGACATTGGCATAATGGTTAGAGTTTTTGCCAATGGCCCGGGAGACCTGGGTTCAATCCAAAGTCGAGTCATACCAAAGACTCAAAAAATGGTACTTGATGCCAGCTTGCTTAATACTCAGCATTATAAGGTATGGATCAAGGGTAAAATGGAGCAATCCAGTGAAAAGAGTAGTGCCCTCCTCTACACTTGTAGTAGCTATCAAAAAGGGAAACTTTGGGTCAGCCTCGATTACGGTCTCCAACTTATAGAAATATAAAATGTGTTATGCTGTACGTTTATTTAAAGAATATATCTTTGTTTCAACTTCAGGCAATGAACAAGTTTTTTTTTTTCTGTTGATAAAATCAGACAAGGGAAATTTCATTATACGTAATCGGGTCCAAAAAACTCGTGTACTAATGTAGGCCTGTAATCTAGTGTAGCATCGGACCAAAAAACGTTGTGTCTGAAAGAATGGAATTCACAGAAAAGAAACACTCAAAACTTGAATTTCAAGGAAGAAAATCGCAGTCGCTTTTATTCTTGGGGACTACAGCGGACTGTACTTAAAAAAATGTTTGTTCAACAGCGTTCTTCCTCGCCTTCTCATTTTTTTTTTGTTGCTATCAAACGTCTCCTTTCCCTCCGCGTACTTCAGCTAGCGTTGTTATCATTGGCCTGTTGATACTTTCATATCAGTCGAATTGCTGACACGCTGGGTATGACATGAGCCTGGGCGTCGTGGGCCTCTGTTGCCCTGTTTGGAAACCTGTCTTGAACTGCTAAAATCTCGCTACTTGGTTTCCTTATATAGCAATATGATGCATCAATTCGAAGGTTCCAAAAGGTTCTGTGAAAACAGTAGTGTAGCACGGGAAAGTTCACGCGTGATTATATTAAAATCATATTTGAACTGTACAGGTCACTCTGCCTGCACGAGCGAGGTTCGTGACATTTTTGATCGTCAGACCCCTGTACCCAATCACTAATGACAGCTGATGTGCTCGTACCTTCTACAACCTTGAGCCCGCCGCAATTCAATGACGGCGCCCGTCCGTAATATCAAACTAGTTATCTTTTCCAGACATTGAGCAGTTGACATCAACCATTGTAATGGTGACATTTCTTTCTATGGGCGTTTGTATGTGTTTGTATGTATCTAAGTCTTTCTTTGCGTGTGCCTGTGTGTGTGTGTGTGTGTGTGTGTGTGTGTGTGTGTGTGTGTGTGTGTGTGTGTGTGTGTGTTTCCCTCAGTATGCTTGCGTGTTCATCTCTGTACTAAAGTGAACTGAACTTCAGCCAAAATTCTAGACTTTATATAATCTTAAATCTCCCACGTGACCCATATGATCACAGTTTACACACACGCAATATCTTATGCCACGGGTATCACGCCTACGCATTGCTTGTTTTTCCGGTAGTCAGTCTGTTGGTTTTATCTACGGCTGGATGTATCTGGCAACTTTATCCGCCGGGCTCACCGCCGGTCAAAGCAATATATTACATTTATATTGTTTTTAAAAGAATTTGGCATTGGACAGTGAAGTGTTGATTTATGTCGTTCGATAGACGCGATTCAAACGAGGGTTATATTGGCTGATGAAACACCATGTAACGTTGCTCAACAGTTTTCATAAGAAAGTGGGACTACAATAGTCAAATATATTTTAAAACTTTCTGTCCCTATTCCGAGTATTTCAAGTTTTTTTCTATCAATCTTGTAAAATATCAAGTTGTTTTTAAATTTTTGTCATAAGATTAAAAATTCGTAAAACAGTAAAAAAAAAACATGAACAACAGTAAAAACTTTGAAAAATAGGGAAAAAATCGTAAAAAAATATCAGTAAAACCAGAAAAGATAATAAAAACAGTAAAAAAACAAAAGAAAAGATAACAGTAAAAAAAACAGTAAAAACATTGAAATTACAAAAAATAGTTTTAAAAAAATATATAAAAACAACTGTTGCCCATTCGACTGGAGGAATTGAGAACACCGACTGCACCTTTGCAAAGGGGTAAGACCCCTCCCCAATGAGTGTCATATAATCTACTCCTCTTTTCCAGACATGGAGCAGTTGACCTCAGCTATTGTAATGGTGATATTTGCGTGTGGATGTTTGTATATGTGCTTTTGCCAGCATACGTATATCTGTGAGTATGTTTGAGTGCATTTGTATTTGTGTATGTCTCGAAGTATGCAGATGTATGTGTGTGTGTGTGTGTGTGTATGGTTGCGCGTGAATTCGTATGCATGTATTTCTGTACGTATGTTTGTGTACGCTTGTGTGTATATGTATACGTGTGTTTGAATGTGTTTGTGCGTGTGTATTTGCATCTGTGTTTTTGTCTACGTGTGTTTGCGTATGTACTTGCATGTTTGTGTGTCAACTGTGTGTCATTGTGTGTACGTGTAAGTGATTTTATGTATGTGTTTTTATATATGTGTCTGTCTCTCAGCTTCTGTGTGTATGTGTGTGTGCGTGTTTTCGTGTATATCCATGTGTGTCTTCCTGTGGGTGTTTTTTTTTATAAAAAAAAACATAAAATAAGTCCGATCCGCGTCTAGATTTAATGCTAGAAAAATTGTACGGCCTTTAAACTTGTTGTCACTGACAATACTTCCCCTAAAACCACCCTCTTATATAAAAACAAATATTGTTTATTAATTCACATGAACCGTTGCGTAATGTTATTTATGAAAACAAAAACATTTTATGTAAAGTGGATAACCACACCCCTTTTCTCTAGAATAACCAGTTACCCACGACCCGTGTAGGCAGGGCCAAGAATACACCGACGGAGTCCCCAGAAGACGGGTAAGTCTTTTTTCTTAAAGATAAGGTTTCAATTTGCAATCATAAGAAAATGATTGATTTAGGTTTCAGACTTTTGTCTACAAATACTTCCCTCCCCCAACAGAACATGTGAGATGCTATTAAACTTGAAGACTTTTTCCAATTACATTATTATGGATGTATGTGGGGGGGCCTTTATACTTTTGTCTTCAATATCATCCTTATAATTTCCAAGTCATGCTCTTTCTCTCTCTCTCTCTCTCTTGTCATCCGTCCCAATCGCTCTACTCGCTGGGCTGGTCCTCTAGACAGTATCCAGTGTTCCCACAGAAGCTGATCATATTTACCAACCCCTCTGCTCGGGAAGGATATGTAACAAGGTCAATTTTTAAGCGGAGTTTAACAGGTTTGAATTCAGAGTTTTCCTTCTCCTAGACTAGTTGCCTCACCAAGGCTGAAGAACCTAGTCTGCCCTACTATTTACCCATAGCTGGAGGGAGAATAATTGGATTCATACCTTTCCCAAGAGTATTAGTGCTCCTACGTGTACGTACATTATTGCTGGTCGGCCAGCACTGGTTTGTCCATTTATAGTAGTCCTTTAGTCGCTTATAACTTCGGGCTGACTTCCACAACAGGGCCTCGCATGTCTTGTTCGTCATACTAGGATCCTATTTACCCAACCCCTCCGCTCGGGCAGGAGGTCATTTTTTAAGTGGAATTTAACAGGTTTGAATTCAGAGTTTTCCTTCTCCTCAACAACGCTGAAGAACCTAGTCTGTCCTACTATTTACCCATAGCTGGAGGGAGAATAATTGGGTTCATACCTTTCCCAAGGGTATTAGTGCTATGTAAAATGCAATCAGTCTCGTCCAGGATTTGAACTCGAGTCGCCGTGTCCAATTCCTGCGACGATAACAATTACACCACGGGCACCTCCTCGTCTTACGAGGATAGTTTGTGTGATAAAAGGCCGCTGATGATTTGTGGGGTATTGTTTGCTGGATTTGTTCAAAACAGTGCGCAGAATCCTTGTGCAGTTCCGATTTAGATTTTTCTCTAAGCATTTCGTTTGAGTATAGGTAGTGCTACCATATATTAGTACCAACTCAGCTACATCTTGGAGAAATCCCGTTATCGCTGTTACAATTTATTCTTAATTTCACAAAATCAAAATCTCTTGCGTTTTAGCACCTAACATGTTTGAACGCAACATCGTAGTGAGTTCGAACTCCAATCCCGTTATTTCCTTCACCTTTGGATAAATACTTTTGAGAAAAGCATGAGCTTCCTTAACCCCTCAGCTATGCGTCAAATGATATTACAGTTGTACAAGGATAGTTTGCTGTTAAATGACACACGAAGGGTGATATGCCATTAAACTAAGTAAAGTTAGCAATCCATAGAAATATAAGTATGAAAAGTTGTCTCCCTTTAGTCGAGGGTGACCCGAGGGCTCCCTTTTCAATAGCTAC
The DNA here is from genome assembly GCA_963585895.1 of Sepioteuthis lessoniana. Classification (NCBI taxonomy): domain Eukaryota; kingdom Metazoa; phylum Mollusca; class Cephalopoda; order Myopsida; family Loliginidae; genus Sepioteuthis; species Sepioteuthis lessoniana. Next base: position 8,465,896 of record OY757935.1, read on the forward strand.
TACACTGAGGTGCAGGGGAGGGTTCTACTCATTTCCCTGGATTACTCCACTTTACCCTTGATCCGTACCTTATAATGCTAAGTGTTAAGCAAGGACACATCAAGTACCATTTTTTGAGTCTTTGGCGAACATCTATATATAGTTACAAAAATTATTTCGTGAGTCAGGAACTAACCTACTACAGTTTTGCCGAAGCAGCTCATCAGGGTACCTAATCCTGACTCTTAGTACCCTGATGAGCCGCTTAGGCGAAACTGTAGTATGTTAGTTCCTGAATCACGAAATAATTTTTGCCACTATTTTGCTCTACTTAGTATTGAGCACTTTTTTGTACTTGTAGCCTAGCAGCATTTTACGGTGGTTTTTTCCTTTTGACCAATCGATTACGTATCTGTTGATTTTTTTCAATTGGTACGACAAGGTTCGCCTTTTCTTTTTTTTCCAATATATATATATATATATATATATTTTCCACTAGACAGTGATTAGTTGTATATTTTTATCTTCGATTTACTGTCGGGTTTTTTCCCTTACCGTAAGTGCTATCATTCAGTAAGTTATTTTATATATATATATATATATATATATATATATATATATATATATGCACAGAAGTATCCTGAAGATCCGTTCGATGAAACCTGGGTAGGTAGTTTCTGTTTCTTTAGATATTTTGGTTTTGTTCAGCTTAATGTATTAGATTAGATAACTCTCTCGGTGTTTTTTTTTTTCTTTTGGCAAGACATTGCGGTACTGTTTGATTGTTTTTATATACGTAAGTAAAAAGTAAAAGTAAAGTTAGCGACCTTAGACAGGGTGAACCAAAGGCTCCTTTTTCAATAGCTACTACACGGTGGTGTAGAGGAGTGCGCTACTCCATTTCCTGGATTGCGTCACTTTACTCTTGAACCTTATCTTATAATGCTTAGTGTTAGGAACTATTTGACTAAACTGAATTACTTGAAATAGAAATGTTTTTGACTATTAAACTGTGTACTCATGCTAAATTGAATTGTTTGAAATATAACTGTTTTTGCATAAAAATGGATTTGGTATTTAATGACCTATAAAGATTTATAAAACCCAAACAAACAAAAAACACAAACAAAAACTTTACTGCTTTAATGATTATCTCAAAAACGGTTAAAACTGTAGAAAACAGAAAGAAACAACTGTAAAAACAAAAACAAAAACTGTTAAAAAACTGTCAAAGCAAAAACAGTAAAAAAAAATGTAAAACCAATTTTAAAAAAACAGTAAAAACTACAAAAACAAAGCCATAAAAAAACGGAAAAAACAATAAAATCAATGAAAAATTTTTGTAGAAAAAAACAGAATAAACATATAAAACGATAAAAACATTTTAAAAAAACAAAAAATAAGAAGAAGACTAAAAACAGTAAAACCTAAAAAGAGAAGAAAACAATTAAAAAAAAGTTTAAAAGCACTTTTAAAAAACAGTAAACAAACGTAAAAACTGTATTAAAAAAACTGTAAAAGCAGTAAAGAAGAAACAGTTAAACAGTTGAAGCTGTAAAGGAAAATTAGCAAAAACATAGAAAAACGTGGAAAAACAGTAAAAATTGTCATAAAACAACAAAAAACAAAACAAAAAAGACAGTAAATGAAATAGTTAAAACAAATTTTCAAAAACCGTAAAAATTTAAAAATACAGTATAAAAAACTCAAAATACTTGTACCCTCAATTACAAAAAAAATCACGATTATTTTTTTTTTTTATATCAACAGGGGCTTAACTATCCATTAACGACGTATTAATTCAACCATGCAGCATTTGAATTAACTGGCTTGATGATACATCAATCCACTGAACGAGGACGGGTCTTACGAAATTTACGAACAATTTCAGAGTAAAATATCACCACAATGAATCATTTATTCAATTCTTACAAACTCGTAGGCATAAGATAACTTAAACTTAATTGTTTGAAGTAACAACTACAAAATTATGTAAACGTACAATGAACGCAATTCTCAAACTCGTAGGCATAAGATAACACAAGCTGGGTTGAAATGCCATTATAATCAATCAACCAACCAATCAATCATCCTGATCTTTCATGTGTTTAAAGTATTCCGTAAAGTGCTTCACCGGGATCTCCATCAGCTGCTCATCACTTTTGCTACCATTCAACAGCTACCTTAAATTTGATAAAGTCACAGGAGGCCAAATCTGCACAGAGATGCCAATTTTTTTTTTTTCTGCTCATACCTGTACGGCACTTTTAAGAAAGGCCAGTCGCGATATTCAGGATGTCTGAAGAATTCCCAGAAGGTCCTCCTCGTATTTTACAAAACTTAGTATTTCCCCACTATTTATTAAATTAACTTATGTGAAGGTACTGTTACACGATGCAGCCATATATCAGTCTCTTATCCAGCGAGCCTGGTGGTCTTATGAAGAAATCAGGCCCATTAGCACTGGAATTACAATTCCCTGGGGGCTGACAGAATGAAGGTGCGTTATTATTATTCACGCCATTTGTAAACAAGTTTCACAAATAGAAAAATCAGTTCGTTCGGAAAAAGACAGTTTCGGGTTTTTTCTTTACCCGTCTCTGCTACCCGGTTCATGTCACGCAAATAAGTTCTGGTCAGCAGGTTTTACCATCTCGCCGACTTATCTTTACTTCTTTGGAATACTTCCCCGCACACATGAAATTAAATTCAAGAGAATCCTATTCAACTCAAGCAGCAAATATAGCCTACATTAAATCAAAATTACTGAATTATAAACACATCATACCTTATATTCGTAACTACACAATCGGCAGATGCGATAATTCTATTTAAAATCTAATAAGCATGTTACCCAGTCGGCTTGGGCTGTAGAATACACCGAATGCTTCTTTGCACAGGGGTAAAACTCACCAAAAGAACGTCCTGTTTATAACGCTAAAAAATCTAATGCTGAGCTTCCAGTAATGCTGGAGCTTTAGGGAATGCAGAGTACCCCTTCATTGTCATCGCTCCCTGGTCCACTTCAGAGTGGTAGCAACTGATAGGGTCCTGTCTATGATTGAAATAGACCGAAAATGCGTACTTATGCTAAACTGAATTGTTTGAAATAGAACAGCTTTGACATTTAACTGTGCGTAAACAAAAACTATTATTAAACTATACGGAATCATTTGAATTAGAACTGTTTGACTAAACTGAATAGCTTAAAATAGACATGCTTTTGATTATTAAACTGTGTACTTATACTAAACTGCATTGGTTGAATAAGAATTGTTTGTTTGTGTAAAAATGGATAAGCCATAAAACCAAACCAAGCCAACCCAGTTATAATGCTTAGGTTATCGTCGTAGGAAATGAACACGGCGACACGAGTTCAAATCCTGGACGAGACTGATTGCATTTCACATAGCACTAATACCCTTGGGAAAGGTATGAATCCAATTGTTCTCGCTCCAACTATGGGCAAATAGTAGGACAGACTAGGTTCTTCAGCCTTGGTTAGGCAACTAGTCTAGGAGAAGGAAAATTCTGAATTCAAACCTGTTAAACTCCGCTTAAAAATTGACGTTGTGTCATATCCTGCCCGAGTGGAGGGGTTGGTAAATAGGATTAAGCTTAGGAAACAATATAATCCTTTTTATGGGTTAAATAGAACTAAACTGTATAATTATGCTAAACTGAATTGTTTGAAATAGAACTTTGTTGACATTTAACTGTGTGAAAAATTGTACTTATGCTAAACTAAATTGCTTAAAATGGAACTGTTTATATATATATATATATATATATATATATATGTATATATATATATATATATATATATATATATATATAAATTGATTTGGCATTAATTTACCTACAAAGACTGATATGCCATAAAAACAAACAAATCAAGTAACCAATAAGCATGTTCCGGATATATATATATATATATATATATATATATATATATATATATATATAAACAACTTAAAGACCGTCTTTTTTATGATTTTGTGTTTGTTTTTTTTGTTTTTTTAGCTTTATGGCTTGCTTCTTTGTGTCATGATTCAAGTTGCTCAAGAAGACACCAGAGTTCCACGCAGTTTCAATCATATCGATTGATCATCTTCAGGGTGATTATTTATCTATTTATTTATTTGGAAGTGTTGTTTGCTTTTTGTTGAGTTTTTTTATAGTTTGGGGTCGATATTTATTTTGTTGGAAGCGTTTATGATCCGTGTGGAAGATTTGCTTTGTTTTTTGTTGTTTTTTTTTCCTTTGGTTTGGTTTTAGAGCATATCAACCGTTGTGGGTCATTTAATGCCAAATCCTCTTTATGCATATATATTTTAAATATATTGGATTTGGTTTGGTTTGGTTTGGTTTGGTTTGGTTTTATGGCATATCAACCATTGTTGGTTATTTAATGCCAAATCCTTATTATACTTATATATTAAATAAATTGGATTTGGTTTGTTTGTGTTTTATGGCATATCAACTATTGTAGGTTATTTAATGCCAAGTCCTCTTTATAAATATTTATTAAATGTAACTATGATTTATAGGCATATTTTGTTGATAACATTTTTAAACAGGCATAAGGTATTCTTTTGCAAACAGTTAAATTGTTCCAAGTATTGCTATTTATCCATAACAATCCAATTGAACATCAGCCATTTGTTTACACACAGTTAAATTCTCAAACAGTTCTATTTCTAACTATTCAAATCACGATAAGTCATTTGCTTACATTCAGTTTAAATGACAAATAGTTCTATTTGACCAATAGATAGGACCCTATCAGGTGCAACCCCTCCCCAGAGAGTCTTCCATGTCATATAGAGGACACTCATTGGAGGTGCTCTTACCCATCTGCAGAGATGCAGTCGGTGCATTCTACCGCCCCAGCTGACTGGGTCGGGATGCTTTGGTTAGCACATTAATTGTTGAAGATTTTTAGTTTTTTTGTGCCGGTGTTAAACGCTTTTTTTCTGTGCGGTTGCGCAATTTTAATAGTAATGGCTTCGAGAATTAGTCGGCGTTCTTTATTGTAACATAATATTTGATTTTTGTGTTACTGGTGAGGATGTGAATTGATCGGTTTTATTATTACCTGTTGTAGTGATGTATTGTTCGATGGTACACACACCAAAAAGGTGTTTACTTCAAAAGATCCTGTTTAACAGCAAATATAGCCTACATTAAATCTTGCCCAGTCGACTAGGGTTGAAGAATACACTGACCGCGTCTTTGCAGATGAGTAAGACCCCCGCTCCCAACGTGTGACCTGAATATGCCACTAAACTGAAACTCTTGAAATAGAACTGTTTTGACATCTGATCTACGTACTCCTGCTAAAATGAATTGTTTGAAATGGAACTGTTTTTTACATTGAAACTATAATTACGTTAAACTGATTTGTTGGAAGTAGACCTGTTTTGACATTTAACTGTGTAAGCAAAAACTATACTTACACTAAACTGAATTGTTTGAATTATAACTGTTTGGCTAAACTGAGTTGCTTGAAATAGAAATGTTTTTGACAATTAAACAGTGTATTTATGCTAAACTTAATTGTTTGAAATAGAACTGTTTATTTATATAAAATGAACTAGGCATTAAATAACCAACAAAGGTTGATATGCTCTAAAACCTAAACAATCAAACAAACAAACAAACCTACATTAAAACAAAATATTATAAACAAATCTTATCTGATATTCGTAACTATATAATTTTATCTAAAATGCAGTAAGCACTGTCATGTTGTGTTGTATAGCCACATACAACAGCACGTATACATATACATATATATATATATATATACATGCGGAACATATGTTGTATAGTATAGTACGCGTATACAAATATACAAGGGAAGATAATCAACTGATCATGACGACTTCAATAACGAACGAATACACTTCTTTATAAAAATATAGATCTCACCCACTTTATTTTCGAAAAGGTGGTGTTTTTTGCTTGTGAGAAATGAGTGGAGACAAGGACGGACTTCAATATTGACCCAAGTTCTTCTCTCGACCATAGCAGCACTTCTTTCGGATCTTGGCTTTGTTTGCTCTACCGGGGGTCACTAAGGGCCCAAAGCCCTCAGTCTGCAAGCTGGTTCTCACTTCGGCATCTTGTCTCCAACTGTCTCAAACAGTCCGGGCACCTGGTTATATTATTTTCTTACGTCACCTGCTTCCGCTGTTCTTCCACTTATTTACATAGGTGCATCTCTTGATTGAAGGCTCGGTCGAGGGTCAATATATAACAGTTGTATATATATATATATATATATATATATATATATATATATATATATAGTTTAACTGAAAGCCACAGTAGTGATATTAACATATCGCATATAGTCTTGCGTTGACGACACGATATGAATAGACATATATGTTGATAGTCATCACTAGATCAAACTCACTAGCGTATCAAGAAGTGCTGTACCTAAGTGCGAGTTGGATGGGTGAGACAGCCACGGAATTTTCTTTTATACGATCCTATGTTTTTTTTCTGGCTAGTTTCTTTGAAACAGAGTCCAAGTTATCGAGACGTTGCTCTAAGTTCCAAGCGCTTTCTATCATGTCGATTGATGGTATTCTGGAAGATTATCAATTATCTACATTGTTTTGCATTGTTTGTTTGTTTGTTTTTGTGTGGATAGGATGCCGTAAATATCATTTGGAAGTTTTTATTATTGGTAGTGATGTTTTTGTTATCACTTTAGTTGTTGAAGAAGTTTAATATGTGTTGTATAGTGACTCGTACCACGTGACTTCCGGTATCACGGAGGTATAAAAGATGCCGTGTTTCAAAAGATCGTAAGATCTCGGTCAGTAGTAAGACCAACTTCTGACGTAACACGAACAGCGCGAGACTTATTATATTTGTTGGACTGTACCACTTCACTTGATAAATAGTTAACTCTATTTCACTGTGTATCTCTTCCTTACCACGATACAGCAATATGTTAGTGTGAGTGTTTAATGCTATTTCATTCATGTTTGGTTTTAATGACAATAATTTTGAGGATTTATGAATTTGCTTTTTCGTTATTTTTATCTACGATTTTTGGTGTTAATGGAAAAAAATTTTCCTTTTCAGCTAATGTGAATTTATTTGTTGTTGTTTTTTTTATGTTTTTGATGGAACTGGTATCAAAGAGGTAAAAAATAAAAAGCTGAGATAGGACCTATCAATAAAAAATGAACAATACTTGCCTCAAAAACATTCTCTGGTGATCATCAATCGATATGACTGAAGGAGTATGGGATAAAAACTAGGGGAAACTTCTTAATTAATCGGACCCTGATTGAAAGAAATTAGCGCGAAAGCCTGAGAAAAAAGAAAACACTAAACCATTAAAAAGGAAACTGTGATCCGTGACTAAACTTGTATATACATAATGACTGGAAAACAAAATATACAAAATACACATACATACACTCACACCCACATACACACACACACACACAATCATATATATATATATATATGTAACATATTGACCTCCGACCCTGCCAAGCCATCATATGAGAAAGACATCAGGGGATAACCTTGACTGTCGAAGACATAAGGGGATAACCTTGACTGTCGACGGGTTGAACTGAGGGCAAATGTGACGCTCACAAGAAGCAGGTGGACGACGAATAGTTATATAACCCGGTGCGACAGGAAGTTTAGATTAGTTGGAGATCAGAGTTTGAAGTCAGTGTTCCAGTTCGAGGAGTGAGAACCAGACCCAGCATAGGCTAGACACCCAGGCCCCCGGTTGACCCGCCCAGGAGAACGGGAAAGAAATGCTGCTATGGCCAGAAGAATAGGGGTCAATATGTTGCAGTCTTTGTTCAGTCTCCAACTCACCTCTCACACAATAACCCTTTCGTAACCCTTTCGTGACTCTTTCCAATAAAGTGAGAGGTATATTTTTCTATTGAACTGTGTCCGCTCGTCTTTATTGTGTTGACTATGTTTCTACATGTATATATGTATAGTTGGCAATGGCTAGCAACATATATATATATATATATATATATATAAGCATGTTTGATTAAATAATAAAGTCACATTCTATCTATACAATTTTATTAAGATCCTCTCAAGTTTCCTGATAGGCGTCTTGGTTTTAATTTGGAATTGTTGGATGAATTTACCAAAATTTTACCGAGCGCTTTCGGACCTTTCATAGGCCATAATCAAACATGCAAGCAACCCCTAATTATGGCCTATAGATTGTCCGAAAGTGCTTAGGACAATTTTGGTAAATTAATCCACTAATTCCAACCTAAAACTAAGACACTAATCAGGAAACTTGAAAGGACCTTGATAAAATTATATAGACAAAATGTCTTTATTATTTAATCAAATATGCTTAAATGACAGGCTTCTTCCAAACCACACACACACACATATTTATAAATATACATATATGCTCGTGGTAATGGTTATCGCAGTAGGAAATGGACACGGCGACACGAGTTCACACCCTGGACGAGACTGATTGCATTTCACATAGCACTAATATCCCTAGGAAAAGTATGAATCCAATTATTCTCCCTCCAGCTATGGGTAAATAGTAGGACAGACTAGGTTCTTCAGCATTGGTGAGGCAACTAGAATAGGAGAAGGAAAACTCTGAATTCAAACCTGTTAAACTCCGCTTAAAAAATTGAACTTGTGTCACATCTTGCCCGAGCAGAGGGGTTGGTAAATATATATAATACATACATATATAAAGAGAGAGACAGACAGACAGACAGAAATCAACTCTTCAGCACGAGTTAGATGTGGTACAAGGTCAATTTTTAAGCGGATTTCATCATTTGAATTCGGAGTTTTCCTTCTGCTAGACAAGTATGCCCTACTATTTACTCATAGCGGAATAGGAAACACAAGGGTTCATGCCTTTCCCAAGAGTATCAACGCTATGAGGAATGCAAAGAGATTCGTCCAGGATTTGAGCTCAGGTCACTAGGTCGATTTTCTATGACAGTAAACATTGCACCACGAACACTTCTCTCTCTCTCTCTCTCTCTATATATATATATATATATATATATTGTCATCCACGGATGGACTGCTTCGTTATATCACAAATCTTCAGTGTGGCTAGATACTCAGGTCACTTGAAGCTAGGATTGAAACCCGCCCAAATATACGTTAGACTTAGTATCACACCGCTCAGCCAACAAGCGAAGCACGTCAGCTTGGGAATTATAAGGCATTATGTATTGGCTTTCGTTTGTTTACATTTTTGCCTTATCGGTTGCCAGAGTGCTCAATTTATTCGAAGAGCTTTGCATTATGCGAGTGGTAGCCGTAAATTCCTTCGCCAGAGTGCTCAACCCCCGTGGGGGAGCGTATATATTGTCATCCACATAGACTGTTTCGTCGTATCACAACTCTTCAGTGTGACTAGACACATAGGACGCTTGAAGCTGGGATCGAAATCCGTCCAACTAATTTGCATGCTTCCGTAACAATGTTAATTGACCTACAGCGTGGCTCACAAGACCCTAAATGTGACCCTTATAGAGAAGTGAGTCACCCCCACAGAAAAGGAGCTCCTGGTTATAACTCTTAAAGCGAAGCTCTAGCTCTAGGCATTTAAGGAGTATCGAGTATCCCTTCATTGCGATTACTCCTAGGACCCCTCTTATCCGAAGTGTTAGTACCTGTTAGAGTCACATGTTTTGGTCTAATGGGTTTGTTTAAAATTCATTCGTATTCGATAGGCGTTGGGTATCACCCACCTTTTCCACACAATGAGCAAGTCAATCTGCTATATATAGCAGTAGCTACTAATACCAGCAAGTCGAGCAGGTGAAGAGCCGCTTCGTATAACGGAAGCCACTACTATCGTTGGACTATATCTTTATTCTGTATTCACTAATCCTATGTTCTTGTCTACTAACAGTCTCTCTATTGTAAATACTTTTTTCCTGTGAATATAACTCTATTTCCTCACATATCGTGGTTTGTCCTTTATTTAATACTACAAGCGTTCACTAATCCTATGTTCTTGTCTACTAATAGTCTCTCTATTGTATATAATTTTTCCTGAGAATATGTCTCTATTTCCTCTCATGTCGTGGTTTGTCCTTTATTTAATACTGTGACACTATGTAGGTGTTCCGCCAAATAGACGATCCCTTTGTCTGCTTTGGCGCGAAACCAGACAAAGGGTTAAGACTCGAGATCTCGACGCGACCGGAAGTAGGAAGAGAAGGCCAGTGAGAGTTGGACAAAGGAACCCAGAGTGGCAGTGGGCAGTCGACACCGGGCAGAGAAGAGACCAATCGGCATGAGTTCAGCATCAATGAGGGAAGACCAGTCAATATGAGTCAGCACTCCTCGTGGTTTGTAGAATTTTCGCTAGGAATACACGCTAGCGTTAGTCTACAGGGAATGCAGAATGTCACAACTTAACCTTCTTGCACTTGAGTTAACCCAAGCCCTCATTTGTTCTTTGTTCTTTTTCTCCCACTCCCTTGATTGTATTTCTGTAGCCTGGAAGAAATGTGTGATACCTCTATCGGAACCACTAGATGATCACCAGCCAAGACTGAAATTGTTTCGAAGAAGTTGACGTACTCGGGGGGCCGAGGGGGTATCGTCACAATACTACAAGAGTTCACTAATCAGAACGCAACAATAGGAATAATTGATATCATATAATTAAAAACTATTAGTCTTAAGAATTTTAACTCGAAGCAATAACTGCTCTCTATGGATTATTACTAATAACTTGACGCAATGTAACTGTGTGCAAACAAATGGTTATTATTAAATAGAAATAATTACTTGAAACCATGCAATCATTTTTATATAGTAAGAATGCTTGAAGCAGTAAAATTATTAGCCCAGTCGGCTGGGGATGTAAAATACACCGACTGTATCGCTGCAGAAGGGTCGGTCCCCAACTCTTAGGACAGAACTGGATACCACATTAAACCATCTGAAGTTGAGGCTGCAGCCTTGGAGTCGTCTATAGATCAAATAGAATAAACTGTGTGCAAACAAATGACTGACGTTAAGCTGTGACTGTTATCTAGCATTACTTGAAACCATTGAACTGTGTCTTAAAAAGAACTCAAACTCGTTTAAGAATTTTATCTACCAAATGTCTTTACAAATCCTATATATATTCAATGTATACGTATAAAGAGGTTTTGGCATTAAGTAACCTACTATGTTTGATATGCCATAAAACAAAATCCTATATATTTAATATATATGTATAAAGAGGATCTGGCATTAAGTAACATACAATGGTTGATATACCATTAAATCCAACCAAACCAAATCCAATATATTTGATATATATGTATAAAGAGGATCTGGCTGTAAATAGCCTACAATGTTTGATATGCCATAAAACCTAACCAAACCAAATCATATACATTTAACATATATCTATAAAAAGGATTTGGCATTAAATAACCTACAATGTTTGATATGCCATAAAACACAACCAGACCAAATCATATACATTTAACATATATCTATAAAAAGGATTTGGCATTAAATAACCTACAATGGTTGATATGCCATAAAACGCAACCAAACCAAATCCTATATACTTAATATATATATGTATAAAGAGTATTTGGCATTAAATAACCTACAATGGTTGATATGCCATAAAACCTAACCAAACTAAATCCTATATATTTAATATATATATGTATAAAGAGTATTTGGCATTAAATAACCTACAATGGTTGATATGCCATAAAACCCAACCAAACCAAATCCTATATATTTAATATATATATGTATAAAGAGTATTTGGCATTAAATAACCTACAATGGTGGATATGCCATAAAACCCAACCAAAATAAATCCTATATATTTAATATATATATGTATATAGAGCATTTGGCATTAAATAACCTACAATGGTTGATATGCCATAAAACCCAACCAAATCCCCAAAAATGTTTTAATACTTCTTTTTAGAATTCAGCGACAAAAGTTCAATATAAAATACAGAACAATATTACAATGTTTATATATATATATATCACAAAATATTGAATATTAAAACTCGGTTACAAAATGCGACAGGATGATAATTCACAAATCCAAGTTTCAAGTCTCAAGCAAATTAAACATTTACATGTGAATCACCAGCTCATCTTTTGATCGAAGACGTGAAGTCGGATCTATTATACAGCCTTATTTTTAATAATTATATGTATATATATATATATATATATAGAGAGAGAGAGAGAGAGAGAGAAAGTGTGTGTGTGTGTGTGAGAGAGAGAGAGAGATGGAGAGAGCAAGAGAGATAAGAAAGACTGTTCTTTGGTGATTCTGAACACACACGTGCACAAAAAGCTCACCGTTCAGATATAAGTGATCGCATTCAGGGGGACAGGTATAGCAACGTGATTCGGGTAATAATAAACATGTCAAACTCTTCTTGAGTTTTCTCAGGGACAATAAGTAAAAAAAAAAAGAGTAGCAATTTTTAATATCTGTTTACTTTGTGGCTTATCAAAGAAAGCCAGAATGATTTACAATGACGAAAGAACAGACATTTAAAAAAATGTAGACATAATCCCTATTTACCAAAACGCGTCTCGGCGTAAAAAGAGAGAGAGTCAGAAAAATAAAAATAAACAAATAAACAAAAAACAACAACAACAACAACAACAAAATCACTTCTCTAACTGTGAATGTGAAATTCTATCGCGCCACCTGGTGGTCGTCTTTCAAGACTAGAAAATAGGTTAAATGAAACGCTTTTCTCCCACCTCTTAATTTTTTTTCTCCTTTTGCAATAATGAATTCTGCGCGCGAACACATCCGCACTCTCACACACACACACACACACACACACACACACACATATATATATATATATATATATATACATATATGTGTGTGTGTGTTTGTGAATATATATATATATATATATATAACTTAGTTGGCTGGAGATATAGAATACGCCGACTGCATCTCGGCAGAAGGGAAAGACATCCTGCAACGAGTACTCTTGGATATGACTCTAAATAATCTGATGGTAACACTTTAGCCCGGTAGCTTTGACGAATTTGGATTACCTCTTTATTGATATTACTACTTGGTTCACGTTGACCCGGAGCGGTAGGACCTGTTAGGGTCCTAACTTTGGGTCAATTAGAATTTTTTAACCATTTAACTGTGTGCAAAAAATGACTGAGGTTAAATTGAATTGGTAGTTTTACTGTATAAAAGATAAAAGCCTTTAACTGTGTGCAAATAAAACTATTATTGTTAGATTGCAATCCTTGAAAACACTTAACTGTGCACAAATAAATATTTAATAATAAGTAGAATAATTCACGTTAGATAGGAATACTTGAAACTATTTAACTGTATGATGTCTGACTTATTTAAAACTTTTACCAACAACATATTCGTTTATAAATCTTATATTCGATCTCTATACGAGGTGCATAAGATAAGTTTCCAGACTTTTTTCCTATAGGCACTTTTATTGATAGTACACACATGAAACTCTAGTCCCCTTCGAAGTAATCTCCTTCAGCTGCAATGCACTTGTAGTACTATTCCGACAACCTGGAAGGCTCCATGGAAGTCATCTTGTGTGAGCGTGTCAATGACCTTCGTCACAGCCTCTTTCATCTCCTTGACTGTCTCATAACGACAACCTCTGAACTTAGGGAATAACCAAAAGTCACAGGGGGCAAGATCTGGACGATAGGGAGGCTGAGGAGCCGTCTTGATGCCCATCTTGATCAAATAGTCTGTGACAAGGATGGAGTTGTGGACTGGTGTATTGAAATTCATCAGTTGTGACAATCAGGCTTTAGTAGGGTGTATTCCAGTTGCTGCTGTAGCAGTTCATTTAAACCTGAAATCATAAAAGTTGGTCAGTCATCTCATCAGATGTATAGCAATAACATACTGAATTTTCAAGAGTCTAAGCCAATTTTAAATGCCCATATAAAAAAAGTCTGGAAACTTATCGTATGCACCTCGTATGTGTAAACTGGATTTGGCATTAAGTAATCTACATGGATTATTAAGCTATAAAACCAACCAACCGACCAATACATGAATATATATATATATATATATATATATATCGATAGATAGATTGATAGATACAAAAGGTTAAATGACGCCAGTTTGTTTGTTTGTTTGTGTTTTATGGCATATAAACCTTCGTGTGTTATTTAATGCCAAATCCATTTTTATTCAAATGAACAATTCTGTAATATAATGGCCGAGGGATTTCGTTTCATGCCTTTGGGTTTAGTTAGGCTGAGAACCTTTCGGCTCAGTGCATGGCTTACTTAGGTGCAACATTAACACAGGTGTTCACGCGCACGCAAAGCGGATGTGTCACTCAGAGATGTCACAATAACCCAAGATGAGAAACAGTGGCTGGAGAGTGCGAATGACGTCACGCACCGGAAGCGCACAGAGGATTTTGGGAGATTTGAAGAAAGTTAGTAGAGTTGAGATCTGCCTCGGCAGAAGACGGTTGACTTTCGCTTGCTCGCGGAGGCCTTGTGGTGGGTGCCGCACAAGATGAGGGGGGGCAGATAAAAAAGCCAGAATAGAAAGATTGTGCCTCTCACTCCTTATGTCGAAAAACATTTAAACTCAAAGGTAATAAAAAAAAGTTTCGTACCTGAACTGAGAAGTCGTCAAGTGTTTTTCGTGTTTCAAGATTCCTATGTTCTATCTTTATGGACATTCGTTGTACGTTTCACACATAACCATATCATGGCTATGATACAGTTCTATTTCAAACAATTAAGTTTAGCATAAGCACACAATTTCACTGTAAAAACATTTCTATTTCAAGCTACTCAGTTTAGTCAAAGAGTTCTAATTCAAAGAGTTCACTTTAGTATAAGTATAGTTTTTGTCAACACACAGTTAAATGTAAAAACAGTTTTATTTCAAACGATCTAGTTTAGCATAAGTATACATTTGACAAGTTAAAGCAGTTCTATTTCAAACAGTTTAGTTTAGCATAAAAACGCAGCTTAAATATAAAAACAGTTCTATTTCAAGTAATTCAGTTAAGCAAAAGTACGCATTTTAGTTCTATTTGGCCCATTAATAGGACCCCATCAGATGCTATCACTCCGGGTCAGAGTGAACCTGGGAGCGATGGCAACGAAGGGGAACTCCGCATTTCTCAAAGCTCCAGCTTTACTGGAACCTCGCAACCAGATTGTTTAGTGTCATATCCAGGATACTGCAGAGAGGCAGTCGGTATATTCTACAGCCCCAGCCGACTGGGCGATACACAGATTTAAATTTAAAAACAGTTTTATTTCAGATAATTCAGTTTAGCATAAGTACGCAGTTAAGATATCAAAATAGGTCTATTATAAAAAAATCAGTTTAGCATAAGTACACAGTTTAGTTCTATTTGACCCATAGATTCGACCCTACCAGGTGCTACCAATTCGGGCCAGAATGGATCTGGGGTCGATGGTAATGAAGGGATACTCCGCATTCCCCAAAGCTCTAGCATTACAAGAACATCACCAGGGGATTGTTTAGTGTCATATCCAGGACATTTGTTGCGGGGGTCTTACCCCTCTGCAGAGAGGCTGTCGGTGTATTCTACAGCCCCAGCTGACTGAGACAAGATGACACTCAACAATGACTTTACATTCGTTTCTGCCACTAACTTCTCCCCAATGTATCTTTTTTAAAAACGAGTAAGATTAAATGGAAAAGATATGTTGTTGTTGTTTTTTTTTTTTTACCCCATTATGTGATGGCTAGCTGAAGAAACTGGGTTCGTCTATAAATTCACGAGCTGAAATAAATTTATTTTAGACAAATAACGGTTTGTGGTGTTTTTTCAATATGGAAATCTGCTCGGTAAGGAATTTATATATTAATTATCATAAATTGAGCACTCCCGGAGATTTAACAGAATTCTCTTATATATTCTCAAATAGAATCATTCTCAACTCATCTTTTCGGGATATATATATATATATATATATATATATATATTGTCATCGGCAGACGTAGTGTTTTGTTGTATCATAACACTTCTGTCTGGCTACACCTATGGGATCGAAACCCGTGTGAATTTACGTGAGCCGAACATCTTACCCAAGAGCCATCGTCATGCTCATTCTAAGTAAAGGAATTTTTACGTACATATTTCTACATATACGTTATTGGCTACTTGGAGAGCTCAATGCTTGTGAAGAACTATTGCATTTCAGCGTAATTCTCCATACGAGTGCTCAACCTACTAGAGGAGTATATATATATATATATATATATATATATATATATATATATATATTTAATTTTTTTTCTAAAGCTTGACGTGCACATATTTATACATGTACCCGAATTTTTCATAAGTTTATTACTGTTTCTAAAACTGTTTGAAATCGACAAATAAATAACTGCATCTGAATAATATTTCTCTCTGTCGCCTTTCTCTGAAAGAATTTTTAGCACCAAAAGTGTGTCTTCGCTTTCCTAATACATGCTTCTGATTTCATTTCTCAGAGAGATCTTGCCCAGTCAGCAGGGGCTGGAGAATACACCGACTGCTTTTCTGTAGAGGGATAATACCCTCCAACAAGTGTCTTGGATATAGCATTAAACACTCTGATGGTGAGGCTCCATTAACGAAGCAGCTTTCGCAAATACCGAGTACTCCTTCGTTGCCTTCTATCCCGATCCACTCTGTCCCGGAGTTGTAGCACCTTATAAGGTTCTATCTACTGATCAATTAGAAATGTTTGGGCAAACAAATGACTAATGTTATGTTGAATTGTTAGAAATAGAAGTGTTTTATCATTTAACCGTATGTAAGCAAATGACTGATGTTTAATTGAATTGTTTGTTATTCATAAGAAAACTTGGAAGTATCTAACTTTCCTGTTTACAAAACATATATATCTAATATATATGTTTAAACCGGATTTGGCATTAAATAACCTACAAAGGTTGATATGCCATGAAACTAAATCATATCCCAACTCAATTACTCTACGCAACAAGGATGCGATGAAAGGTCAATAAAAGGTCTCGATTCTGTGTTTTTTCCTTCTTCTGCACAGGTTGCCATACTAGATTTAAAGAAACCCAATCTGCCCTACTATTTACCAATTGCCAGAAGCAAAATAAATGTAAAGATGAACTTTCCAAGGATATCAGCACAAGATGATCTGTAAACAACACTTCCAGGATTTGAACTCGGGTCACCGTGTCCGTTTAATACGATATCCATAACGCTAAGAGCACCTCCTTAAAGGAAAATAGTTTAGCGAACAATACCCATCAATGATTTTGCCGAAAAAATTTTGACCCGGTTTGTAATTTTCATGTTTAACTTTTTAAATTTTCTAAGGTTTTAATTATTATTATTTTTTTGGTTTGGTTTGGTTTGGTTTTATGGCATATCAACTTTTGTAGGTTATTTAAAGCCGAATCCATTTTTATGTAAATAATCAGTTCTACTTAAAACAATTCAGTTTAGTATGAGTACACAGTTTGTCAAAAATATTTATATTTCAAATAGTTCAGTTCATTCAAGCAGTTAATTATAACAATTCAATTTAGTGTAAGTACTGTTTCAATGTCAAAAACAGTTCATTTTCAAATAATTCAGTTTAGCATAAGCACGCAGTTTAAATGTAAGTACAGTTTAATTGTGAAAAACATTTCTATATCGAGCTATTCAGTTTAGTCAAGGTTTGGTTTCTTTGTTTAATGGCAAAGCTATCCTAGAAAAACCGTAGTGAAGCTATTTAGCACATAGCTGGGAGGATAAGGGGGTTCATACCTTTCCCAAGGGTATTTGTTCGAAAGTGAACGTTATTGTGCGACAGGAGTTCGAACCCGCACACTACGATTCTGCAGTCCAGCGCTTTAACCATTACACCATGAAGACACCCACCCTGTTTAGTCAAGCAGTTCTAATTCAGTTTAGTACGAGTAATTATTCTTTTACAATAGAAATAAATTGAAAGATATGCTAATAGCTAACCATTATTTTCTATCAAAAAAGTTTATTAAGGGGATATATATATATATATAAAGACCCTTTTTAGATATGAAGTAACATACTTATCAAGATAGATAGATAAATATGAACAGATTTTGATTGATAGATAGAACGATAGATAGGAATGATTGATTTATATGAAGAGATTATGACTGATAGACAAATAGATATGAAGAGACTATGATAGATAGATAGATAGATAGATAGATAGATAGATAGATATGGATCATTGGGTAGGGAAGTAGATACACACATACATGCGTATATAGGAGCACACTCGGATAGATAGATAGATAGATAGATAGATAAAAAAAACAAGTCTATCCTACTGCTTATTCAAAACAGTTAAATGATGGATTTATCATCTTTCGGAATGACATTAGCTCGATGTAAATGTCAATCAGTTCTGTCCAGCATTTGAACCTGCCTCATCATGTCCATTTTCAATGCCACTCACACTTCCTTTGTAATGTCAACCCAATATCCGTTTTAAGCCATTGATTGAATAATCTTAATATAGGATTTGGTTTGGTTGCGTTTTATGGCGTATCAACGAGTAGGTTATTTAATGCCAAATCCACTTTATACATACATATTAAATATATAATATTTGGTTTGGTTGCATTTTATGGCATATCAACCAGCGTACGTCATTTCATGCCAAATCCTCTTTATACATATATATTAGATATATATAGTCATCCACAGACAGATCTGTTTCGTTCTATCAGAACTCATCAGTGTTGTTAGACATACTAGATTTCCGTAGCTGGGATCGAAACCCGGTTGACTCAAACGCCAATCCAAGACTCTACCCCTCAGCCACGAGGAAACAAGCAGCAGCGAAGTAAATTTTAAACGGTTATGAATCACAATTACTATTGTTTACATACATCCGCTTAGCAGCTACCGAGAACTCAATTCATATATGAAGAGCCTTGTATATACGCTAATGGCAACGCGATTACTTCATTCGCTAGAGAGCTCAACCCTACGGGGGTAGGGGAGCATATACATATAGTCATCCACAGACAGATCTGTTTCGTTCTATCAGAACTCATCAGTGTGGCTAGACATACTAGATTTCCGTAGCTGGGATCGAAACCCGGTTGACTCAAACGCCAATCCAAGACTCTACCCCTCAGCCGCGAGGAAACAAGCAGCAGCGAAGTAAATTTTAAACGGTTATGAATCACAATTACTATTGTTTACATACATCCGCTTAGCAGCTACCGAGAACTCAATTCATATATGAAGAGCCTTGTATATACGCTAATGGCAACGCGATTACTTCATTCGCTAGAGAGCTCAACCCTACGGGGGTAGGGGAGCATATACATATAGTCATCCACAGACAGATCTGTTTCGTTCTATCAGAACTCATCAGTGTGGCTAGACATACTAGATTTCCGTAGCTGGGATAGAAACCGGGTCGACTCAAACGCCAA
Source organism: Sepioteuthis lessoniana (assembly GCA_963585895.1). Lineage (NCBI taxonomy): Eukaryota > Metazoa > Mollusca > Cephalopoda > Myopsida > Loliginidae > Sepioteuthis > Sepioteuthis lessoniana. The sequence continues at coordinate 8,485,346 of OY757935.1, forward strand.
TCCAAGACTCTACCCCTCAGCCACGAGGAAACCAGCAGCAGCGAAGTAAATTTTAAACGGTTATGAATCACAATTACAATTGTTTACATACATCCGTACAATGGCTACCGAGAACTCAATTCATATACGAAGAGCCTTGCATATATGCTAATGGCAACGCGATTACTTCATACGCTATATATTAAATATATATATGATTTGTAACCACATTTTGTAGGCAATATTCTTAAATGAGACTCAGTTCTTTTTTGCACACAGTTGAATGTTTTCAAGTAATGCTATACAGCAGTCACAATTTCAGATCAGTCATATGTGAGCACAGATAATTTGTTTTCTTCGACCCATAGATAGGACTCTTTCAAGTGCTACCACTTTGGGTCATAGTTGACCTAGGAGGAACGGCAATTAAGGCGTACTCCGCATTTACCAAATTTCCAAGACTGGACAATCACCATTAGATGGGTTAATGTCATATCCAGGACACTCATAGGAGCAGTCCTAACCTTCAGCAGGGATACAGTTAGTGTATTCTAGTGCCCCAGACGACTGGGCACACATTTTTTGTAGTTTATTTTTTTTCTTTCTTGCGGTCTAATTGAATAGGAATACAGATATTTTTCAAATAGATTTACTTGACTCCTGATCAGATTTGACTTGGCTGTAATGGAAATGGAACCTCACCATCAGACAACTTCTCGTTAGCAGTGGATACGGTCAGCATATTCTGTGACCCGATTACAGGGTGGAACACAAATAAGATTCTTCGGAAACTAAAAATTTTTCAGGATCTTGAAAACATGAACTATTAATTGACATATTTGTTTTTAGTTTATGTGTTATGCAGTCTACATATGCTCTATCTGGAATATCGATTACCTCTTTGATATAACGCAATCTTTAAATGCAAAAATCTTGAATACGTATTGTGTCTGGTACCATGTAACCCAATATTACGTATCTCATGTTTAAGAGAACAGCAACTAAAAAAGTTCCTCATCAGGTGAAAATAGAGATTTAATACCTTTCAGGATAAAAATGTTAAAAATGCGAATGTTATTTCCGCATTGCTTCGGTACCATGTAAACCAGTACCATGAGTCTCATGTTTAAGAGAACGGCAACTCAAACAGTTCCTCACCTGATAAGACTGGTTATTAAATACCCAACAGGACGAAAAATAAGATCTATCAAAGGGGGGATTATCTCTGTTGAAAGGAACTCTCTATCACTCCAATACCATCAGGGAGACAAGGATTTTCATAAATCCTTACTCTTGGAAAAAGACAAACAGAGAGTGATGGATATCACGCCTTTTAAAAGCATCCATCTTTGGTGAGGAACTCTCTGATGTAAAAGCTGCTGCTTCAGTAAAAGGTTGGCTGGTTCTTCTTCTTTGATATGTTTGTAAAACTTGGAGAGTTGGACTTATACAGTTTTCAAATAGCAATAACCAAGGTTTGGAAAATCCTCATTGGCTGGTTTGGTATGGTTTGGTTTGGTTTGGTTTCTTTGTTTAATGGCATATCGACCTTTGTAGGTTATTCAATGCTAAAGCTATTCTCCTTGAAGAATAGTAGTGGTTCCATGTAACCCATAGCTGGGAGGATAAGGGGTTTCATACCTTTCCCGAAAGTAAACGTAATAGCGCGACTGGAGTACGAACTCACTACTACGATTCCGCAGTCCATCGCTTTAACCATTACACCCCTCATTTGCTGTGATATCGCCTTAGCACAAAGGTTCAACATCTTTCCTTTTTATAAAAAGGGATCAGACGCAGCTATTGCCTGATATTGTTTCAAACTATGTCAAACGATACAACTCAGACACAGATATATATATATATATATATATATATATATATATGTGTGTGTGTGTGTTGAAAAGACTTATTTGTAGTGAATCTGACAGTATCATAGGAATATGTAGAAAATTGGATAAATCAAACACTTAACTCAAATATAGGTGTGTGATATTTTGTTTAGCTTTATTGTATCTGCACGAACTTCTTAAAGGCAGAGACTGTTTTCTGAGTTTTTCTATTTAAAAGCAGGTGAGGAGAGTGAAGTGGGTATAGTTTTAGCAAGAAAAGTTGGGAGGGATTTAAAGTCAAATGTATTCGGGTTTCATTGAAGATTTTTTTTTGTTTTGAAAGTGGAGATAGATTTTCAAAAGGTGATAAGAAATAAGTTGGGAAGGGTTTGTGTAAAAGGGGGTTGGGCATGACTTGTTTCATGGAAAAGATATTGACTATGATGTGATGTCACAGAAAATTATCTGGTAATAAGTGTGAAAAAGCGCTAAGAGGTAAATGATCAGGAAAAGTAAAAGGAAAGAATTCTTAAAACGATGTTGGGACTGAGTGAAAAAAAAATTCTTCCTATCCGTTTTCTATTTTGATTTTGTTTTCATTTAGTATGATGTTCACCAGGTATGGTGAGATTTAGTAAAAAACCTGGACGTTGTTTTATATGGTTTGTTTTGGAGATGACTGCAGATTCTAGTAGCCTTCGGGATATTTTGCAGTGTATGGGTTTGATTAGGGTGGCTTGGGAAAATCGAATGTGTCTTGTAACATAGGACCAACGTGTTGTGCTTTAAAGAAAGAAGTCCACAGAAAAAAGAAATATTCAAACTCGATGGTGAGGGAAGAAAATATAGCAGTCGTTTATTATTCACTTAGGGCTAAGATCGTTGCAACTCGAAAAGTTCATTTTAGTTACGTTCTTCTTCTCCCTACCTCTTGGTGGTGACGGCGGTGTGGGTGAGAGATGGCTGTTGACACACGCCTGACAGATAGGTCGTAGCAGACTGGGTTGGACGGGTCGGGCCTCGGAACCTTCAACTCCCCCAAAATTTCTTGACTTGTTTTCTTATATAGAGATTTTGGGGAACAAATCGAAGATCCCCGAATGTTCGATGTCACCAGTGAAACTGTCGTGAAATACGTGATAATTCATCTGTGATTATTTTAAAATTGCGTCTAACTTTGCTGGTCATTCTGCCCGCACGCGCTAGTCTTGTGACACTTTAACGGATTGAAGACAGCGCCCGTCTGTAATATTACAGTCTGAGCTCAAACATGTGGGAGAAAAGGGCGTTTCGATGGTCATTATTTTTAATTGATAGTTTGTGTTCGTAAATTCTTTTCTCTATATTGCGTTGGGTTTTTCCTAATGTAATTTTAGTTGCAATCTTAGCAGGGTATGGAGTTTTATGTCAGCGTGAGAAGTAGTTTCGTTGCTGGTCCGTTTTCTGATGTTTGTAAGGTTTTTAATGGTTTGTGCTGTGGTTTGTATGATTGGTATTCCTAACTTGGTTAGTTTGTTGCAGAGTGTTATGTTATGTGTTTTTGTGGGTAGAGAGCTTTTTTCTAGCATTTAATATGAAAATTTTTTAGTATTATAGGCTTTTGAGAGAATGTTCGATGTATTCAAATTCTTCATTAAGGAATTAATTGTATTCTGATTACTCTTAGGAAAAAGCCTATTATAAGGCCTGTTTTGATTTTGTTGTTGTGGTGGTAGTAGAAATGTATGTAATCGTTTCTGTTTGTGAGTTTGCGGTAGATTTTAGACACAACCCATAAACACCCTAATCAACATATGCAAACACATAGCAAACGGAAAACAGTTAAATCGAAGAAAACGAAAAGAACGATAAGTACCTAGACGTTGCTTGAGAACTAAAACAAAAACTGTGGAATATAAGAGCAAAGATTATACCAATTGTAATAGGTGCTCTAAGAACGAACCAAAAGGCTTGATAAGGGTGCAGGAAGATTTTGAACTCGGTGGACGAATCGAGACCATCCAAACCATTGTTGGAGTCGGCCAGAATACCGAGAAGAGTCCTGGGAAATTTGAGGTGATTTGCAGTCGTTCAGACTCTAAAGAAAAACCATCAGCTAACGATGGTGTGAAAAACTTTCAAATAATAATAATATAAACTTTTTCAAAGAAGAAGAGTCGTGGACACTTGAGGAGACTCGCTGCCACTCAAACTCTTGTGAAAGACCATCAGCTGACGCTAATGTGAAAAACTCTCAAGGAGTAAATAATGATAATAAGTATTATTATTATAATTTCATATAAACTTTTTCTAATCTGTTAAATTTTGTTTTGACCGTTACACTCCGAGTTTTATAATTGTAAACACATTTCATATTTATACGTTGAATGGATAAACATATTTTCAAATAAGATTATAACAAAGTTATTTCTTTACTCCTGGCATATTTTTTCAGGATATGTCAGTGATATATATATATATATATATATATATGTGGGTGTGTGGAGAAGGAAAGAGAGGTATGTATCTTGAATTAAAAAATATAGACAATTATCATACAAGTTAAAACATCCCTCAAATTATATATATATATATATGTGTGTGTGTGTGTGTGTGTGTGTCTATGTGTGTCAGTGTGTGTGTGTGTTTGTGTGGAGAAGGAAAGAGAGGTGTGTATCTTGAATTAAAAATATAGACAATTATCATACAAATTAAAACATCCCCCAAAATTATATATATATATATATATATATATATATATATATTTGTGTGTCAGTGTGTGTGTGTGTTTGTGTGAGGAGAAGGAAAGAGAGGTATGTATCTTAAATTAAAAATGTAGAGAATGATCATACAAATTAAAACATCCCTCAAATTATATATATATGTGTGTGTGTGTGTGTGTGTGTCAATGTGTCTGGGGGGGAAGGAAAGAGAGGTATCTTGAATTAAAAATATAGACAATTATCAAACAGATTAAAACATCCCTAAATTATGTATATATATATATATGTGTGTGTGTGTGTGTGTGTGTGTGGAGAAGGAAAGAGAGATATGTATCTTGAATTAAAAATATAGACAATTATCATAGAGATTAAAATATACCTCAAATTATATATATATATATATGTGTGTGTGTGTGTGTGTGTGTGTGTGTGTGTGTGTGTGGAGAAGGAAAGAGAGGTATGTATCTTGAATTAAAAATATAGATAATTATCATACAGATAAATTGGGAGAGTTTACGCGAGAAAGACTGCTATGATGACCTTAAACTGACATTCATTATTTATTGATTTCACTGCACATAGGAATTCATTGCTAAACATAAAAGTAAAACTCTTATATATCATATTTTAGTAAAGTCTGGTACAAGGAAAAATATGCGAGCAATAGCTAAGATGTAAGTTTTTGTTCCGATAAGTATCAACAAAATATCAACTTGTTTCACTTATGAATATATATATATATATACTCGTAGGTAATAATAAACAAAATTGATTGATGAATAAATAAATATATTAAAACTGGCAAATGAATAAATACAATTAAGAACTGTAGGCAGAGCTTCAGATAATTACCAGAAGTTTTGGTCATGTGACATTTCAAGAAGCGTATTCTATTCTCTTGGGTACTAGACACCGACCGGAAAGGGCCTGCATTTTGCCTCCGCTTTTACAACCAGCTTTTGCGTGCAAATTATCCTGTGTGGACCATTTCCCAACACGAGAAAAATGTAAGTTTTTCACCACTATCGGCCTGTTTGTTCTGTGGAACAGCTTACGTACCTTTTTTCCATTTTGGGTCAGTATGTCATGTTTCTTAATTATGTATGCTATGTATGTATATAAAATGTATGTCGATGTAGTCTAAATGGACTTTGGATATTCTGTGTTAGTTTTTTCTTTGATCAACTAATGCATTATAGGAAAAGGATAGTGGCGGTTTCAATGAATACCACACACGCCATTAAATCCCTATAATCGCATCATGTAAACGGCAACAACCAGATCACTCTTCCCAGAATGTCCGCCATACTTGATCACCCATCTCATTATGCAACACACAGCATTATATAAAGGTATACCCACCGTATGTGAACGACTCTGTCAGATGATCGTAGAAGCGTGAAACTAACAATAAAAAAATAGCCACTGGTTCCGTCTCTATGCATTCAATATAGCAAACAATATAAATCTATATCTACATCTCTCTCTCTCTCTCTCTATATATATATATATATATATATAAATATTGTTTCGGGCAAAATGAAAAATGTATACATTGTCTATGCTGAATTATTGATATCTGACGTTTATTGACCTTGACAAAGTCGATAATTCTTCTTATTGTGCCCCTAGTTCCCTTACTCGAGAAAAAATCCTCACACTTTTGACAATGAGCTCTTAGCAATGGTTCGTATTATTATTTGCTCAATGTGAACCAATAGCTTCGTTCTCGTATCAGACATTTTTTTAAATAACACACCAAACATTTCACCAAATGGGTTTCCTTCCGTTTCCTCTTTCCTGTTCGCACACAATAAAGTATTTTTGCTTTTACTTTCGTTACTCTCAAGCCAAAATGGCTACTATATATATATATATATATATATATATATATATATTAGCCTACGTTTCCATCGAAGGAAAAAAGATGAGGTCAAAGGTTGTAATAAAATAATTCGTATATATAGAAAGACGGTATATTAAATCAGATAGCAGACTGTGTGTTTTCTATTTTTTCATGATCAACTTAATTTCAAATGAATTCTATCTCCTTCAAAATGTGGTTCGGTTTCTTTATTTAATGGCAAATCAACCTTTGTGGGTTATTTAATGCCAAAGCCATTCTTGTAGAAGAACAGTAGCGATATTATTTAACCCATAGATGGGAGGATGATTTGGTTGAGTTACTTTGCTTAATGGCATATCAACTTTTGTGGGTTATTTAATTTCCAAAGCCATCCTTGTAGAAGAACTGAAGTGATGCTATTTAACCCATTGCAGCGAGATGATAGAATTTATCGATTTTTCGGAGCGAGTGATCCGAAATTAAACGTAATAGAGCGACTGGAGATCGAACTCGTTCACTACAATATCTCTGTCCAACACGTTAGCCACTGCACAACGTTACCTTTTCCTCTTATCATCAATACCTTTAATGGATAGAACCGTGTTTTAAAAGAACCTTTTATGGAACGACAACAGAAAAGTGTACATTTACCCAACTCCCTAACTTCTAGGCATAAAATAATCCTAAACAAGTTGACATTCCGTACAACTCAATCAGTTTTAGCCAGAATTAGATCCTTGCCTAATATACCTGATTCAAGGTTGTCAATATGATTTCAAACCTCTCGAAGGAAAACTGTGAACAACTAAGAGACCATTGGTTAGTAAATAACGAAAAATAAAAATAAAACTTTACATATATATAGTCATTATCCAGGCATGCCAATTGCATGGAATCCTTTAACTCTCTCTCTCGCATCAGCCCCCATCGGTCATCGCTCTTTGTAAGTCTTCTTGATGGCAAATAGTGTCCGCACAGAGCTGATGAATGTAATTCAGTCATTTTTGTATTTGATTATCTGGCGTGAATTAACGCAGACTCTCGACTCTCCTATGCAAATGAGACTATGCCAAGTGTATAAAAAGAGTCGTAGAGGGAACGGGAACGAGTTGGAAAAAGGCGTGTTGCGTAGGCAGACAAATGCAACAGGATTGTCTAAGTCAGTGACGTTATTGAAATCAACTTTCAAATTAAAAATCTTAATAATAATCCTAAGAAAAATTGCCATTCTTTTTTACCCTTAGATTGAACTCTAACCGATACTAGCACCCCGGGTGAAAACGGAGCAAAGATTAACAGTATTGAAGAGGTATTCTACTTTCCCCAAACTCCAGTACACGAGTCTCACCATCAGATCAAGTTTAATGTCATACCCAGGACACAAAACACTTTCATGTATTGACATCCAACACTAATCCTATTTACCAACCCCTCCGCTGGGGTAGGATATGATGACACAAGGTCAGTTTTTACGTGGAGCTTACCAGGTTTGAATTCAGAGTTTTCCTTCTCCTAGATTAGTTGCCTCACCGAGGCTGAAGAACTCAGTCTGTCCGACTATTTACCCATAGCTGGAAGGATAATAATTGGATTCATACCTTTCCCAAGGGTATTAGTGCTATGTGAAATGCAATTATTCTAGTCCAGGATTTGAACTCGTGTCGCCGTGTCCATTTCCCACGACGATGACCATTACACCACATCCAACACTAATAATTCAATTCAAAATTATTCATTCATTTGCACACGGTTAAATGGTTACAATTATTGATATGAAAAACTAATGAATCAATTTAATATTAATCATTTGTTTACACGCTATTAAATGGTTTCAATTATTGATATCTAAGACTGATAATTCAATTATTGATATCTAAGATTGATAATTCAATTATTGATATCTAAGACTGATAATTCTATTTAAAAGTATTCATTTGTTTGCACACTGTTAAATGGTTTCAAGTATAGTACAAAAAATAGATCACCCTTTCCATCTGTGGGATCAGATCACTTAAAACTATGAAACTATGTGCAAATAAATTATTTTAGACAAACGAAAAAAAGTTCAATAAAAATCTTATGAAACTTTGAAATATATAATTATGATAAAAATCAATTGATAAATCGAATTTTGGCATTGTATAGCCCATGAGAAGTTGATATGTCATTAAAAGAATTCTCATTTTCCATTTCCTATTTCTCAAAATCAAAATAGATCTACCATATAAAGCAATATGAATAGAATGAATCTAGTTGTGACTAATCAACTCAAGCAAGGGTCAGTTCAGACTTCCAGATTGTTTACACCGGTGGAGAGAACGTCTTTGTCAATGTTTGATGGATTAATAGTTGATTCGAAATTAAACTGCCAATAAAGTTACCTGTCAATATGCGAATCCCCTATAGAGCAGATTTATTTTATTTTAAATTCGGTCTCATCATTGTGCTTTGTTTTTTTTTTCTTTTTGTTCCAGCGGAGCTGGAGACCGTATCAGTACGCCTGATTGGATGCACCCCTTCAGCAATAACAAAACTTTCGGCTGCAGAATACACCGACAGTCTCCCTGCAGAGGAATAACACTACCAACAACTGTCCAGGATATGAAATTAAACCACTTCATAGCGAGGCTCCAACTCCTGGAATTTTGGGGAATGTGGAGTATCCCTTCATTGCCATTTCTCCCACGTCCATTCTGACTTGGAGAGGTCGTATCAGTTACGGTCCATTATGTGGGCCAAATATTATAATTTAATCATTGATAGATATGCATAGAGAGATATAGATCTACATTTTCTTTCTTTTTTTAAGAGGAGGATTTATATTGTGAATTGAATTACCATGACCAGAAAATCCGGCGAACACCAACGAACGACAAACGGAAACACTGGACAGCTCTTTCGACATTAGTTCTCATCAGTAGAGTATACCGTGATCTCCACCATTGAAGATCGAATTAGTAACCACAGATTGCAGTGCCGAAACTCTACAACTGTGCCACCAAATCATATCGCACACAAGTAACGCCAAATTGACAAGTCATAGAGATATAGATATAGACCAATATGAGTAAGTGTGTTTACACAACTTTTGAGTAAGTGTATGTTGACACAACATTTATGAGTAAGTGTGTTTACACAACTTGTGAGTAAGTGTATGTTGACACAACATTTATGAGTAAGTGTGTTTACACAACTTGTGAGTAAGTGTATGTTGACACAACATTTATGAGAAAGTGTGTTTACACAACTTGTGAGTAAGTGTATGTTGACACAACATTTATGAGTAAGTGTGTTTACACAACTTGTGAGTAAGTGTATGTTGACACAACATTTATGAGTAAGTGTGTTTACACAACTTGTGAGTAAGTGTATGTTGACACAACATTTATGAGTAAGTGTGTTTACACAACTTGTGAGTAAGTGTATGTTGACACAACATTTATGAGTAAGTGTGTTTACACAACTTGTGAGTAAGTGTATGTTGACACAACATTTATGAGTAAGTGTGTTTACACAACTTGTGAGTAAGTGTATGTTGACACAACATTTATGAGTAAGTGTGTTTACACAACTTGTGAGTAAGTGTATGTTGACACAACATTTATGAGTAAGTGTGTTTACACAACTTGTGAGTAAGTGTATGTTGACACAACATTTATGAGTAAGTGTGTTTACACAACTTGTGAGTAAGTGTATGTTGACACAACATTTATGAGTAAGTGTGTTTACACAACTTGTGAGTAAGTGTATGTTGACACAACATTTCTGCAGAGACGTAGATGCAACACAAGGTCAATTTTAAGGAGAGTCTAACAGGTCTGAATTAAGATCTTTCCTTCTCCTAGATTAGTTGCAGTACCAAGGTTAAAGAGTCTAGTCTGCCCTACAATTCCACCATAGCTAGAGGGAAATAATAGTTGAATTCATACCCTTACCAATGGATTTGGCACAAACCCAGGTATTCTCAAATAGAAGCAAGTATATATATATATATATATATATATATATATATATATATATATATATATACATTATAACAGTGTTGGTTGTCACAAAATCACGTTTGTGGCGAACATTTTGTTAACTGCCTGATGATTGTTGTTTTGTAAAAGCTCCATGAAACCCAGGGGTCGCAGACTAAATTTCATAGCATTAAATACATAAATCTAATATACAGATGTATGTAAACAATAGTAATTGTGATTCATAACCGTTTAAAATTTACTTCGCAGCTAATATCTCCTCGTGGCTAAATGGTTAGAAGCTTTGGCTTGGCGTTTGAGTCAACCGGGTTTCGATCCCAGCTACGGAAAGATACTGTCTAGCCGCATTGATGAGTTCTGATAGAACGAAACAGATCTGTCTGTGGATGACTATAAATCTAATGTATTTATCTTTTTATTGATTCAAAGACAGAAAATAGTCAATATTTCAAAATGAATAGGCCCACAAAGTGTGTGTATGTGCGCGTGGGTATGAGTGTGTGTATGTGTGCATGTGTGTACTTCATTTAATTGGGTGTCTCATACAGGGATTTAAAGAGATCAAAAACAGAATTTGCAGACATGAATTATCCATCCTATCTTATCAAATTTGTTTCAAAGAGAAAATACCGCTTATATATATATATATATATATATATATATAATTATAATTACGCAGCTTAAAAATTGATCTTTAGTTATATGCTGTCCTTGCCGTATAGGTTGGATTAAAAAATACACACACCCCTCACTTCTTCTTCTTCTTCTTCTTCTTCTTCTTCTTCTTTCTTTCTTTCTTTCTTTCTTTCTTTATGACTGTGTAGTCATCTTTTCTCTCTCGTTCTCAGATTCTTCTTCTTCTTCTTCTTCTTCTTCTTCTTGCAATGTTTCAGCATTTTTTAACCAAATGTTTCCTTCCTACAAAGATACCTTTATCAAAGTCCCACCTGTTGATCGCCCTAAGTGAGTGAATTAAAATTAATCATTTGGTCCTACAGGTCCGTTATCCAATGAACTACCAACATGACAGTGCTGGGTTAATGGCTTCGCACTGGAGGCCCAAAAACGGAAATGTCGTAGGGGTCGAGATTTTTTTTTTAAAGACGGGCAGACAAGAGCTTCCATTCGTGAGTCCTCCATTTCCCCAACAATAAAATATCTTCATATCAATTTTTGGGAGGAGGATACTTAATAAATCTCTTCTCTCATCAAAATATTTATCGGGTTTAAAATTGTCAAAAGACGTATTCCTTGCCGCTGCCACCTTTTGGCCCGACGGTAGGTGATTTCATTTAATTGACTACTTTTTTGTGTGTGGTTAACACTTCAAACAAGTTTAAAATAATGAAAAGAATTCCCCCAAAATTCTTATAATCAAACCCCAAAACACTTTTTGATAAAGCGAATTTCCTCTTTTTTTTTTCTTTTTTTGAATAATGAAACATAAAAAAGCTCTCTAGTGTGGCATCTTACGCAAAATGTGCATGTTAGTGGTTGGATTACTAATACTATTGTTACTTTGTCCTCTCCCCGAGCATTCGGGCCCTGTCGGCTGGAGCTATAAAATACAATTTGCAGAGGGGGTAAGACACTCATCCAACGAGTGTCCTGGATATGACACTAAACAATCAGATGGTGAGCCTTAAGTGATACTGGGACTTTGGGAGAATGCGGAGTACCCTTTCATTGCCATCGCTCTCAGGTCGACTCTGGCCCGGAGTTTTAGCACTTGATAGGGTCCAATCTATGGGTCAAATAGAATTCAAATATAAATTCAGTTCAGCATTAGGAATTAGATATTATAAATTGTATTATCATGACCAGAAAATCCGGAAAACGCTAGGGGAGAACACGGTATACACTGCTGACGAGATCTAATAAGGTCGAAACAGCTGTCCTATGGTTCCGTATGTCATGTGCAGTGCTTGCCGGTTTTTCTGGTCATGGTAATTCAATTTATGATATATATATATATATATATATATATATATATATATATATATATATATATATATATATATATGAAGATATTTTCTTGATTCTGAAACTGAGGTCAAGATATGTATAGCTAAAGCTTGGATTTTTTTTCGACAGTTTAATGGCCTTATGAAAATATCACCTTCAATAGAATAAAACGTGAAATTTTTCAAACAGTAACCGTGTCAGTTTAAACGTATAGTTGCACCACTTCGACTATGACCAAGTTACTATTAAGTTTGGTTTGGTTTACTTTATTTAGGTTTTATGGCATATCAACTTTTGTGGTTTATTTAATGCCGAATCCATTTTAATCCAAAAAAAGTTCTATTTCAAACAATTCAGTCTAGCATAAGTACACAGATAATTGTCAAAACATCTCTATTTCAAGCTATTCAGTTTAATCAAACAGTTCTATAATACAGTTCTATTTGAGACAATTCAGTTTAGCATAAGTCCACTGTTTAGTTTTATTTGACCCATAGATAGGACCCCATCAGTTGCAACCACTCCCGAACAGAGTGGACTTGGGAGCGATAGCAATGAAGGGGTACTAAGCATTCACAAAGCTCCCGCATTAATGTAATTTCATCTTCAGATTGTTTAGTGTCATATCCAGGACACTCGTTAGGTGGGGTCTTACCCTTCAGCAGAAAAGCAGTCGGTGTATTTTACAGCCCCAGCCGAATGGTTAGAAACGCATCATAATAACGAATGATAATAAACGAACTTATTAGGGACGTTTTCCAATAGATTCCAACGTACAAACATACCAGGGTTGGACAAAAAATTATATTTATCAGCTCTGCACAGACATCAGATGCCATCTAGAGGACTTACGACGAGCGATAGTCTGTAGAGAGGAACAGCGTGAAAGAGTTAAGGGTATCTCTGCTGTTAGCACTCATTAAATAAGGATGAGGAAGATGAGGATTTTTAGAATTTATGTTCGGATTTTTTCGAAATCTTTTAAGTTGTATTTAGTTCCCTTTAATGAAATGCCGAATGAGAAAAAGAATTCAACTATAAAAAAAAAAAATAGGATTTATTCGAGTCATTAGAATAATTATCAACTAACATTTAACGTATTAAAAGCAGTAGAGTGTAGAAATTAAAATCAATTTCATCTCGGATTCTTTTAAGTGTTCGTGTGACCTTGTGATTATGGGGTTAATTTTCTTACCACTCAGTGGGGTTTCGAATCAGGCCAGCGATATCTCATTAATTTTGTGTAAATTGGTTCTTTTCAGTGTGACAAATTCAGGAAAAAACCCCAAACCAATATAAATATATATATATATATATATGTGTGTGTGTATGTGTATATCATCATCATCATCATCATCATTATCATGTCATGCTATCAGCAAGGATATTTCTGACCCTCTCTCGCCACACCACCCTATTGTCCATTGCTTCCGGCAGGTTCTCAAGACTACATCCCGTATCGGCACAGAGTTGCTGTATGCAGGTTCGAGCTGAACGCCCTACCTTTGCTCGTCCATGTGAAGGGATCCATAGGAGTACATCAGTTATGAGCTCGTCCCAACTTCTCCAGCGGTATCCCGCATGTCTGGTACATCTAATTTTAATAGTTTTTGTGATGGGTGGTTGGTGGCCGTACAGCTGTTGCTTTGTAGGGTGCTGTCTCCAGGACTTGTTCAATATTGATTGCAGCATTCTTGAGTAATTTCCAAGCTTTTTCTCCATACGTTTAGTTAGCGTCTATCTGGTGCATCCATATAGCAGTATCGACATGACCGCTGCTTGGAAGAAACTGCGCTTCATCTTATCGGTCAGGTCTGACTTCCATATGACCGATAGCCTATCGTAGCTGTCAATGCCTTTGCTAGTCGCGTATCGATGTCTGTCTAGGTTGATGAGACACTGCTTCCTAGGCAGGTGAACTTGTCAACTACTTTCAGAGCGCTACCGTTTAGTGTGGAAATGTCACCTGTTTGATTAAAGAACATATATTCCATCTTGACATGGAGTGCCGATGTCTGCATCGGCTCGTTCCAGACTATGTCGCAGGGTTTTGGCTTGGGTGGGTGCATTTGCCAGAAGTGCAATATCATCAGCGTAGTCGGCGTCGGTAAATGTTTTTGCTGGATACATTCTGCTTCTTTCTTTTGTTAGCTTGGAACCGTTTTCTTTGATTTTATCGATAGAAGTTCGAAGCACGTAGTCTAGACAGAGGATAAAGAAGTATGGGGCTAATGTGTCGCCTTGCAGTACACCTGCTACAATGTATTTATATTATACATCGCTTTTTATACAGCATATCGGCTTCTTCAAAAAGAATTTCTATTTCTATTAATCTTTTAAAACTTCTTTGAAAATATAAATTAAACTTCAACAGTATATTCACACACACACATACACACACTCACACACACACATGCACACACATGCATACACACATACACACATACATACACACATACATATACACACATACACACACTCTCAAACACACACATATATATATATATATATATATATATATATATATATATATATATATATGTTGGTTAGGTGTATATATATATGTATATATATGGAGACACAGACTACTTTGACATTGTAGCAGGTGTACTGCAAAATTTTATCAATATCATTAATTCTAATTTTTTTTTTTAGAATAAAAAGAAATAAAAATAATTTTCCGAGCTGACACATAAATATTCTATTTTAAGAAGTTGGAAAAAAAGATCTTAAATCTTTCTAGGGTTTTGATTTTAAAAAAATCTTTTGTTTTGTCTTTGTTTTTAGAAATCTATTGCAAATACTTTACTCAAGAAAAATTTGAAATAAAAGAAAAGAACAAAATAGAAATTAAATAAAAGAAAAATGAAAACAAAAAAGAAATATTATCGAACCACAATTACGTAACTTTTTGAAACAGACTCCTATTAAAGATTACGGAACGCTAAAATGTTTCCCTTTTTTCTTCGTTTAATTTTACCATTTAATAATAATTTTCAAATGAGACATTATATCACATATATACATCGCCCTTAAAAAGGTTGAACAAAAAAAGATGGATCCATTGAACATCGTCATATTATTCATATATAAATAATACATCTACTAAATATCTTGTTTTTTTTTGTCGTCTTTTACACACACACACACACACACATATATATATATATATATATATATATATATACATATATAGCCTCTCTGTGGATGACAACATATATATATATATATATATATATGTGTGTGTGTGTGTGTCGATACGTTAAACATTGACATATTAATCAAATATAGAATAATACATCGACTGAACATTTATCATATCCACCCTTCGCATATATATATATATATATATATATATATATACTATTTACCAACCCCTCCGCTCGGGCAGGATATGACACAAGGTCAATTTTTTAAGCGGAGTTTAACAGGTTTGAATTCAGAGTTTTCCTTCTCCTAGACTAGTTGCCTAACCAAGGCTGAAGAACCTAGTCTTTCCTACTATTTACCCATAGTTGGAGGGAGAATAATTGGATTCATACCTTCCCCAAGGGTATTAGTGCTATGTGAAATGCAGTCAGTCAGGTCCAGGATTTGAACTCGTGTCGCCGTGTTCATTTCCTACGACGATAATGACTACATATAATTGATAAGACAAAAAGGAATATTACTTCTATGTTTTTGGTTGTTCTCAACTAGTTTTGATATTTGGTCTTCGTCAGAAAAAAAAGAAAAATTGTCAAAAAAAATTGTCGTTTATTATTAAAAAAATCCAGTTTATGATATATTTTCATTAGAAATCATATCGAAGCTTAAATAAAGAAAGTATAATTCATTAATTATAAATATATATATATATACGCTCCTCTCCCGGGGGTTGATCACTGGCGAAGGAAGACTGTCACCCACGTAATACAAAGCTCTTCTAACGAACTGAGTACTCCGGTATCCGATAGCGCAAAATGCAAACAAACGAAACCTAATACAAAAGGGGTTATAATTCATTTTTCTAAAACCAATCGAATAAGACGAATAAGACATGCAGGACACTGCTCGAGATGCAAGGATGAGGTCATAAGTGACGTTCTCCTAGGGACCCCTTCATATTAACGTGCAAGTGTTGGACGACGAACAAGAACAAACTAACAATAGTTCAATAGGGAGAGAGGATATAGTCTAGGTGACCGGGTGAAAGCGATGGATGATGAGGAGAGAGAGAGAGTCAGGGAAATCCGTACTAGCAGCGTTTTCCAACGATATATATATATATATATATATATAGGCTGAGCAGTATGATACTAAGTCTAACGTAAAATTGGGCAGGTTTCGATCCCAGCTTCAAGCGTCCTACGTGCCTAGCCACACTGAAATGTTGTGATACAACGAAGCAGTCTGTATGCGGATTACAATATATACGCTCCCCCATGGGGGTTGAGCACTCTGGCGAAGGAATTTACGGCTGCCACTCACATTATTCAAAGCTCTTCGAACGGTATCCGGTAAGGTATAAATGTAAACAAACGAAAGCTACTACATAATGCCTTATAATTCCTGAGCTGACGTGGTTCGCTTGTTGGCTAAGCAGTATGATACTAAGTCTAATGTCAAGTTGGGCGGGTTTCGATCCCAGCTCCAATGGTCCTACGTGTCTAGTCACACTGAAGAGTTGTGAAACAGTCTGTCTGTGGTTGACAATATATATATATATATATATATATATGTAAACTGTCATTCACAGACTGTTTTGTTGTATCATAACTGTTCATTGTGGCTAGACACGCGAGACGCTCCAAGCCGGGATCAAAACTCACCCAAAATTACGTCAGGTTGATAACATACCCCTTGACCAAGCCTGCGACTCAACGTCAACTCGGAAATTAATGAAAATGTATTAACTTTTGTTTGTTAACATTTTGCGATCGGATTCGTTGGAAAAGCTGTGCAGAAAGTGACAGAAATACCTACAGAAAACTGTAGCCTGCGCGGTGCAAGCGAGTTTAGGCAGGTGGTCATTGTAGCTCCGTTTAGTTAATCTCTTACCATTTTTTTGTCGGATACGATCGGTTAGGGTTAGGGCTTGGACTGGTGCATACTGTACATTTGCTGTTGAAGCATTTTTTACGACTGGTGAATCTGTAATTGTTACACTGAGAACGTTTGGTGCTAAATTCATGTTACGTTCCAGAGAGATAATCGATACGGCTAGGAGTAGAAAATTCTCTTTAGAACGGCATCTTTCCGATGCTGCATGAAATAAGCTCAAAATGCTTACAAAAGACGGACAGATACGTAGATAGATATAAACGATAGATAATACTATAGAACGTAATATTTTTGACAGTCCTGTTTTTTTTTTCCAATGTATATATATATATATATATACATATATATACATATATAAAAGTAATTTGGCCGACCGTAGTCAAGAGTGACCCGTAGGTTCTCTTTTCAATATCTACTACACCTTAGGTGTTGGGGAGGGCACTACATTCCCTGCATTGTTTCATTTACTTCATATTGCTGAAAGTTAAGCATGGAGGCATCAAGCACCGTTTTTTGAGTCTTTGGTATGACTTGGGATTGAACTCCGGTCTCCGGGGCCATTGGTGAACACTAACTATTATACATACACACACACACACACAGATATATATATATATATATATATATATATATATATGTATATAATTAATCATTTCTTTTAGTTCTTGTAACAAATACGTACAAAACCACACACATACACACACATAGACACATACACACACATACACACACACACACACACATAGACACATACACACACATACACACACACACACACATAGACACATACACACACATACACACACACACATAGACACATACACCCACACACACACACACACATAGACACATACACACACACACATACACTTAGATCAGCATGCTCACATGACTTCAGCAATGAAAAGGTTGTCTGAAGAAATCCGCTGAAATGGGACGTCTCTTTCTATGTGCTGACATTTTCAGAAATTTTCGAGGCGTCTTCCAAATGACATTTCGTTCTTATCTTTAAATAGAAATCGGCTTTCTTTGGAAAGGAAAAAAAAAGTTAAAAGGAAAAAAAAGTAAAATAACCTCACAAAAGAAAAAAAGAATTAAAAAATGACTTCGAAAAATTAGACTCAGCTCAATCTAGATGCCCCCCTTCAAAAAAAAGATTAAAAAATGACTTCGAAAAAATAGACTCAGCTCAATCTAGATGCCCCCCTTAAAAAAAAAATTAAAAAATGACTTCGAAAAAATAGACTCAGCTCAATCTAGATGCCCCCCTTCAAAAAAAAATTAAAAAATGACTTCGAAAAAATAGACTCAGCTCAATCTAGATGCCCCCCTTCAAAAAAAAAGATTAAAAAATGACTTCGAAAAATTAGACTCAGCTCAATCTAGATGCCCCCCTTCAAAAAAAAGATTAAAAAATGACTTCGAAAAAATAGACTCAGCTCAATCTAGATGCCCCCCTTCAAAAAAAAATTAAAAAATCACTTCGAAAAAATAGACTCAGCTCAATCTAGATGCCCCCCTTCAAAAAAAAGATTAAAAAATGACTTCGAAAAAATAGACTCAGCTCAATCTAGATGCCCCCCTTCAAAAAAAAATTAAAAAATCACTTCGAAAAAATAGACTCAGCTCAATCTAGATGCCCCCCTTAAAAAAAAAATTAAAAAATGACTTCGAAAAAATAGACTCAGCTCAATCTAGATGCCCCCCTTCAAAAAAAAGATTAAAAAATGACTTCGAAAAATTAGACTCAGCTCAATCTAGATGCCCCCCTTCAAAAAAAAGATTAAAAAATGACTTCGAAAAAATAGACTCAGCTCAATCTAGATGCCCCCCTTCAAAAAAAAGATTAAAAAATGACTTCGAAAAAATAGACTCAGCTCAATCTAGATGCCCCCCTTCAAAAAAAAATTAAAAAATCACTTCGAAAAAATAGACTCAGCTCAATCTAGATGCCCCACTTCAAAAAAAAATTAAAAAATGACTTCGAAAAATTAGACTCAGCTCAATCTCGATCCCCCCAACCAAAAAAAAAAAAATTTTAAATGACTTCGAAAAATTAGACTCAGCTCAATCTAGATGCCCCACTTCAAAAAAAAAAAATTAAAAAATAACTTCGAAAAATTAGACTCAGCTCAATCTAGATCCCCCCAACCAAAAAAATTTTTTTTTAAATGACTTCGAAAAATTAGACGCAGCTCAATCTAGATGCACCCCACCAAAAAATAACAAATTTTAAAATGACTTTGAAAAATTAGACTTAGCTCAATCTAGATGCCCCCCACAAAAAAAAAAAATTTAAAAATGACTTCGAAAAATTAGACTTAGCTCAATCTAGATCAAAAAAAAAAAAGATCGCTAAGAATGAAATTCAGTATTTCTTTTATCTTTGTTCTTTTGTTTTTGTTTCTTGTGTTGTTTTTTTTTTTATTAATTGATTGATTCATTTTATATATTTTCATTCGAAGGGAATGAGCCTGTGTTGATAAGTAAGATTATCTATCAGACTCTATTCTCTTCTCATATTACGAGGATCATAAAATAAGTTTCCAGACTCTTTTTCGTATGGCACTTTTATTGATAGTACACACATGAAACTCTGGTCCCCTTCGAAGTAATCTCCTCCGGCAGCAATGCACTTGTTGCACCGTTCCAACATCTTCTGGAAGGCCCTATGGAAGTCCTCTTGTGTGAGTATGTCAGTGAACCTTCGTCACAGCCTCTTTCATCTCCTCAACTGTTTCATAACGACAGCCTGTGAGCTTAGGGAATAACCAAAAGTCACAGGGAGCAAGGTCTACACTGTTGGGAGGCTGAGAAACTGTCTTGATGCCCATCTCGGTCAAATAGTCTGTGTGACAAACATGGAGTTGTAGACTGGTGAATTGTCCTCGTGGAAATGCCACTAACCCGATTTAAGAGTGCTGGCCTCTTCCCAAGGAATCTCTCCCTGAACTCCCTTAAAACCTCAACATAGTAACCCTAACCCGAACCCTTTGGCCAATCAACTCTGGTCTATCGACTTGTTTACTCCTCCACACCTCTCATCATCCCTCAAAGACTCCCTGCCTTCCTTGAATCTCTTATGCCACTCAAGAACTGATGCTCGATTCATGCAAGGTGGTCGAAAAGCAGTCTGAAGCATTCCATATGTTTCTGTGGCATTTTTCCAAGTTTAAAACACAATTTTACTGCATATCGTTCTTCTAAAGTGTCCTCACATCCAGATTTCATTTTTGAAATTTACCAGCTGTGACAACCAGGCTTTAGTAGGGTGTATTCCAATTGCTGCTTTAGCTGTTCATTTGAAGCTGAAATCACAAAACTTGGCCAGTCATTTCATAGGATGTATAGCAATAACATAGTGAATTTCCAAGAGTCTACGACAATTTTAAATGCCTGTACAAAAAAGTCTGGAAACTTATCGTATGCACCTCGTATATTTGGGCAAAGAAAAAATCACTACTTTATACCGCAGTATGTTTTATTTGTATGAATTTTTATATCCTAATTATCCATTTCAAAATTTTAATGATATTTCTACAAAATAATTTAGTGTTTTACCGAATATAATTCATAATTTAGTTTAAAAAATAAACTGATAGAAACCTGTTTATTTTTAATATCCATTTCAGAAAACCATGTCCTATTATTAAAAAAACCCGAAGAAGAAAAAACAAAACAAAAAACAAACAATGTATTCTTAGAAAATAACACATAATTCTAACGCACTTACAAATACAAGTCATTCCCATTTCGTTTCTGAAAGCTAATTAATATTCTGTCAGATATATTTTCCCCAATTAGTCTAAAAGAAATCAACACTTAAAAGGTTCTTTTCCCGCGGTATTTTCGCTTCAACACAAAAAAATGGTGACCTTTTCTCGATATATTTTAACGAACTTCCGAGAAGAGAAAACATTATTATTATTTTTCACAGTGCGATGGTTATTTGAGGGTACAACTTTCGTAGATTTTAACTGGAAAATAACCTTTCACGATGTTATGAAGCTTGAGACAAATCATCAGTTTCGTAAATATTCGATCAAAAAGCAACAGTATTGGTATTATCGGTTGAAAAATGTTTATGGAATCCCGAGCAATACTCTCAAAGGCTCTCCCTATTTCAACGATTTTAAAATTCATCAACTAACATTCACAGATGATGATTGAGTCAAATATCAATAGACATAGTTTAAGAGAACGTTTGTTTACGAATGAAAATGGAATCTAAGTTAGATACACAGGTAAAAACTACATAAATAGTTTCAATATCAATATTTTAAGAGCTAATATATTTAAAAAGTTCGAAGTCCCTTTAAGAGATAAACACTTCATAATTTATTGCAATATCAATCTTTTAAAAGCCAATGTATTAATAAAGTTCACAATCATTTTAAATGAGCAAACACTTTCAACTTAGTTTCATTACCAATGTTTTAAGAGCCAATGAATTAATAAAGTTTATGATTCATAAATAGCTCATTGGCCTAGTGTGTAGAGTGTTCGCCGAATGGTCCGGGAGACCTGGGTTCAATCCCAGGTCATGTCATACCAAAGACTTTAAAAATAGTGCTTGATACCTCCTTTCTTAACACTCAGCAATATACGGTACGTATTAAGGGTAAAGTGGAGCAATCTAGAGAAAGGACTAACACCCTCTCCGCCACTTCGGTGGAGTAGCTATTGAAAAGGGAGCCTTCTGGTCGCCCTTGACTAAAGGGAGACAACTTTACTTACTTACGATCATTTTAGAGAAACTCTTTATATTTATTTATCATATGAATGCTTTAAACGCCAATGTATTGATAAAGTTCAGAGTCAATTGAAACAAGAAAACTGTTCATAATTTGGAGGAATGTCAGTGTGTTGCATAGCCACATAATACATATGTAACTATACACCTATACGAGCAGTAACATATTCAACGCAATAAAGATGAGCGGACACAGTTCTTTAGAAAAATACACCTCTCACTTTATTCGAAAGGGTTCGAAAGGGTTACGAAAGGTATTATCTGTGAGAGGTGAGTTGGAGACTGTGCAGAACTGCAACATATCGACACCCCTCCAACTCTTCTGGCTATAACAGCATTTCTTTCCCGTTCTCCTGGGCTGCTCAACCGGGGGCCTGGTGGCCCAGCCTCTGCTGGGACATGGTTCTCATTCCAGCATCTTCTCTCCAACTGATCTCAACTTCCTGTCACCAGGGTTATATAATAATTTGTCGCTCACCTACTTCTTGCGAGCGTCACATTTCACACTCAATTCAACCCGTCAACAGTCAAAGTTTTCCCCCGACATCCCCGACCGGACGCACCTGTTACTTACACAGGTGCATTTCCCATTTTGACAGCTCGGCCGAGGTCAATATGCTACAAGTGTTTAATGAATCAATGTATTAATCAAGTAAATGTTAAACTTAATCTCAAACAAATTTTTTGACCCATAGATGTGACCCTACCCAATACTATCATTCTGAGTCTGAATGTACGCAAAAGTAGTTGTAACAAAGGGAACCAGAGTTCGTTAGAGCCTTAGAACCAGATAAAGTTTAGTACCATTCCCAATACACTTTCTACGTTGTTAGGTACGTCTTCCTGCAAGGGGTAGAAATCAGGGTTTTCTTGGTTGTATAGTAAGTTTGGTTTTATTTGGTTTCATACCACATCAGCCATTGATGGTTATTTAATGCCAAATCCGGTTTATACATATTAGAACACGACATCTAACATGGATGACTTCAAAACGATCTGTATATACGAAAACTTACCAATCTTTGCGTATTTCTATAAAAGACAGGGGAATTTTTCTCGTCTCTTGAAAAAATCCAACCTTTTCAAATACCTTTCCACGTGCCAAACACGTACTTAATAGTTTTAAATTAAGAACGCTATGTACACTTTTGTATCTTTTCGTTGAATACATTGTACTTGCACCTGTTATTTCGACAAGCATCCATCACTGTGTGAACAATTTTCCTGATATCAAAGTCCTGATGATGGTTATTGAAACCGAAACGTTTAACGTTGGCTTTACATCACAATAAATTCACCTATTTGGATTATTCTGTTTTACTACTTTCTTCGTACTGTTGGACCCAGCTATGGGTTAAATAGTACCACAACTTTTCTTCAAGAAGAATGACTTTGGCATTAAATAACCTATAAGGGTTGATATGACATTAAAATCAAAGAAGCCAAAGCAAATCATACTGTCGGGTTTAGATCAATATTTACTTTCATATTGTAACACTATAATTTGGTCCGAGAGTGTTCGCCAATGGCCTGGGAGACCTGGGTTCAATCCCACGTCAAGTCATACCAAAGACTCAAAAAATGGTACTTGATGATACCTTGCTTAACACTCAGCATTATAAGGTAAGGATCAAGGGTAAAGTGGAGAAATCCAGGGAAAGGAGTAGCGCCCTCCCCTACGCCTCGGTGTAGTAGCTATCGAAAAGGAGCCTTCGGGTCACCCTCGACTACGGTCGGCAACTTTACTTACTTACCGGTACCTAACAATATGCTTGATATATTTGCATGGCGCCAGATGTAATACCATTGCTTGGCCGTGGGTGTTTAGAGTCGAATCCAACGTCTGAATATGCCGTGGGTTTTCAGGGTCGAATCCTACGTCTGGCTATGCTGTAGATTTTCAGGCACTAAATGTGAACATATCATTTGGTCCGGCACAAAATGTAACTCTATGGTGTGCACCGTCTGGGCACCAATCTTGGGTACCGTACCAAATTTATAGGGTGGAACGATAAAATTGTCATCCTAAAGAAAACAACATTACAGATTTATTTTAAAACATTTATTGAAAAAATCAATTCTCGTAACTTAATAATGTAGTAGAGCTGACATCGACAGGGTGGAACGATAAAATTGTCGTCCTATAAAACAACACTGCAGATTTATTTTAAAACTTTTATTGAAAAAATCAATTCAGCTAACTTGATTATGTTGTAGAGCTGACATCTATAAAATGTAGCCGCCGTCAGCCTCAATCACCGCCTCGATACGGATCCGGAACTGGGAGCATGCCTTTTCAACAAGCGCCGGTGGGAGCTCGGTGAATTCTCAGCGGATGGCAGCGATCAGGCTGGTTCTGGTGTTGTGGGATGTCATGTTGGTGATGTTCTTGACGTATGACCAAACGAAGTAGTCCAGCGGGTTCAGGTCGGGGGAAGAGGGGGCCAGTGAGAGAAGGGTACGAAGTTGTAGCATTCCTTCTGAAACCAAGACTGGGTCTCTTTGGACTTGTGGGCCGGCGCCGAGTCCTGCTGCCACACCCAGGGTCTGCCACCGGCCACCTGATTGCACCAGGGGATCACCACACTCTTCAGCACATCCAGGTACACTTTGGTGTTGACTTTCAAGCCGACTTCGAAGATGTGCGGTGGCATGATGAGGCTCTCGCTTGAAACCACACCAAAGACCATAACCGTAGCCGGAAACTTGGTTTTCATCACTCTGGGCACGTTGAACCATCCGGATTTGCATTTTGAGGGTGCTGACAATGGTCCTGTTGTCATAAGTTGGATCTGTAGAGAGCATGAGTTGTACAGCGGTGCATCTCCGCTCTCGCTCATTGAACATTGTGTCACTTTCAGACATGATAGAGGGCTCCTATCGCTGTTGGGATGTGTACACAGTTGGCCAACTAGTAGATGGTCTGCAACAAAAACGGAAAACTGGTTTTCATTAAACGGAAATGGAGTCATGTCTTTTTTCTAGGGCGACAATTTTATCGTTTCACCCTGTAGTACTATGGTTTGGCCTGGCACCAGTGATAACACTATCGATTGGTCTGGTTTCAAATATGATACTATGTTTAGGGGTCGGTTACCATTTGTAACGCTACCGTTTGGATACAGTACCAAATGTAACATATTTTGGTACGGCACCGCTGTAACAATATCGTGTTCTCCGATACCCAACGCCGGTACCAGCACCAAAGCATATTCCGTTGTACTGAACAACACTTGTTGCACCAAATATAATAATAATGATTGGTCTTATCCTGTTATCGGCGCCAAATGCGTTCCCAGATAGTTTGTTTATCAATCTTCTCAGTGCCCACGCTGTGTTTGAAAAATCCATCATTAGGGAATGACACAATCCATCTGAAACTTCTTCTGAAGGTCAGGGTGATTCATTAGAATACAGTCGCCTGAGGTTGGCAACTCAAAAACAAGAAGAACTCTCTATCAACGATTAACAATCACTGATTGTTCGATGTTTAGATTGCATACAGTAGCACAAGAGACAGAGACAGAGAGCGACAGAGAGAAGGACAGAGAGAGGATTTGTAAGGATCTATGAACAGACACAAAGTATCAAGACAGAACTCTGAATGCCAACTTCTAACTACTCCCACTAACCGACTGAAAAATTTTGCAAGATTCACTATTTTTTAAATATATTTGAATTCAGGATATCAGTAGGGTGATGTCATCTTGCGAAGTTATTGCGCCACTCACACGTGTTTAAATTCATTGTTTTTATTTACTCAATCAAACCTGTGACATGATTGCTTTGCCCACTCGGCTGGGGTTGCAGAATACACCGACTTCATCTTTGCAGAAAGGTAAGAACCTCCAACGAGTGTCCTAGATATGACACTAAACAATCTGATGGTGAACTTTCAGTAATGCTATAGCTTTAGGAAATGCAGAGTAACCCTACATTGCATTCGGTCCCAGGTCCACTCTGACCAGGAGTGATAGCAACTAATAAAGCCCAATCTATGAGTCGAATAGAACTAAACTGCATACTTATGCTAAACTGAAATACTTGAAATAGAACTGTTTTGACATATAAACTGCGTACTTACGCTAAACTGAATTGTTTAAAATGGAACTGTTTTTGATATTGAAGCTGTATTTACGCTGAACTGAATTGTTTAAAATAGAACTGTTTTGGCATTTAACTGTGTGTGGACGAAAACTATGCTTATACTAAACTGATTTGTTTGAATTAGAACTGTTTGACTAAAGTGAATAGCTTAAAATTGAAATGTTTTTGACAATTAAATTGTGAATTTATATTAAACTGAGTTGTTTGAAAAAGAACTGATTATTTGTATGAAAATGGATTTGGCATTAAATAACCTACAAAGGTTGATATGCCATAAAACCCAATTAACCAACTAACCAATGTGATCGCTTTTTTTTTTACCTGTGCCTGCAGCAAAATTTTGGCCAATGACAGGTATTGATAGCGACAATATTAAATTCCCCGACAAAGTTAGATCGCTGAAAATTATCACCATTTGAATTGATTTGTATTTGGTCGGTTTCTTTAGTGATATATCAACCTTCTTGGGTTATTTAATGCCAGATCGATCCTCCGAGAAGGACAGCTGTGGTACTATTTACCTTACAGCTAAGGAATTTCGCACTATTCCTAAAAGATGTTAGTTCGAAAGGGAACCTAACAGCGCGACTGAGGTTCGAACTAGCATATCAAGATGTCGCAGGCTACTACACCACTGTGACTCCCCTTTTCACTGGTATAAGAAGTACCTCTAAGAAGAAAAGAAATATGTTAAACGGATTATCGATGAGCCGTCTTAGTTTGCCCTTATTTCATATAGCGTTAAGATCCTTGGGAAATGAAAGAACTAATATATACCTCCAGATATGGGAAAATATTAGGGGAGGACTAGTTTTTCTAATTTTCATATTGCAACCGGTTTTGAAGAAGCAAATTCTGAATTGCCAATTTCCAATTTATATCTATATATATATATATATATATATATTTAATGAACTCACAAAAACAATAAAACAGCGTATTTCACCATACTTGCCTCGCAAATATAACATAAAATCTATACATGAATTAATTCAAGTTTTCCATACAATTAAACCCAATAATGGTATATTAGCCTCACTGGATGTTGAAAATTTATTCACTAATGTACCTGTTAATGAAACAGTTAATATTATCATAAATAATATTTATAACAACCCATCTCTCCCTCCTCTTAAAATCCAACCTAATATACTTCAGAAACTACTCCTAGCATGCGCTACTGAGGTTCCATTCCATGACTATCTTGGTAATATTTACGTTCAGACAGATGGCGTATCTATGGGGTTTGTCCTGAGCCAATTTTGAGTAATTTCTACATGTCCGACCTCGAAAATAGAATTTTAATTGCATAAAAAAACCCTCCAATATACCTAAGATATATTGATGATATCCTTATTCTTGCTAATAATATTAACGAAATCAACATGATACAAGACAGCTTCCAAAAAAATTCAGTTCTTAATTTTACTCATGAACTTAACAAAAACAATAAAATTCCCTTTTTAGATATTCTCATTGATACTAACAACAATAATAATTTCACTACCTCTACTTACAAAAACACCTCTAATGACAACTCCTGTACCCTGAACTTTAAAAGTGATTGCCTCTTTAGGTATAAAAAAAGCAATTATTAATAACCTTATATCCCGTGCCAAACTGATCTCCTCCTCCAAAACAATATTTTATAAAGATATAAAAAAACATAAAACAGGCTCTTATCAATAATGGGTTTCCTAACTCTATTGTTGATGAACAAATTAAACAGATGATTAAAAACTGTACTACTCCACCCAGTCAACAAACATATATCAACCATTTTTTTTACCGTAACCAAATGCACTACAATTATAAATCAGATTGTAACATATTGACCTCTGACCCGGCCGAGCTGTCAGATGAGAAGTGCACCAGTGTAAATAACAGGTGCATCCGGTCGAAGATAGTGGGGGATCACCTTGACTGTCGACGTGTTGAATTGAGTGCGAATTGTGACGCCACAGGAAGCAGGTGGACGTGAAATAGTTATATAACCAAGGTGCGACAGGAAGTCGATCAGTTGGAGATCAGAGAGTGAAGTCAGTGTTCCAGTTCGAGGAACAGAGGCTGGGCCTCCAGGCCCCCGGTTGAGCAGCCCAGGAGAACGGGAAAGAAATGCTGTTATAGCCAGAAGAGTTGGAGGGGTGTCGATATGTTGCAGTTCTGCACAGTCTCCAACTCACCTCTCACAGATAATACCTTTCGTAACCCTTTCGAACCCTTTCAAATAAAGTGAGAGGTATATTTTTCTAAAGAACTGTGTCCGCTCGTCTTTATTGTGTTGACTATGTTTCTGCATACATATGAGTATGTTACAAGATGAAAAAATATTAAAAACATTGAAAAAAAATAGAAACATACTCCGACTGATCCTAATAAAAAGATAAAACTTATTATATATTATAATAAATTTGAAACCTCCAACTAAGTCATTAAAAATAATTCCTCTCCTTCGATTGGTGTTTTGCAAAAAAAAACAACGTTATATATCAATTTAAATGTCGTTTAGGAGATTGTATCTCCGAAAATGATAATATATATATTGGTTTAACCTCAACTACCCTGTCGAGGAGACTTACAATGGATCTTTCTGATACAAGTTCCATAACACAGTATTTAAAAAAAGCATTCCTGCCCAACAACAGATATACGGAAAATTTTAACCGAAAACACAACAATATTAGAACATCAAAATAACAAAGAAAAACTACAGATTCTCAAAGCACTACATATTAGGAACATGCAACCCAAACTTAACGGAATTAATTTTCAAACAAGTGCCAATGTACTTAAATGTCTTTAGGTACTGACACTATTTATAGAAACAATTTAAAAAGTAATCGCTACACACTGCATCGGCACAGACGTTCTTCTTCTTCTTACAAAGTAGTAATGTACATACAAAAGTTACATCCCTTTTGTGATACATCCTCCCCTAATGATGGCCCAAAGTCGGACAGAAAGTACTTGGGAAAAAACAATTATAGGAAATATATCAATCAATTCCCGCTGAATACTATAAAATCAATACGGCAATATGAAAGGATTAACACGAAAACATGTAGACAGAAAATGTCTATTATGTTCTACTAAATTTGTACACACACACACACACACACATATATATATATATATATATATTGTCATCCACAGACAGACTGTTTCGTTGTATCACAACTCTTCAGTGTGGCTAGACAGGTAGTACACTTGAAGCTGAGATTGAAACCCTCCCAATTTTACGTTAGACTTAGTATCATACTGCTCAGCTATCAATCGACATCCGTCAGCTCGGGAATTATAAGGCATTATGTTATAGCTTTCGTTTGTTTACATTTTGCCTTACCGGATACCAGAGTGCTCAGTTCATAAGAAGAGCTTTGCATTACGGAAGTGACAGCCGTTAATTCCTTCCCTAGAGTGCTCAACACCCCCCGGGAGGCGAGCGTATTCATAGTCATCCACAGACCGACTGTTTCGTTGTATCAAAACTCTTCAGTGTGGCTAGACACGTAGGACGCTTGAAGCTGGGATTGAAACCCGCCCAACTTTACGTTAGACTTAGTATCATACCACTCATAAGCATATATATATATATATATATAGAAGTATTATTTTGTTTTACTTGATTTGATTTCTTTGTTTAATGTCATGTCAATCTTCGTAGGTTATGCAAATTTGGTTTGGGCCTGTAGAATATACAGACTGCATCTCTGCAGAGGGGTATGAACACTCCCAACAAGTGGTCTGGATATGGCTAGGCTCCCGTAATCCTAGACCTTTGAGTAGTGCATAGTATTGTTATTGGTCCCAGGCCCCGAGAAGTAGTACCTGATAGGGTCCTATCTATGGGTCAAATAGAACTGTTTTATATTTAAACTGTGCGTAAACAAATGACGTATGTTTGATTGAATTTTAAGAAATAAGACTGATATTTTAACTTTCGGTAAACAAATGACTCATACTTAATTGAATTGTTTGTTATACATCGCATTTCCTGGAACCATTTAACGGTGTGCAAACAAATGAGTAATGTTGAATAAAATAATTAGTGTTAAACAGCAAAACTTGTAACCATTTCAAAGTTAGCAAACTAATGATTAATATTGAATCAAAGCATAAGTGTTAGATAACAATCATTGAAACCATTCATGATAGATAGGTAGATAGATCATCAAACAAATAAACTATTAGATATAAATGTGAAAACGGAAATTGATAAAAAGATATGAACAGACTGATAGATAGATTTAAAGAGAGGGAGAGATAGAGAGAGAGAGAGAGAGAGAGAGAGAGAGCGATGTTATATTTTGACCCTCGACCGAGCCGTCAATCAAGAGATGCACCAGTGTAAATAAGCGGAAGAACAGCGGAAGCAGGTGGACGTAAGATAATAATATAACCAGGTGCCCAGACGGTTCGAGTCAGTTGGAGACAAGATGCCGAGGTGAGAGCCAGTGGCAGACAGAGGGCTTTGGGCCTTCAGTGACCCACGGTTGAGCAACCCCAGCCAAGATGAGGAAGAAGTGCTGCTATGGTCGCGAAAAGGTTTGGGTCCATATAGCAGTCTTTCCCTGTCTCCAACTCATCCCTCACGCACAACAAACATCACCCTTTCGAAAATAAAGTGTGAGAGATTTATATTTTTATTAAGAAGTGTGTTTGTTCGTTCGTTGAAGTTCGTATATTGTGATTGATTATGTTTCAGCTTATATTTATAGTTGTGTATGTATTACGGTATACAACAGCGAGAGAGAGAGAGAGAGAGAGAGAGAGAGAGATCTTTTTTTTATCCCAGCCGATTCAAGCCTACAGTAGAATACATGACCAAGAACTGCATCTACACCATCCCATGTTGTTGCGGTACGGGTCCATTAAAACGATACATACCGCCCACTAAAAGTAAGGCTAAATGAACACCAAAAAGCAATATGTCGGGGAGAAATTGAAAAGTCAATTATGGCAGACCATATATAGAAGAAAAAGGAAAACCGTCGGATCATTGTGGGATCAGGCTAAAATAATTGACTGAGAAGAACAGTGGAAGATTAGACGTCTCAAAGAAATGGCGCACATGTTAGTCTACAGTGTCCTTTTGAGTAGACCCAGTATAGAGATGAATACAATGTGGGATCCATTAATCAAAAAATGTAATATGAGCTATGGTAAAAAAAAAATTCTCCACCAAGGACACATGGCGCAGTGGACGAGGCGTTTAGTTGGAAGGTGCTTCTGAGTGAAATCATTTGGAGGTTGCTGGTTCAATCTCAACAACAGGTAAGAATAATAAGAAATACTTACTATAACTTAACACTTGTACTCAGATATGGTTAACAGAATTGGAACAGTCTGCCCCTGTAGTTCAAATAAATGGTTCAGTCCGAGATTCTCTGAAGACTGCTGAGTTTGACATGAAACGCCTGAAGAAGGCCGGGGGGCACATCGGCTGAAAAGTTGTGATTATAACAATAAGGTCAATAATCCGAATATTCTAAATAAAAATTGTTTAGCAGTATTTACTCTCTTATTTCAATGACTTCATTATATATATATATATATATATATATATATATATATATATATATACATATCATCATTATCATCATGTCGTGCCGCCAGCACGGATATCCCTGACACTCTCTCGCCTGTTCTCCCTATCGTTCATCGCCTCTGGCTGGTCTCCAGGGCTACATCCCATATCCTCACATAGCTGCTATATGTATGTTTGAGCCGGTCATCCTGCTTTTGCTCGGCCATATGTGGGGGTCCATAGGAGTACATCACTTATGAGCTCGTCTCTGCTTCTTCAGCAGTGCCCTGCATGTCTAGTTCGTCTAACTATATATATATATATATATATATATATAATGAAGCTATGAAAATAAGAGAATCAATACCGCTTCGAAAGAGACGTTAAAAGCGAGACTGGAGTTCTGATTCGCTTTAATTTTGTAAGTTACATCAGTCATATATAGGGCTTTTAAACTTTACCATGTCTAATTACTGGAGCCGAAATATCCTTTATTCAATGAACGGCACATGTTGCTAAAACATTGGAGAGTCATAATGGAATAAACAGCAAAAAGGTGAGCATTTCACGTCGCGTAGTGACAAACGTTCTAGACAGTGACTGACCAGCTATTACGTTCACTTTTGGACTAATACACCAAAGAATGTTATGAACCCCCTTATCGTTCGTATCTTCGTATCTATCAGTCTATTCCAGCCTCCATCTCTATATATTTATCCGTTAAAAATTATTATTCATTATCTATCAATCTACATCAGTTTGTTCAGTAAATCCCTAAGTCAGTTCCTATCGATCATGACTGTCAGAGGGAATTTCCGTCAACCAAACAAATCGCTAATTACTGCTGGTAATGAATAAGTTCATTGAACTTATTACTTAGACAAAAATTAAGTGAGAAATCTCAACAACCGTCTTGTGCAGTGCGTTTAGGTTAAATTGCACATTTGCGATATACCGATTCAATCTGATATTGCAATCATTCAAAGAACAGTTGCATCGCTTTTATCACAACGTTTCATTCGCTGTATTTATTCGCTATTCTATAGTTTTCTATTAGCTATTGTAATTGATGCAACGTACGGAACGAAAGCAAATTCGAACACCAGTCTCGGTATTAATTTCTCTTTCGCTTTTTCTTCAATCTACGTATCAAATATAACGACTTCTATTTTCTTCCAAATGTAGCTTTGGCATTACATAACCCAAAATTTTGATATACCATTAAACTATATAACTGAGAAGCTACATAATGAAATATTTAAATTCCAATAAAGTGATGGTCTTAGAACAAAATTTTAACTCAAGAAGTTACGATTTTTTCAGAGACGCAACATTCACTATCTTCGAAAGAATCGAAAAAATTAGACAACACATTAGAAAATATTACAGTGATGATTGAAATACTCGAAGAAAAATAGAGAAAAATTTTATCAACACTAACTCCAAATGGATTTAACATCAAACTGAATGGCTCAGATTTGAAAGAGGATGGACAGAATTGGGTGACACAAATACGACTAAATAAGTTAAAAAAAAAAAAAAAGAAGCAATCACAACTTGTTTTTAATACACCCGAGCCAAGTTTAAAAACATATAATTTGCCAGATGTCCTGATAACAGATATATAAAGGTCAGTTGGAGACAATTGGATTTCAGGAAAAAATCATTCTACAAATGGATAGGATTTGTCTCCATATGGGGTTTGGTTTGGTTTTATGGCATATCAACCATTGTTGGTTATTTAAAGCCAAATCCTCTTTATACGTATACGAAGTGCATAAGATAAGTTTCCAGAGTTTTTTTTTGTATAGGCACTTTTATTGATAGTACTCACATGAAACTCTTGTCCCCTTCGAAGTAATCTCCTCCAGCTGCAATGCACTTGTTGTACCGTTCCAACAACTTCTGGAAGGCCCCATGGAAGTCCTCTTGTGTGAGCGTGTCAATAACCTTCGTCACAGCCTCTTTCATCTCCTCAATTGTCTCATAACAACAGCCTGTGAGCTTAGGGAATAACCAAAAGTCACTGAGAGCAAAGTCTGGACTATAAGGAGGGTTAGGAACTGTCTTGATGCCCATCTTGCTCAAATAGTCTGTGACAATGATAGAGTTGTGGACTGGTGTATTGTCCTGGTGGAAATGCCACTAACCCGATTTAAAGAGCGCTGGCCTTTTCCGACGGAATCTCTTCCTGAACTCCTTTAAAACCTCAACTTAGTAACCCTAACCCTAACCCTTTGGCCTATCAACTCTGGTCTATTAACTTCCTTACTCCTCCCACACCTCTCATCTTTCCTCGCAGACTCCCTGCCTTCCTTGAATTTCTTATGCGACTCAAAAACTGATGCTCAATTCATGCAGGATGATCGTAAAGTAGTCTGAGGTATTACATACGTTTCTGTGGCATTTTTTCCAAGTTTAAAACATAATTGTATTGCATATCGTTCTTCTAAAGTGTCCCCACGTCCAGATTGCATTTTTGAAATTCACCAGCCGTGACAATCAGGCTTTAGTAGGGAGTATTCTAATTGCTGTTGAAGCTGTTCAGTTGAACCTGAAAATATAAAAATAGGTCAGTCATCTCATAAGATGTATAGCAATAATATACTGAATTTTCGAGAGTCTATGAGAATTTTAAAGTCATCTCATAAGATGTATAGCAATAACATACTACCACAATTTTAAACACCTGTACAAAAAAATCTGGAAACTTATCGTATGCACCTTGTATATCAAATATATAGGATCTGGTTTGGTTCAGCTTTATGGTAAATCAGCCATTGTAGGCTGTTTGATGACAAATCCATTTTTATACATATAAACAGTTCCTTTTCAAACAATTCAGTTTAGCATAAGTACAGTTTTTTTCACCCTCGGTAAAATATAAAACAGTTCTATTTCTCACTACTCAGATTAGCATAAGTACACATGTATTTGTTGCAAAAGCACTTTTTTATGTGAGTCCGGGCGCAGGACTGTAGCCCACACACGCCCTGAGGTTCCAAAAGTACCATCAGCCCCGTCGGCATTCTCCTAAAAAGAGGCCCCTCAGGTGCTACGCGATAAACTTCGCCCCTCCGGAAAAGTTTAGAGACTCGAGGGACTGTCCTTTGAGGCTCAAAGAGCGCCGGTCTTTCCGCGTGTGACATAAATGTCAGCTCCTTGAAATCCATGTCAGACGGCCGAGAACCAAATGCCACCGGAACCAGGACACAACCAATCTGAACCGTGTACCTGTGAACATGACTGGCTGAAGTGTGTCACATCCCAGCACCCAGGAGTGCGTTGTTAAAAAGAAACACACTTTCATAAGTACACAATTCATTTCTATCTGACCAATCAGTAAGATCCTATCAGGTGTTACCACTCCGGGTCAGAGTGGACATGGGAGCAATGGCAATAAAGGTGTAGTCTGCATTCCTCAAAGCTCCAAGATTACTGCAACCTTACCATCAGATTGTTTAGTGTCATATCAGAGAAGAAGTCGGTGTATTTTACAGTTCCAGCTCACTGGGCAAGCAACGCCTCCAGGATCTTTTTTCACTCATATCATATTAACCCTTTAATAACCTTCTGAAATAACTTTTTTTCTCCAAAAACTTTTTTCCTAAAGATCGAAATTGATTGAGTGCAATCAAAAAAGCATTAACACGAAAGAAATATTCCTATGCGTTTTATCACCATTGTTTATATATATATATATATATATATATATATATCGGGAAAAAAAGTGTTTTCATATTTAAAATGTACAAATATTTTAAAATCGATTTAAAATTCCTAAAAGAATTCTAAAAAGGAGTCCCTTTGTTTCATCTACCAATCACCCGGGAATTTTATACCGGAAGGAGGTAAAAATTCTCCATTTTCTTTTTCCTTTCTTCTTTTTTTCCCCTCCTCTTTGCCTTGTTGCTGTCCAGAACTCATTTCTTGAAATCTGCACGTTCTTGGGAATAAGATTCCCTGATGAGACGGAAACGAAATAAAGGGACCCTTTTTTCAGAATTTTTTAAAGATATTTTCTATCGATTTGAAAATATTTTATACCTTTTAAATATGAACTGGCTTTTAAAAGTACTTTTCCAATTCTTCAAGTACCGCAAAATATTCCTACACACACACACACACACACACACACACACACACACATATATATATATATATATATATATATATATATATATATGTGTGTGTGTGTGTGTGTCTGTGTGTGTGATACAACCCATGAATAAGTACACCCCCACATTAAAAATCTTCCCAAACCAAAGATAACAGGATTTTATAATGTCTATTCGAACATTATACAATCAAAACGAACATTATTAGGTGTTATTTAAAAACAAACTATGCAAGATTGATATTTTTGCACATACCATAAAGGTTATCGTAGTAGTAAGTGGACTCAACTACCGATAAGCCCTGTCGGTGGGGCTTAGTACATGCTGCGGGTTGTAAGTCCTCTGCCACCTTCCCCCCAAAAAATTAGCATCCTGGGTATAAAACTGAACTTACGACAAACGATTCAGGGCTTTTAAATCTGAATCTGGAACAGGTTACATCAAGCGATAAAAATGAAAATGCCCTTGGTCTAATTGTTATGTTTTGACCTTCGACCCGGCCCAAAAAATGCTATTCCAGGGTGATGCACCGGAAGGAAGTGACACATTCCAATGACCAGTAATCGAAAGAGATCACGTTGGCGGATTAAGGCTTATTATATGGGACAAGGTGAAGGTCCCACTGTGCCAATACAGACTGATGCACCGGAAGAGAGTGACCTCTGAACAGCATGGCAGTTATTTCCGCTTGATGACGATTAAACATTCGATTTCAAAGATCCAGTGGGCGATCGTGTGGGCGTTGAATTTTTATATAACTCAATTGAGTTCGAGTCCAAGAAGCAGTTGCCAGGAGAGTTCAAGACAGTTAGAGACGAGGTGTGGTAGGGAAAGCCACACCCGACCGAGGGGGTCCTCGGGAACCCCGATGGAGTGGACCCCAGCATCAGGAGAACAAGAAAAACACAACGTGACGGTCATAACAGTGGGGTCAAGATATTACAGTTTATGTTCGGTCTCCAACTCCCTCTCACATGCAAACCTTGAACAACCCTTTCGAACCCTTGTAATAAAGTGAGCGGTATATATTTTGTTAAAGAATTCTTCATGCGTCTTCCTTCCTGCGTATTTATCCTTGCGTCTGTTATCATTGCATGGTTTATTTCTGCGTGCGTCTGTTTATTTATCGTGTCGTTGTGATGCAGTAGATGAGTATATAACATAATGGCTATTTTGGTACGAAATCGACCCGGCGACGCGAGTTCAAATCGAAGACTAGGCTGATAGCATTTCACATAGCCCTAATGCCTTTAGGAAAGGTACGTATCCATTTAGTTTCCCTGCAGCTATGGTTAAATAGTAGGATAGACTGGGTTCTTTTGACTTAGTAATGCAACCAATGTGGGAGAAGGAAAATACTGAATTCAAACCAGCTAAACTCCGCT
Organism: Sepioteuthis lessoniana; assembly: GCA_963585895.1. Classification (NCBI taxonomy): domain Eukaryota; kingdom Metazoa; phylum Mollusca; class Cephalopoda; order Myopsida; family Loliginidae; genus Sepioteuthis; species Sepioteuthis lessoniana. The sequence goes on from OY757935.1 coordinate 8,522,586, forward strand.
TAAAAACTTATTTTATGTCACTTCTGGCTTGTGCAGAGGGGTCAGCAAATACTAACCGCAAGTCCCAGTCGTCAAACCGCCCAAATAAGCAACACAAAAACTTTCAATAGAAAAGAAAAACAGTATCAAATTACATATGTATCATATAAGTGAATTGCACTGGTGTGCGATTAGATAGGTTATCAAAAAATGCCGGCATTTGGAAGAGCGATAAACTGACAAAGTTCCTCATCTCGTCCGGTAGACTTTGCGTAACAAGATACGATTACTCTAGCCACAACCTATCAAAACAGCAGTTAACAATAACTTACCATTGTCACCAGACTCGATCGTAGGGGGTGGGGAAGTGGCCCGACGATAACGCCCACACTAAGCAGAAATGGTTATTGGGTATTAAACCTATAAAATATAATTTTCTTTTTGTGGCTGGGGTATAAGGAGATAAGTGTTTCCGTGTGCAAATAGGATAGAGAACCTTTTAGTGATACGGTTAGAGTCGGTTCCAACAGGAAATAAAAAGCTACTCAACTCGTTGTGTCCATTATCCAATTCCGCCTACTTTAACAGTCTCACAAACTATCCTGTTGTGTTCGCCGTGTTTACAGTTTATCCCCTTGGTAGATTATTTATTGCCAAGTTATATATATATATATATATATATATATATATATGAACAATTTTATTTGACCCATAGATGGGACCTTAAGAGGTACTACCAGTCTGGGTCAGACCTGTACTCCACATTCCCCCAAAGCTTCAGTATTGGAGCTTCAACATGATATGGTTTAGTTTCATATACAGGATACTCCTTTTGGTTGGATGTGTTTCCCCTTTGCAGAGATGCAGTCAGCGTTTTCTACAGCCTAAGACGCCTGGATTGCAAAGAAGGTCGATGAAAAAAGCCAAGCAAGTCCACAACGTCGACCACATCAGAAATGGTGGATTCAGTTAATGTGATCATTTAGACTGAAGTGTTATAATCGAGAAGATTTCTGAACAACTGAGAACTTTTGTGGATACAGCCCATGTATGACCTCGCTCTTTCTAAAGTCAGCTTTTGTTGGGTTCCCAAAATGTTCTAACCAAAGAAGAAACAGATAAAAGTCCAGTTGGCTAAGAGCAACTTAGTTGAGAAAGGCTGACTCATCCTTCTTAAAGTCAGGGACTGGCTTTCTCTGATTTCAAAACGTTTTGCTCCTTTCATCATCATCATCATCATCATGACATGCCGCTTGCACGGATATCCTTGACCCTCTCTCGCCACTTCTCCCTATCGTTCATCGCCTACAGCAGGTCTTCAGGGCTACATCCTGTATTCTCACATAGCTGCGGTATGTATAATCGAACTGGTCGCCCTGCTTTTGCTCGGCCATATGTGGGGGTCCATAGGAGTACATCACTTATGAGCTCGTCCCTGCTTCTCCAGCAGTGTCCTGCGTGTTTGCTTCTTCTCAGAAAGAGTTTCCCGGTGAGGATGGAGTGGAGGGCCCCATGAACAAATGTCAAAAAACTCAATCCAAATATTTACTGTCGGAATACAAATATATTTTTTTTTCTGTTGAGAGAAATGTGCTTTAACGAATGGAGATTATACGGAAAAATAAAAGCAAACTTTTTTTCCTGGCTACACTTGTAACCACTTGATTGAAAATTTAACCTAATTTATTGAAGGACACACACACACATACACACACAAACACGCTCATATTTAAAATAGGATAGCATTGATACAGAAATTCTACATAGTAAGTATCCAATTATGTACTGCTGTCTGTGTAATAATGAGAAGCGTGATCTTGTTGGTGTGGCATTCTGGGAATGGTGGTCTAATTTGTGTGGCATTCTGGAAATGATGGTCTAGTTCGTGTGGCATTCTGGAAATGGTGGTCTAGTTCTTGTTGTATTCTGTGAATGGTGGTCTAGTTTGTGTGGCATTCGGGTAACGGTGGTCTAGTTTGTGTGGCTGTCTGATAACGGGGCTCTAGTTTGTGTTGCATTCTGGGAACAGTGATCTAATTTGTGTGGCATTCTGGTAACGGGGTTCTAGTTTCTGTGGCAATCTTGGACCGGGGTCTAGTTTGTAACAAGTGCATATTTATTTGTTTCCACGTATTAATTTTTTGATTTATTTATTATTTACCCTGGTACGATTAATTCATGTCAGTTTTTTGTGCATAGTTAAAGCATATCCGTATTACTGTATGGCTGCACAACGTGTACTTTTAACAAAATGCCTGGAGAAAAAGCTTGTCGAGAACTAAACCAAAAACGACGCCTACTTTTCTGGAGATACTCTGGAAGTAGCACCTCACAGAAAACCGCTGTTCAGGTAGTGGCCTCCAATTTCGCAAAAATTCCAAGTAATGTGAGCAACACATACTGGGTATTGTTTGAGAAGTAAGGGTGGACTAATAAGAGGTATTCTTCTATGGTCTCCTACACCTGGACATACCAATTTTGATGGAACATGAAAAACTTGCATTTATCAGCTATGTACGGACACCGAATGCCGTCTACAGGACTCGCCGAGAGCTAAGTTTGATAGGGATGAATCGATGACGAGAGAATGTTCTGGGAAACGGTGCTATCGGCACGTTTTCATGATGATGATGAGGTTGAATATATATATATATATATATATATATATTAGCAGAGTTTAACACATCTGAATGAAATTTTCCTTCTCCTAAACTGGTTACCATACCTAGGCTAAAGAGCTCTAATATGTACGGGTAGCTGGAGGGAGAATAATTTGATTCATACCTTTCCCTCTGGCATTAGTGCAATGTTAAATGCAACTGCGTCATATAAGATTTGAAGTCGGGTCGCAGTGTCCATTTCGACTGAACGTTTCATATATATATATATATATATATATATATATATGTGTGTGTGTGTGTGTGTGTGTGTGTGTGCGTGTTAATCTATATGTGTGTGTGAGAGAGAGAGATAGAGAAATATTGAACGAAAGAAGTAACATGTCCATCATTTTTATTCGTGTTTTTGTTTAATGGCATATCAACCTTTTGGGGTAATTTAATGCCGAAGCCATTCTTGAAGAAGGATAGTAGCGGTGTTATTGAACTAGTAGGTCAAGGTTTAAAGTAAATAAAGTTGGCAACCTTCGTCGACAGTGACCCAAAGGCTCCCTTTTAAATAGCTACTACACCGTGGTCTAGGGGAGGGCGCTACTCCTAACCCCCTGATTGCTCCACTTTACCCTTGATACGTACTTTATAATGCTGAGTGTTAAGCAAGGAGGTATCAAGTACCATTTTTTGAGTCTTTGGTATGACTCTACCTAGGATTGAACCTAGGTCTCCCGGACCATTGGCGAACACTCTACTCGTTAGGCCAATAATTCATACCAAGGATATTATTTTTTTTTAAATCGTAATAACGTGACAGGAGTTCGAACTCTTTTACTCTGTTGGCACAATTCAACCCATTATCCACAATACTTCAGGCACTCTGTCCGAATGAGGCTTATATATATATATATATATATATATATATATATATATATATATATATATTATCACAAGACAGGTGACTTCAGCTTCTTCTGGTTATTTTTCAAGAATGGAAGAATACTTGTTTTTTTCCGTCTGTTTCTAACAGCTATAAAACTTCCCCGTTTCGCTGCGTAATCAATAATATTCCACTTTCTTCAACGAATCAGAGCATTGCCGAAATTAGACGATTGGTAGATACCAGGAAATTAAGGTGCGCTCCGAATTTGCGATGGAGAAAAAGAAAAAATAGATGTTTTGTTTGTCTGTAGGAACCTCAGCTATGATTGCTTCATAGATGATTTCGGCCGTCTCCAATGATTCTGCTTCTTTTCAAAACAACTTTAAATCACGTTGACAATAAAAAAAGTTTATTAGTTTATTGCAAGTGCTCACGAACAGCGAAGAGGCGTTCATTTGCCCGATGCCTTTACCGATATCTGGTAAATTGTCCATCTTTACAAAGATAAATATATCTATTCATCTTAATATATATATATATATATATATATATATATATATATATATATATATATATATATAAAAGGAAAAAGGAAATTAATTCGAAAGTATATAAATATAAAAAATATGAAAAAGCAAGTTATTCAGTGACTGATTTTATTCATGGCTGAATCATTTACGAGGATCATTAAATAAGTTTCCAGACTTTTTCGTATAGCCACTTTTATTGACAGTACACACATGAAACTCTAGTCTCCTTCGAAGTAATTTCCTCCGGCTGCATTGCACTTGTTGTACAATTCCAACACCTCTGCAAGGCCCCATGGAAGTCCTCTTGTGTGACCGTGTCAATGACATTCGTCACAGCCTCTTTCATCTCCTCAATTGTCTCATAACGACAGCCTCTGAGCTCAGGGAATAAGCAAAAGTCACAGGGTGCAAGGTCTCGACTATAGGGAGGCTGAGGAACTGTGTTGATGCCCGTCTTGGTCAAATAGTCTGTGACAAGGATAGAGGTGTGGACTGGTGCATTGTCCTGGTGGAAATGTCACTGACCCGATTTGAAGAGTGCTGGCCTATTCGCAAGGAATCTCTTCCTGAACTCCCTTAAAACCTCAACATATTAACCCTAACCCTAACCCTTTGGCCAATCAACTCTGGAGTATTGACTTCCATACTCCTCCCACACCTCCCATCATCCCTCACAGACTCCCTGCCTTCCTTGAATCTCTTATGCCACTCAAAAACTGATGTTCGATTCATGCAAGATGGTCGAAAAGCAGTCTGAACCATTCCATACGTTTCTGTGGTATTTTTTCCAAGTTAAAAACACAATTTTATTGCATATCGTTCTTCTTAAGTATCAGATTGCATTTTTGAAATTCACCAGCTGTGACAATCAGGCTTTAATAGGATGTATTCCAAATGCTGCTGTAGCAGTTCATTTGAAACTGAAATCATAAATTTTGGTCAGTCATCTCATAAGATGTATAGCAATAACATGCTGAATTTTCAAGGGTCTACACCAATTTCAAATGCCTATACAAAAAAAAGTCTGGAAACTTATCGAATGCACCATATATCAATGCTAACATTCCATTTTTCCTTTTTTTTATTAAACCATCTTCAAGCAGTCCGGTTTTTTTGCTTTTTTTTTTTTTTTTTTGAGCTGTAGAATACGCTGACTGCATATCTGCTAAAGGGTAAGATCCTTCACCATTCTAACTAGTTTTCTGGATATCACTCTAAACTACAATTGATGGTTTGGCTCCAGTGTCGTAGTTTGGGGTAATTTAGAGTGCATTTTCATTTCGACTCTGACCCGGAGTGCTAATACCTCTTAGGGTTCGATTTTAAGTCAGATAGACTGGTATGACACTAAACTGCATCTGATGATGAGGCTCCCGTCCAGGAGCTTTTGTGGGGGTGTAGTATACCTTCATTGCAATTACTCTCTTGTCGACTCTGACCCGGAGTGCTAGTACTTGTTATGGCTCCAACTATGGATCAAATAGAACTGTTTAACCAGTTAACTGTGTGCAAACAAATGCCTGATGTCAAATTGAATTGTTAGTGTTACAAAATAATATTCGAAACTAATTTAACTAATATGCAAATAAATCTACAAGTGCCAGATGGTAATACTTAAAATTATCTAACTGTGTGCAGATATATATATATATATATATATATAATTTCAAGCAGAAATATGAACGTTAGATAGCAATACTTGAAACTGGTTTACAGTGTGCTAACAAATAAGCTCCAACTTGTTTAAAGTATGGCCCAGTTGGCTGGGACTACAGAATATACCGACTGCATCTCGGCAGAGGGGTATGACTCCTCCAACGAGTGTTCTGGATATGACACTAAACAATTTGATGGTGAAGTTCCAGTAATACTGGAGCTTTGTGGGAATGCAGAGAACCCCTTCATTGTTATCGCTCCCACTTCCACTTTACAACTGTAAGCACCTTATAAGGTCTTATCTATGGATCAAATAGAACAAGACTGTGTACTTAAGTTAAACTGAATTGTTTAAAATAGAACTGTTTTGACATTTAAACTGCATACTTATGTTATATAATTGCGGAATGATTTCTTTATATTATCATTTTTCGTTGGTTATATCTTATCATTCGGTTTAGTTAGGCTTAGAACTATTCGGCTTAGTGCACGTGCAGGTACACACATTGAGTGCCGGTGTTCCCGCTCGCACGTGGATAATGTGACAATCACAAATGTCATAATAAAAACCCCAGATAGGAAATGGGACTGGGATGCGAATGACGTCATTCCCGGAAGCGATCGACTGGGATTCTTGGTGATTTTGAAAAAAAAGCAGTTAGTTGAGATCTGACGCCGGACGAAGCGAGTTGATTTTTGAGCTAGGGGAGGCCAGTCGAGATCCGGAGCTGGGCGAGGCCAGTTGAGATTGGAATCTGGAAGAGACGAGTCCAGTTTGCGGCCTACGGGATGCGCTGAGCTTTTATTGAGTCAGGTGGAACGGTCAGCATAGTAAAAATCGTGTCTCTCTCTCTCCTCGTGTCGAAAGACTAAACTCAAGAAGTCAATAAACGTTTCGTACCTGAACAAAGAAAGTCGTCAGTGTTTCGGGATTCCTATGCATATGAACATTTAACATATCCGTATATTTCACATATTCGTATTTGGCTATGTTACACTTATGCTAAACTGAATTGTTTGAAATAGAACTGTTTCTATGTATAAAATGGATTTGGTATAAAATAACCTAAAATGGTAGACATGGCATACAACCAAAAAGTATGGAAAGCATGTTTAAAATATTACCGACATACTATTCGATTACAAATCATGGGTAATTAAGGTAATATCTAAAAAGAGGATATGGCATTAAATAACCCCTAAAGGTTGATATGCCCAAAACCAACCAATCAAACAAAGAAACATTCTAAGATATTAATATAAGATCATTAGTATGTAATACTGCATCTTCTGATTTATATCCATTTTAATATTAAATAATGGAACATCTTTCAGTAAAGTCAACATCACATCTTAACATCCAATTGGTTTATCATAAAACCCAATCGTAAAGCATTGGTAAATAATTCGTCTCTATAGAAAATCATCCTCTAAAGACTTTTAGTCCCCCCCACCTCTCTCTCTCTCTCTTTCTCTCTCTCTTTTACTTTTTCCTTCTCTTTCTCTCTCTCTCTCGATATATATATATATATATATATATATATATATATATAATAAAAAGGGAAATATAAACAAAGAAAAAATATTCAGATGATGTGTTTTTTAATAAACCTTCTCCAGGGTATATGAGGGATTTTAAATTCATCTGAAAAATACTTCCAACTAAAACACACACACACACACACACACACACACACACATATATATATATATATATATATATATATATATATATATATAAGATGAAGTATTGAAGAAAGTGGAATATTATTGACTTTGAGTTGAAACAGGAATGTTTTGTTTCGGTGAGAAACTGACGGTTGTGTGTAAAAACTATATATATATATATATATATATATATATATATATATATATATATATATATACATATATATACAAGTAAAGAATGGAAAGGAATCCGATAGTATGAAAAAATATTAAAAAAAACCAAAGTGATCAAAATTGGAGAATTTATTGCGAAGGAAAATCGACGTTTAAAGTTTCAGTTTTAATGAACCTTCACCCAGACTTTAGAATAGTAATACCAAGTGTTGATAGAACAACGATGGCTATTTAATGAAATATAAAAAAAAAACAGAGGTGGTCATATACAAAGAAAAATAATGTAACCGTTCAATCATTTAATCAGTGTTTTTTTTCCCAAAAAAAAAAACGATCTCGTGATTGTATTCGGCTATAATGTTAAACAAATGAAACCTCTAAGAGATACAATGGATAAAAAAGAAAAGGAATAGAAGAAAGAGAAAAGAGAACGAGAAGAAAAAAGAAAAGAAAGGTGAAAAGAAAAATAAATATAAAGAAGAGGGGAGAAAACAGAGAGAAAAGCGAAGAAAAGAAAAAAAAAGAAAAGAAAAAGAAAAAGCGTCAAAGAGAGAAGGAAAAAGAGAGACGAGGAAAAGAGTGAAAGAAGAAAAAGAAAGAGAAAGAAAAGAAAAGAAAAGAAAGAAAGGAAAAAAGAAATAACCACATCTAAATATATAAATAAGGATACATCGCATAGATATCGACCGTATGTAAATTGTCAAGTGTGTTAATGAAAATGTTGGAAAAAAGCGGTAGAGGATGAAAAACTGAATGAAAGGTGTAATAATATAGCGATCATAGACTGATATATATGAATACATGTACAAAAAAATAGGGAGGTGCCCGTGGTGTAATGGTTATCGCCGTTGGAAATGGACACGGCGACACGAGTTCAAACCCTGGACGAGACTGATTGCATTTCACATAGCACGACTACCCTTTGGAAAGTTATGAATCCAATTATTCTACCTCCAGCTATGGGTAAATAGTAACGCAGACTAGGTTCTTCAGACTTGGTGAGGCAACTAGTCTTGGAGAAGAAAAACTCTGAATTCAAACCTGTTAAACTCCACTTAAAAATTGAGCTTGTGTCATATCCTGCCCGAGCGGAGGGGTTGGGTATGTATATATAGAAGAGGGTATGTATATATAGAAGAGGAAACGACATTGAAAAAGGGGATGAAAGAATATATGTAAAAACTAAATGATCTTGATGAAAAGTATAAAAAGGATTAGGTTTAGGGTACAATTAGTTCATTCGGCTGAAAAAGTCTAAAAATATTTATGGAAAGATAATTAACTAAAGTCTGAATGTATTGTAGCTATTCAAAATAAGTTTTCCTCAAAAAAGGAGATAGATTTAAAAATCCGGGGAAGATAAGAAAGAAATTGTACAGGGGGGAACGATAAAATTGTCGCCCTAGAAAAGACGACAATATTCCATTTCCGTTTAATGAAAACCGGTTTTCTTTTTTTGTTGCAGACAATCTATTAGTTGGCCAGTTGTGTACAAATTCCAAGAGCGATAGGAGCCTTCTATAATGTCTGAAAGTGACACAATGTTTAACGAGCGAGATCGGAGATGCGCCGCTGTACAACTTTTGGTCTCTACCGATCCAAGTTATGACAACAGGACCATTGCCAGCATCCTCAAAATGCAATCGCTGGATTGCCACGAATAACAGGGACGTGCCCAGGGTGATGAAAACCAAGTTTCCGACTACGGTTATGGTCTTTGGTGTTGTTTCAAGTGAGGGCCACATCATGCCACCGCACATCTTCGAAGTCGGCTTGAAAGTCAACACCAAAGTGTACCTGGATGTGCTGAAGAATGTGGTGATCCCCTGGTGCAATCAAGTGGCCGGTGGCAGACCCTGGGTGTGGCAGCAGGACTCGGCGCCGGCCCACAAGTCCAAAGAGACCCAGGCTTGGCTTCAGAAGGAGCGCTACGACTTTGTACCCTAATTTCACTGACCCCCCTCCCCCCGACCTGAACCCGCTGGACTACTTCGTTTGGTCATACGTCGAGAACATCACCAACATGACCTCCCACAACACCAAAGCCAGCCTGATCGCTGAGCTCCCGCCGGCACTTGTGGAAAAGGCATGCTCCGAGTTCCGGATCCGTATCGAGGCGGTAATTGAGGCTGAAGGCGGCTACATTGAATAGATGTCAGCTCTACTACATAATCAAGTTAGCTGAATTGATTTCTTTATTTAAAAGTTTTAAAATAAAGCTATAGTATTGTTTTCTTTAGGACGACAATTCCATCGTTTCACCCTGTGCTAGCTTCATAAATTTGTTTCAATCTTTTGTGATCGTTATGAGCTAACATTGTGGCTGCATTAAAATCAAAATTGTGGTCAGTTTTATATATATGTAGAAAAAGTGCATTATTAAGATTGCCTAATCTAATATATCTTTTATGTTTATCCATACTTTTATGAACATTTCTAGCTGTTTCACCAATATATTTTAATTTACTCTCTTTCCGCGAAATGAAAACCGAAAACCAAAATGTTTAACGTCGACTTTCCTTCGTAAAATCTTTTTCACTTCTTGATTACTTTGTGATTAATTTTTTTCACACACACACACACACACACACACATATATATATATATATATATATATATATATATATATATATATATATATATATCAGATAAAGTATTTAACATACGTCATGTAACCTGAACATAATTTATAAAAAGAAAAAGAACTTTATTTTGCTCATTATAATATACAAAATACTATTTCTGAATATTTTGTGTTCTTTTTATCTAATATATATATATATATATATATATATATATATGTATATATATATATATATATATATATATATATATATATATATATATATATATAATGTTCTCGTGGAAACAGAGATTCTCTTGATTCTTTCGGTCATCAATCTTTGGAGGTCCTACACCAAGCATCCAGTGTCCGCACAGACCTGATTACTGAAAAGTTTTCCAAGCCTGATAGCACTGGTGTGTCCATCTGCAGGAATGCATATGGACATATGATTTAGTTCTCGATTTCTTGGAAGTCTTCCTATGATGGTTAGTGAGATAAGAGACAAGTGGCCGAATAAATGCTGTTTTGTGGGATGCTGCTTCAGGGATTTATTCAAAACAGCACAAAGTATCCTTACATAGTTTCCGCCTAGTTTTTTTCGCCTAGCGTTTTGGTAAAGTAGTACAGCCCAGAAGAATTGCTATCTTTTAATATACTTGAGGTTATATTTCTTTATGATCGACGTTGTATATTTTAGAGCAGAGTTCTAGTCAGTCAAACCAGTAACAAAAGCATGCAATGAATGTTCTTGTTTAAAATGTCCCTTGATCATATAAAACCCCTCAAAATCTATGACATGGTCTTACTTGCACCGTCAACAATGACCAGCGAAGGTTGAAAATATGTGTAATCAGGACGTAACATCAGGGATTTTGGATTACGATTAAATAGCTTCCTTTCTCATTTTTGACATCTAATTCTCGAACAAGTGCAGTCTATTATTTACCAAATTTTTCGAGATAATGTTTGATATTTTTCATCTCTCAAATATTCGATATAGTGTCTTTATATTTATCATTATATTCACAACATTTCTGCAGGACACATAGTGCAGTGAATAAAGTGTTGGTCTGAAACTGCTTCAGTGTTCAATCGTCCCAAGGTTCAATTCTACCAGCAGTTAAGATTTTTTTTTAAATCTTACGACTTAACACTAGTTGCCGGTCATGTTTATATAGAATCAGAATAATCAATCCCCGTGGACTAAATTAAGGGTTCGGTTCGGGGTTTTGCGTTGGTTATTGAGTTCGACATAATACAACTGAAGAAAGTCTAAGGACATATCGGCCAAAACGTTATGAATATTGTAATAAAGATGAAGTCAATACTCCGAATATTTGCCCAGTCGGCTGGAGCTGTAGAATACACCGACTGCTTCTCTGCAGAGTGGTAAGACCCACCCCAAACAACAAGTGTCCTGGTATGACGCTAAACAATCTGATGGTGAGGTTCCAGCAATGCTGGAGCTTTGGGTAATGCTGAGTACCCCTCCATTGCCATCGCTCCTAGGTCCATTCTGGCCCGGGGTGATAGCACCTGATAAGGGTCCTATCTATGGGTTAAATAGAACTAAACCATGCTTCTTTCACTATACTGATTTTTGCATTTAAACTGCGTATTTATGCTAAACTGAATTGTTTAAAATAGAACTGTTTTGACATTGGAACAGCATACTTGTGCTGAACTGAATTGCTCGAAAGAGAACTGTTTTTGACGTCTAAACTGTGTACTTGTGCTGAACTGAATTATCTTAAATAAAACTGTTTGACATTTAACTCTGTGTATTGCCCAGTCAGCTGGGGGCTGTAGAATACACTGAGTGCACCACTGCAGAGGGGTAAGACCCCCGCCAACGAGTGTCCTGGATATGACACTTAACAATCTGATGGGGAGGTTCCAGCAGTACTGGAGCTTTGGTGAATGCAGAGTACCCCTTCATTGCCATCGCTCCCAGGTCCACTCTGGTCCGGAGTGGTAGCACCTGATAGGGCCGTATCTATGGGTTAAATAGAACTAACAGCATACTTATGCTAAACTTAATTGCTTGAGTAAACTGAATAGCTTGAAAGAAATGCTTTTCACAATTAAACCGTACTTACATTCAAACTGTGTGCTTATGCTTAACTGAATTATTTGAAATAGAACTGTTTTTCGACATTAAAACTGTATTACACTTAACTGAATTGTTACATCTAACTGCTTGAATAGTTTGAAATAGAAATGTTTTTGACAATTAAACTGTACTTATGCTAAACTGATTTTTTTTAAAATAGAACAGATTATAAAAATGGATTTGGCGTTAAATAACCTACAAAGGTTGATCTGCTATAAAACCCAACTAATCAAACCAAACAAAACCAAACTCCGAATATTCTGAGAGATAAAAAAAATCAAAATCCAAGCCCCCGTCTCTCATCTTTTCTAAATCATGCCTATAAAAAATCTGCGGCCTATATATATTGTCATCCACAGACAGACTGTTTCATTGTATCACAACTCTTCAGTGTGGCTTGACGTGTAGGAAGCTTGAAGCTGGGATCGAAATCCGACCAAGTTTACGTTAGACTTAGTATCATACCGCTCAGCCAACTAACGAACTACGGCAGCTTGGGAATTATGAGGCATCGATTAGTAGCTTTCGTTTGTTTACATTTATACCTTACCGGATACCGGAGTGCTCAATTCGTTCGAAGAGCTTACATTATGCGAGTGGCAGCCATATATTCCTTCGCTAGAGTGCTCAAAGTGCAAGGATCGATCAAGCAGTTCGAAGCCTCACTTAGAGCTGAGCCTTTTTCTTTTTTTTAAGCCACAATTACATCTTAGAAAACTAGAAAAACAAATTCAGATTTTTCTAGTTTTCTAAGAGTAGAAGATTCAGTCTAAGGACTGGTGTATAAAAACTTACGTATGAATTAGCGTCTTGCAATACATGTAAAATAAAAAGTAAGTAAAGTTGGAAATCGTAGTCGAAGGGCAACCAGAAGGCTCCTTTTTCAATAGCTACTACACCGAAGTGTAGGAGAGGGCGCTACTTTTTTCCCCTGGATTGCTCCACTTTACCCTTGATTCGTACCTTATATTGCTGAGTGTTAAGCAAGGATGTATCAAGTACCATTTTTAAAGTCTTTGGTATGACTGGGCCTGGGATTGAACCTAGGTCTCCCGGACCGTTAGCGATCACTACCCACAAGGCCCATGAGCTGGTTAAAATGTAAGTAAGTAAAGTCAGCGACTGTAGTCGAATATGACCAGAAGGCTTCCTTTTCAATAGCTACTACACCGATGTGTCGGAGAGGGCGCAACTTTTTTCCCTGGATTGCTCCACTTTACTCTTGATACGTTCCTTATATTGCTGAGTGTTAAGCAAGGAGGTATCAAGTACCATTTTTAATGTTTTTGATATGACTCGACCTGGGATTGAACCTTGGTCTCCCGGACCATTGGCGAACACTCTACCCAAACTAACTTATTTAAATCATTTGAATAGTGAACTGTATTTGACATCAAGACAAAAGAAATATTTTTCACTGTCATTCTGTGACCAGTTCTACTTCGTTGACTTCGAAGAAAATAATTCCTTCTGTCTTTTTTTTATGACTGGGAATTTTTTTAAAAAAGCAAATCATTAGCATTTCTTTAGTGTCTGGATACCGTTTTGCTCGGTCAATTGTCGATTCTAACCACATTTTCGTTATTTTCAAAACAATTTTATATCAGTCTACCTCAAAGAATATTCGACAAGTATTCATTTATCAACATCTTCTCCTTCTTTCTCTCATTGTGAACGTCTATCTAACTTCTAAATCTTATTCATTTCAGTCATTTATTTATTTATTGGCATAATGGTTAGATTATTCGCCAATGGCCCGGGAGAGTCATACCAAAGACTTTAAAAAATTTGTACTTGATGCCTCCTTGTTTAACACTTAACATTATAAGGTACAGATCAAAGGTAAAGTGGAGCAATCCAGGGAAAGGAGTAGCGCCCTCCCCTACACCTTGGTGTAGTAACTATCGAAAAGGGAGCCTTCGTGTCACCCTCGATTAAGGACGCCAACTTTACTTACTTTTTTTATTTATCTTATAGCATTGTGCCGGTCAAAAATTTTAGGTTTATGTACGTGCGTGTCAACACTCCGGTTTAGGATCAGGGTGTAGTATATGTTCTTCCTGCCTTTACTCTTTCACCTTAGGATCAATGTGTATGTATTTACCCAGCCCTTCAGCTACAAGCAGGATAAAAGAATAACGTCAATCTATTAAAGCATAATACAGTTGACAGATTTTAACGGCATTTCAAACAGTCTCAGGTTAATTTAAATCTTAGAGAACAGCGTTCTTTGTACAGTTATATTTACATTTTTTTGAATAGTTGATTAATTTCAGGCACCCTGTACCAATTTCTGTGTCAAATTGGAATCGATCGGCGTAATAGAAGCAAAAGTGTGAAACGCCTTACGGAAAAAACTGAAAACTGTTCAATGTGGATATGGAATAAAAGAAACTTCCCGTGGAACATTTAAAAATAAACACGTCATAGCATCACCTGCTCGTGAATGGGCAACAATATTCTAATTACGCGAGCAAATTTGAAAGTTTTTCATTTCACCGTTAGACGTTGATTTGTCAGGATGCTTTAACGGAGCCTCATGTCAGTGAGTGGGGGGGGCGTTGTGCAAATAAAACCGTCGAGGGGGAAGGCCCCGAAACGGTGCACATTCTCTCCTGATGACCCCCAAAACAAGCATGGAGTTAAAACTGCTCGGTAGAAATAAGAATGGCTCAAGGAGTATTTTCTATCCACTCACTTTTTGGTGAGTTTCTGTTACTTGCTAAGTAACTCCCTTCTTATTAATTAGTCAATTGATTAATTGACTTTTTGCCCACAGTGATATATCAGAGTTCGCGTTCGGTTTTTTTTCTTCTAATAGCATGTCAACCTTCGTGTGTTAGTTAATGCCAAACCTATCATTGTAATAGAAAAGTAGTGGTTTTATTTAACTCATAGTTGGCGGAATAAGAGGGTTCATTCCTTTCCCAAGGATATTTATCCAAAAGTGATAACAACAGTGTGAATGGAGATCGAACTCGCCAACTACAATTTTAGGGATCGTCGTGTCTGTCCCTACTCCACTGAGACTCCTCCTCCAGTTTTAAAGTATTTTATCTAATTTTTATACAGTTCTACGGTTTAAAGTAACTAATAATAATTCTTAGTAAAGATAAAACATCGTGTAAATATTCTTGAAACATATACCATTTTGATGGCATATCATCATCATCATCATTATCATCATGTCGTGCCGCTAGCACGGATATCCCTGACCCTCTCTCGCCACTTCTCTCTATCGTTCATCGCCTCTGGGCAGGTCTTCAGGGATACATCCCGTATCCTCAGAGAGCTGCTGTATGTATGTCCTTGCTGGTCGTCCTGCTTTTGCCTGGCCATATGTGGGGATCCATAGGAGTACATCACTTATGAGCTCGTCCCTGCTTCTCCAGCAGTGTCCTGTATGTCTGCGTCGTCTAACTTGGATAGTTTTCGTGATGGGAGGTAGGTGGCCGTATAGTTGGTGCCTTGTGGGGTGTTTGCCGCCAGGACTTGTTCAATATTGCTCGCAACATTCTTCTGTAATTGTCGTCTAGCTTTTTCTCCAACCGTTTAGTTAGCGTCCAAGTAGTGCATCCATACAGCAGTATCGATACGACCGCTGCCTGGATTAAACTGCGTTTTATTTTATCGGTCGGGTTTGATTTCCATATGATCGATAGCCTATCGATAGCTGTCCATGCCTTCGATTCTCTTCAACATAATTCGTTCATCTGCACTCATTCGAATTTTTCCAAATATAACTATATGAAACCAATATATCAATTTAGACATACACTTAAAAAGTTCCAAGTATTGCTATATCATCATCATCATCATGTCATTTGTTTGCACACGGTGAAGTATTTACAAGTATCATCATTATCATGTCGTGCCACAGGCACGGATATCCCTGACCATCTCTTGCCACTTCTCCCTTTCGTTCATCGCCTCTGGCAGGTCTTCAGGGATACATCCTGTATCCTCACATAGCTGCTGTATTTATGTTCGATCTGGTCATCCTGCTTTTGCTCGGCCATGTGTGGGGGTCCATAGGAGTACATCACTTATGAGCTCGTCCCTGCTTCTCCAGCAGTGTCCTGTATGTCTGCGTCGTCTAACTTGGATAGTTTTCGTGATGGGAGGCTGGTGGCCGTATAGTTGGTGCCTTGTGGGGTGTTGCCGCCAGGACTTGTTCAGTATTGCTCGCAACATTCTTGTGGAATTGCTGTCTAGCTTTTTCTCCAGCTGTTTTGTTAGCGTCCAAGTAGTGCATCTGTACAGCAGTATCGACACGACCGCTGCCTGGAAGAAGCTGCGTTTTATTTTATCGGTCAGGTCTGATTTCCATATGATCGATAGCTTATCGATTGCTGTCCATGCCTTCGTTAGCCGCATGTCGATGTCTTATGACATATAAGACACACTTTTTATACTAAAAATATCTTTGAAATTTTCCCTGTGTCTTATATGCTATATTTATGTTTAAGATTAGCGATAGTCGGCCGAAATTAGCTACAAGGCAACTCCCATTAGCTTAGACTTTAGAGTAACGTTCATATACATATTTTCATTGTTTTAAAGGTTAAGATGCAGATTAAAAGTGTTTTCATTGATAATATCCATTATATTAATTTCATCACGTTTAATAATAGTAATTTGTTTTTGTTTTCCTTGATTTGCAGAAGTTGGGGTGCGTCTAAAACACCCGTGATCCAGCATTATTGGAACCTCACTATCAAATTGTTTAGTGTCATATCTAAGATCCCACTAACGAGTGTCCTGGATATTACACTAAACAATCTGAAGGTGAGGTTCCAGTCATGCTGGTACGTTGCGGAATGCAGAATACACCTTCATTACAATAACTCCCCGGTCTACTTCAGCCCGGAGTGGTAGCACCAGAAAGGGTCCTATCGATGGGTCAACAAAGAACTGTTCGACATTTAAACCGAGTGCAAACAAATGACTTTTGATAAATTGAATTGTTAGAAAATGAACTGTTTGATAATTTAACTGTGTGTAAACAAATGACAGATGTTTAATAGAATTGTTTGTGATACATAGCAATACTTTGAAACACGTACCTGTTTGTAAACGAATGAGTAATATTGAATAGTATCATTGATGTTCAATAACAATATTTCAAATATTTTAACTGTGTGTGTTACATAGCCATATACACGAATATGGCCATGTGCGAAATGGGTGAAATGGACATCGAATGTTGATTACGATAGAACATATAAAGAACATAGGAATCTCGGAATTCGAAAACACGTAACGACTTCTTGTTCAGGTACGAAACCATTTTATTAACTATGAGTAAAAGGTTTCGACGTAAGGAGGTGACACACAATCTTCTATGCTGTCTTATTCATTTGGCCCCCAACTCAAGCGGCCCCCATAGGGCGAAAGTTCACCTAGCGCCTGCGAGCTCCAAAAGTCGAACCTCTTCGTTTGGTGTCTAATCTCGACTCTTATTTTCTTCAAATTCTCACACAAACCTCCGCGCGCTTCCGATGCGTGACGTCACCCGCACCCTGTCACCCAGTATCGTCTCGGACTTTTATGACATCTGACTGACACCTCCATCCACCCACGCGCACCCGCGTTAACACCTGCCTCAATGTTGCACCTAACTAACCCATGTGCTGAGCCGAAAGGTTCTCAACCTAACTAAACTCAAAGGCATGAACCGAAATCCATCGGCTATCTTATAACATGTGCCTAAAATGTATTATTGGTTTTAGATTGCCATATTTGGAACCATTTGACTGCGTGTAAATGAATCTATATTATTGAATAGAATAATTAGTGTCTAAATAATAATACTTTAAAATGACTTCACTGTGTAGAAACAAATGATTAATATCGAATAGAATCACATCATAATCATCATCATATCGCACTGGTAGCACGGATATCCCTGACCCTCTCTCGCCACTCCTCCCTATCGTTCATCGCCCTAGGTAGGTCTTCAGGACAACATCCTGTATCCTCACATAGCTGCTGAATGTACGTTTGAGCTGGTCGTCCTGGTTTTGCGCGGCCATGTGTGGGGATCCATAAGAGTACATCTCTTATGAGTTCATCTCTGCTTCTCTAGCAGTGTCCTGCATGTCTGGTTCGTCTAACTTGAATAGTTTTCCTGATAGGTGGCAGGTGGCCGTACAGTTGGTGTCTTGTGGGGTGCTGCTGCCAGGACTTGTTCAGGATTGCACGCAGCATTCTTGTGTAATTGCCATCTAGTTTTTTCTCCAGCCGTTTTGTTAGCGTCCATGTAGTGCATCCATATAGCAGTATCGATGTGACCGCTGCCTGGAAGAAACTGCGTTTCATTTTATCGGTTAGGTCTGATTTCCATATAATCGATAGCCTATTGATAGCTGTCCATGCTTTCGTTAGCCTTGTTTCGATGTCCTTTTCGGTTGATTCGACGCTGCTTCCTAGGTACGTGAATTTGTCTACTAGTTTAAGTGGGGTTCCTTCTAGAGTGGAGATGTCCCCCGTTTGGTTATAGCACATATATTCCGTTTTGTGTGCATTAACATAGAGGCCTATGCTTGCTGCTGCTCGTTCCAAACTATGCAGAAGAGTTTCGGCTTGGTCAGGTGTATTTGCCAGTATCGCTATGTCATCGGCGTAGTCGGCGTCGGTAATTGTTGTTGCGGGGTATCTTCTGCTTCTTTTCTTCGTCAGTTCGAAGCCATTCTCTTTGATTTTGTCAATCGATGTTCTAAGTACGTAGTCTACACAAATGATAAAGAGGTACGGGGCCAGCGTGTTCCCTTGTAGTACTCCTACAACAATGTCAAAGTATTCTGTGTCTCCATCCGGTGATCGTACTTTTACTTTGGTGTTTCTATAGAGAATTGTTATTGCTGCTACGGTTTCTTTAGGTATGCCGTACGCTAGTAGGATTTGTTCCATCTTTCCTCTGTGAATGGAGTCGAAAGCCTTGGTAAAGTCGACAATGATTAATATCGAATAGAATCACAAGTGTTAGCAATATTTGAAACCATTTATCTGAAGAAACAATAGCAATCCGAAAGTGCCAAAAAATTACTTGTAATTCATTTATAAATGAAATTACCTAAAAATCCTGTGTGCAAAGAAATGACTCATGTTAAATTGCGACTTTTATATTGCAAATTTTTAATTTACTTAACTGTGTGCGAAAAAAAATGAGCTCAGGCTCGCTTAAGAATGTAATCACGAAAATGTGTTTACCAATCATATATATTTCAATATATATGTACTAAGAGGATTTCGGATTAAATAACCTACAATTGTTGATATGTCATAAAACCCTACCAAACCAAATCATATATATATATGTATATATATATATATATATATAAAGAGGAATACCCTTAAATAACCTACAATAGTTGGAAGGCCATAAAACCCAACCAAACCAAATCCTATATATTTAATATATATGTATAAAGAGAATTTGGCATTAAATAACCTACAATTGTTGATATGTCATAAAACCCTACCAAACCAAATTATATATATATATATATATATATATATATATATATATAAAGAGGAATACCCTTAAATAACCTACAATAGTTGGAATGCCATAAAACCCAACCAAACCAAATCCTATATATTTAATATATATGTATAAAGAGGATTTGGCATTAAATAATCTACCATGTTCGAAATGCCATAAAACCCAACCAAGCCAAATCCTATATATTTAATATATATGTATAAAGAGAATTTGGCATTAAATAACCTACAATGGTTGTTATGCCGTAAAACCCAACCAAACCAAATCATTTATATTTAATGTATAAAGAGGATTTGGCATTTGATAACCCAGAATGGTTGATATGCCATAAAACTAAACAAAGCAAACAAAAACAAACGGATATCCACCGAGGCTAGGATTTGACACAAGGTCAGTTTTTAAGGTCAGTTTTTGAAATGGGGGCAACTGATTTGATTTCCAAAGTTTCCATCACTTCGACTGATCGTCTTGGCATAAAAGCCCTCGTGGCTTTGTTATTTATTCCTAGCTTAGTGAGTGAGTGAGAGAGAGAGAGAGAGAGAGAGAAAGAAAGAAATAGAGAGAGAGGGGGGGATCCCAGTCTTACCCAAGGATTTGAAATTATGTCACCAATCTTCCATTTCCTTATTTATAGTTATTTACAAAACTGTTTAGTTTTGCAAAACGCCAAAATATGGAAAATCCAGTAAGAATCGACCTCGTAAAAAATTAGGCCACACAAAAATTAGGCTACCCTAAGTCTGAAGAAAACCTTTGATGACGAGCAAGACCCTCAGTTGCTGTAATTCAGTGCGAACTAAAAATTCTTTAGGACTATCTTGTTAACCATTACATTATGCCAATATAAACAATAAGCGTAGTAATTAATAATTTAACGGCATATCAACTTTCGGGGTTATTTTATGCCAAGAGGTAAAGGAATTGCGTTCAGTTTACTTTGTATTTTAAGAATAATTTTTAACCAGATCTATTTGATCTAGAGTTCCAAGTACGGTGGATATCAGCTTGTTTTGTTGTGGTGATCGAATTCTTTATTCAATAGAAACAGGGTTTCGAGCCCAGTAGACTAACAGTGAGATGCCCTAAAAGATGTACGGTTTCTTATTGAGTATTAAATGATCGAATATATACAGACAGACAGACAGAGAGAAAAGAGTGAGAAAGAAAGACATTTGTTTATTTGACATCTTCTTATATCACATTTTTCAGCCGTTCGAAAAATTAGGAATAAAAAAAAGGTTAGTGATTGTTTCATATAACTAACTCGAAGAAGAGACAGACAGAGAAAGAGAATAAAGTGAGTGAGAGAGAGAGAGAGAGAGAGAGAGAGAGAGAGAAACAGAAATATAAAGGAAGAGAGTTAGAAATAATAAAAAAAGAAAGAAACTAGCAATAAAAGAAAGAAAGAAAGAAAGAAAGATGTGACCTAAAGTATTCCTAATAGAAATAAATTAAACACTCCTGTGTTTCGCTTTATTCTGCTGTTTAACAAGTATCGAATCTAATTTTGGCTAGACGTCTAGAAATCTTTCTAGACGTCTAGATATCATTACTTTATAATATAGATTATTCAGTTGTGTACACGTCTCCAAAAAAAATCTACTCTAAAGATGTTTAAAACTTCCATCATGCTATTTTTTATCACGCGCCATATATTGAGTTTTAGGTACAGTTTCGATTTTTTGGCATATGAATCTTCGTTGGTTATTTAAGACCAAAGCCATACATAGAGGTTGAGATGCATTGAATTCACTGCTGGTGCTTGTGGTGCAATTGTTTAAACTGTATGTCTATACGAGCAACTAGAAATACGAATTTGTGGTTTTATCGTTAATCGGATAAATTAAATTTTCAAGGGATGCATGTCGTGTCTGCTGACCCATGATGTTGTCAAAGATCATTAAATAAGTTTCCAGACTTTTTTCGTATGAGCACTTTTATTGATAGTACACACATGAAACTCTAGTCCCCTTCGAAGTAATCTCCTCCGGCTGAAATACACTTGTTGTACCATTCCAACACTTTCTGGAAGGTCCCATGGAAGTTCTTTTCGTCACAGCCTCTTTCAAATCCTCAATTGTCTCATAACAACAGCCTGTGAGCTTAGGAAATAACCAAAAGTCACAGGGAGCAAAGTCTGGACTTTAGGGAGGCTGAGGAAGTGTCCTAATGCTCATCTTGCTCAAATTGTCTGTGACAAGGATAGAGTTGTGGACTGGTGTATTGTCCTGGTGGAAATGCCACTGACCCGATTTGAAGTGTGCTGGCCTCTTCCCAAGGAATCTCTTTCTGAACCTCCTTAAATTTCCAACATAGTAACCCTAACCGTAACCCTTTGGTCAATCAACTCTGGTCTATTGACTTCCTTACTCCTCCCACACCTCTCATTATCCCTCAAAGACTCCCTGCCTTCCTTAAATCTCTTATGCCACTCAAAAACTGATGCTCGATTCATGCAAGATGGTTGAAAAGCAGTCTGAACCATTCCATACGTTTCTGTGGCCTTTTTTTCAAGTTTAAAACAGAATTTTATTGCATATCGTTCTTGTAAAGTGTCCTCACGTCCAGATTGCATTTTTAAAATTTACCAGCGGTGTCAATCAGGCTTTAGTAGGGTGTATTCCAATTGCTGCTGTAGCAGTTCATTTGAACCTGAAATCATAAAAAATTGGTCGGTCATCTCATAAGATGTATAGCAATAACGCAGAGAATTTTCAAAAAAGTCTGGAAACTTATTGAATTCACCACGTATAGTACCACTGCTATACTTCTAAAAGGTTGACGTTGGAATTAAATATCCCCCGAAGGTTGATATGCCTTTAAAGCAAAGAAACTAAACCATATCTTATATAGTACCAATATTGCTCTTCTAAAAGGATGACTTTGGTATTAAGTAACCGGCGAAGGCTGACGTGCCATTAAAGAAACGAGATTAATTATCATGACCAGAAAATCCGACGAAAACTTACGCACGACATACAGAAACTCTGGACAGCTGTTTCGACAATATTAGGTCTCATCAGCAGATTGCCCAGACGGCTGGGGATGTAGAATACCCCGACTGCACTTCTGCAGAGGAGTAAGATCCCCCCACTAATGAGTGTCCTGGATAAGACACTAAACAATCTGATGGTGAGGTTCCAGTAATGATTTGGAGAATGCTGAGTACCCCTTTATAGCTATTGCTCCCAGGTCCACTCGGACCCGGAGTGGTAGCACCTGATAAGGGTTCTATCTCTGGGTTAAATAGAACTAACTAAAGACTAATGCTAAACTGAATTGTTTGACAAAACTGAATAGCTTGAAATAGAAATGTTTTTGACGATTAAACTGTACTTTTATTTAAACTGCGTGCTTATGCTAAACTGAATTATTTGAAATAGAACTGTTTCTGACATTGAAACTGTATTTACACTTAACTAAATTGTTTAACATAGAACTGTACTTATACTTAACTGAATAATAACTGCTGGACTAAACTGAAAAGTTTTAAATAGAAATGTTTTTGACAAACTGTGCACTCATGCTAAACGGAATTTTTTGAAAAAGAACTGATTATTCACATAAAAATGGATTTAGCGTTAAATAACCTGCAAAGGTTGATATGCTATAAAACAGAATCTACCATCGGCAGAGTATACCGTGATCTCCACGGCTGGAGTTCGAACCAGCGCCCACAGATTGCAGAGCCGAAACGCTATAAGTGAACCATCTGGCCATATCGCACACAAGTCACGCCAAATCAACTAGTTTTGGTAATTCTTCTGCCAATTAACCTGAATGTGTCTTAAAAGTTACATCCCTTCTCTTACAGAGGACACGGTTACCTCCAGGCCCACGTCTTCCCAAGAGGATTAGAAATATGCATCTGCGTATTTATTATGACCTCAGGGGCAAGGATATAGATGCATATTTTTCTTTTTTAAAGTAGAGGGATTAAATAGTGAATTGAATTATCATGACCAGAAAATCCGGCGATATACGGAAACACTGGACAGCTCTTTCGACCTTATTAGGTCTCATCAGCAGTGTATACCGTGATATCCACCACTGAAAATCGAACCGGTGACCACATGGTTGGTTTTCTTTGTTTAATGGCATATCAACTCTTTTAGGTTATTTAATGCCAAAGCCATTCTCTTAGAAGAACAGTAGTGGGACTATTTAACCCATAGCTGGGAGGATAAGGGGGTTCATACTTTTCCCAGTGGCATTTGCCCGAAAGTGAATGTAATAGCGCGACTGGAGTACGAACTCGCGTACTACGATTCCGCAGTCCATCGCTTTAACCATTACACCACGAGGACACCCCCTCCGGAGACCACATTATTACAGAGCTGAAACTCTACAATTGAGTCATGTGTCCATATCGCACACAAGTGACGCCAAACTCCAGTGGTGGTGATCACGGTATATACTGCTGATGAGACCTAATAAGGTCGAAAGAGCTGTCCAGTGTTTCCGTATGTCGTGCGTGTAATGGTTATCGTCGTAGGAAATGGACACGACGCACGAGTTCAAATTCTGGACGAGGTTGATTGCATTTCACATAGCACTAATACCCTTGGGAAAGGTATGAATCGAAATATTCTCCCTCCAGCTATGGGTAAATAGTAGGACAGACTGGTTTCTTCAGCCTTGGTGAGGCAACAAGTCTAGGAGAAGGAAAACTCTGAATTCAAACCTGTTAAACTCCGCTTAAAAAAATTGACGTTGTGTCATATCCTGCCCGAGCGGAGGGGTTGGGTAAATATGATATGTCGTGCGTAATCGTTCGCCGGATTTTCTGGTCATGGTAATTCAATTCCCAATATAATTCCTCTACTTAAAAAAAATAAAAACTTACAAAAGAAATTAAACCTAACCAAAATAAAATATGCCCACGAGTACACGAAAGATATGAGTTACGCTAGCATTTAAAGTTTACTAGTTTATGACAGATGAACATTACGAAGATGAGTCAAACTTTTTCAATATTTTGGTTGTATGTATATCTCTTATATCACGCGACTGAATTAGTTCAAGTGATGGGAGTTGCAGGTCATTGGATCGTGACAGTTGGTAAATTGCCTCACTCTGTGAGTGATTTGGAAGTCACACAGATGAATACGCAAGAAGTCTAATTCGAAAACTAAAGCTATACTAGTTCGAACATGGCCATAGCACTGTGAAAGAAAGCAAATACATTGGTTGTGCGAAAGGTGACAGCAGTAAAGATATTGGTCAAGATATTTCTCTCAGGCCGCAAGTCCTAAAAGCGTGGATTCCGATACCGTTCTCTGAGCTAGAGTGTGGATTCTAAGGATGTTCTCTAAGCCATAGAACCATGATTATCAGACCAGGTCACGTAATCCTAAAAGCATTGGCTCTGTGGCCGTTCTCTGAGTCAGAGAACCATGACGATCAGACCAGGTCACGTAATCCTAAAAGCGTGGATACCGAGGCTGTTCTCTAAGCCAAAGAAACTTGATGATCTGACCAGGTCAGGTACTCCTAAAAACGTGGGCTACGAGGCTGTTCTCTAAGCCTTAGAAACGTGACGATCACACAAGATCAGCTCATCCGAAAAGAGTGGATTCAAAAGCCGTTCTCTAAGCCATAGAACCTTGAAAATCAGACCAGGTCACCTAATTCTTAAAGCGTTGATTCTGAGGTCGTTCTTCAAGCCATAAATGCTTGACGGTCAGACCAAGTCAAGGAGTCCTAAAGGTGTTGATACCGAGCCCGTTCTCTAAGCCATAGAGACTGGAGGATCAGACCATGTCAGAACTCCTAAAGGCATTCATTCTGAGTCCGTTTTCTATGCCAAAGAACCTTGACGATCAGGTAATCCTAAAAGCATGTATTCCGGGGTCATTCTCTAAGCCAAAGGACCTTAACGATCAGGCCAGTTAAGGCAGTTCAAAAAGCCTAGATTCTGAGTCTTTTTTCCTAGCTATAGGACCTTGGCGATCATATCAGATCACGCAATCCTAAAAACGTGGATTCCAAGGCTGGTTTCTAAGCCATAGAAAATTGACGATCAGATCAGGTTAGGTAATCCTAAAAACATGGATTACGAGGCTGTTCTCTAAGCCATGGGAACATGACGATCAGGCGTATTCAGCTAGTCTTAAGAGCATGGATTCAAAAGACATTCTCTAAGCCACAGAACCTGGACTATCATCAGACCAGGTCACGTGATCCTAAAGTATGGATTCCCTGGCTGTTCTCTAAACCATAGAAACTTGACGATCAGACCAGGTCAGGTAGTTTTAAAAGTGTGGATTCCATAGCAATTCTCTCAGCCATAGAACAATGACGATCAGATCAGGTCAGGGGGTCCTAAAAACTAGGATTCCCAAATCGTTCTCTAAGCCATTGATGTAAATCCTGCGAGTAACACTCCGAGAGGCGTCGTGGTATTTTACTGACCACCAGGCTTCATCACTTTCTTGATATTAGCAAGATCATTCGGAGCTGCCGGATTTTGATTCACGTTACTAATATTTTGTAAAAAGTTCCACTCCCCTTGAATAATCAAGTCAACTGATATAACAGAATTTGCAAAAATCTTTCGTGGAACAAGGTGTCCCGTGAAAATTAACTCAGACAATCAATTGTTTACTTCAATAGCGGTAAATCGTAAAATAATTATAGGATAAGGTCACTTGGCGCAGTGAATAAGGTGTGTGGATGGAAAGTGCTTCTGAGTGAAAACATCTAGCGGTTCCAGGTTCAATCACAGCAACAGGTAAATACTAGGAATACTTATTATAACTTAATACTCGTACCCAGTCATGTTTAACATGGAATAGACGATCTCCGTGCTTCAAATAAAAGGCTCAGGTCGACATTCTATGTGGCTTCTCACATAGACATGAAACACCTGAAGAAGACCGAAGGACATATCGGCCGAAATGTGGTCAGTTTTACATTAGACATGAGGTTAATATTTCGAATATTTTAAGTAATGACAATAACCAGCCATCGTCTTAAAAATGTAGACAAATAATTATATATTTGTTTTGTCATCCTTCCAAAAAGTAACTTTATTTTATCGCAAGGCTATCTTCGGTTATTTTGGCTCCGAAAGAAAATACAATCTGTGCACACTTAGAAATTCAATGACGTATGCTGTTTGTATCATTAGTTGTTTTCGAGGTGCCCGTGGTGTAATGGTTATCGTCGCAGGATATGGGCACAGTGACACGAGTTCAAATCCTGGACGAGGTTGATTGCATTTCACATTGCACTAATACCTTTGGGAAAGGTATGAATCCAATTATTCTCCCTCCAGTTATGGGTAAATAGTAGGACAGACTGGGTTCTTCAGCCTTGGTGAGGCAACTAGTCCAGGAGAAGGAAAACTCTGAATTCAAACCTGTTAAAATCCGCTTAAAAATTGACCTTGTGTCATATCCTGAGGGGGTTGGTAAATATGATTTGTTGTTTTCGTACTTTCTTTGAAAATAGAGGTTCTTTATACTTTTGATGGCTGTAACAAGAGTTGCGATATGGACGACGTATTTCTGATTTATGACAAAATTTATCGATTCACTGCCTATGAATATCGGTCATTAATTCAACAGGGAGACGTAAAACGATTTACAAAAAAAAAAAAAAAAAAAAAAGATGAGTATTTTTTCAACTATCTAAACGGTTTATAGATTCGGATAGACAGATCTTCCGTCTACTCCTCTGAATCAGCAATTTTTTAGATAAAATTTGAGGTTCGTTATGCGTGAGATTTTTGGTAAAATCAATAGCTTCACAGATCGCATACAAAGGAGACCATTTTTCAAATATAACGTAAATCTATCTATCTATCTCTGTGTGTTCATAGATTTTTCTTTCTCTCTCTCTCTCTCTCTCTCTCGCTCTCTCTCTCTATTTATCTATCTATCTATCTCAGTATATATTTATATCAGTGTGTTCATAGATTCTTCTTTCTATCTATCTATCAATCTTTACCAACCCCTCCGCTCGGGCAGAATATGACACATGGTCAATTTTTAAGCGGGGTTTAACAGGTTTTAGTTCTGAGTTTTCCATCTCCTAGACGAGTTGCTCACCAAGGCTGAAGAACCAGTCTGTCCTACTAATTACCCATAGCTGGAGGGAGAATAATTGGATTCACACCTTTCCCAAGGGTATTAGTGCTATGTAAAATGCAATTAGTCTCGCCCAGGATTTGAACTTTTCTACGACGATAACCATTACACCATGGGCAACTCCTATCTATCTATCTAACTCTCTAAAGTATATATTTATATCAGTGTGTTCATATATTTTTCTTTCTTTCTTTCAATCTATCTATCTATCTTATATATATATATATATATATATATATATATATATATATATATCAGTGTGTTCAAAGACTTTTCTTTCTATTTGTCAATCTAATTTTGTCCACTATCAATCATATTTAAGTCCACATCTATCTAGCTATCTAATTTTTGAACATAAATTTTTGTTTATCTCTCGATCGATCGATCGATTTACCTATCTCATTTATTCATTATCTATCTATGTATTTATCTATATGCAAACAAATAAACTCCAGCTAGCTTAAAAAGGTTACTGACCAACGATTCGTTTACAAATTCTTTATTCAGTATATTTGTACAATCTGTATTAGTCATTAAATAACCTACGAGCGTTGATAACTTTACGAAGCCTCAGTTCCCGTACGTCTTTGGTTAATATCTAACTGAAAATCAAGATAATACAAACGCTGTATTACATCGGTAGCTCTTAGATTCTCCACAAGTATACAAATAATTTACATATTAAAAATATAGAAAATACCTGTATTTAGAAACTCTCGAAGTTTCTAGCTTTACGCTAGACTTAGTATCTAACCGATGGCCTATTAGTCGGTAAAGTTAGTCTGGTTTCGATCCTAGCTAGAAGTATCCTGCGTGTCTAGCCACACTAAAGAGTTGTGATACAACGAAACAGTCTACCTGTGGATGACTATATATATTTGTAAATATATATATATATATATGTGTGTGTGTGTGTGTGTGTGTGTGGTCCTATTCTAGTCACGGAGCCCAATGTGGTGTGACTACTAGTCACAGTACTTGTGGCTATTGTGTTCGTGACTACCATATTAGCTTCTGACTGTTTGCTTTGTCAAATCCCTCCGTGCCCACGCTGTTTTTGAAAAATCCAGGTAATATCAGTTGCTAGATTGTCTAGTAACTCAAAGGATAGAGAAAACCTATTGTTTAACAACAACAAAAAATCGTTTTTAGTGTCTCACGTTTGTGAGACAATAAATAACAAACGAGGTTTGCTTTCCTGGTAAACAGAAGAAGAAAGGATTGAGAGAGGGGAAGAGTGACGATGAGGTGCAGTTAGCGTAACACTAACGCATACGAATGTCTGAGACTTTGAATTTTTGTAAAGTCTGAAGGTTGTTCGTAATGCCTCGGGTCTAGAAGAGATACTTCTTTGGCAGTCTTGAGTTTCTTCTTGGTCCCTTTTTATTATCCTCTCTGAGGATTCGTTTAATTATCCCATTTTTATAGATCAATATCTGGACAAAAACAGTTTCTGATTGGTTGTCTAATAAGAAATATTTAGGAGTCATATTCCCATTGGTCAGCCAATCCCAGTTCAGGATTATATCTTAAATGTATCGAGAAAACCCTTTCTAGATGTTTTGACCAATGGAAACAAGTATAAATTGAACAAAAATTTCTAAGGCCTCACCTAACTGGATGAGCCATGCCCAGCTCGCCTTTATTTAGGGTGAAGCAAAATTAAATCTCCCTTTTGACATTGACCTTCAAGATAAGGACTAGAAAGATATGTTTTACGAAATGACCCGTTTCATCATTATAACTGATGAAGTTAGTTGACAACCGAAAAATCAAATAAATTTGCTAACCTTTAAAATCAAAAACAATTGTCTCGGACTTAACTGACCTTTAAAATCGAAAACGTTTGTCACGCACTTAAGTGACCTTTCGGAACGATAAACCATCTTTTTAGGTCAATATAAGCCTTGAACAAAAACATATTTATATTAAGGATCTTTTTTTGTTTTTGATATATATATCATCATCATTATGTCGTGCCGCTAGCACGGTTATCCCTAACCCTCTCTCAACACTTCTCCCTATTATTCATCGCCTCTGGCAAGTCTTCAGGGCTACATCCCGTATCCTCACATAGCTGCTGTATATATGTTCGATTTGGTCGTCCTGCTTTTGCTTGGCCATATGCGGGGGTCCATTGGAGTACATCACCTATGAGCTCGTCGTTTCTTCTCCAGCAGTGTCTTGCATGTCTGGTTCGTTTAGCTTGGATAGTTTTCGTGATGGGAGGTAGGTGGCCATATAGTTGGTGCTTTGTGGGGTGTTGCCGCTAGGACTTGTTCAATATTGTTCGCAACATTCTTGTGGAATTGTCGTCTAGCTTCTTCTCCAGCCTTTTAGTTAGCGTCCAAGTAGTGCATCCATACAGTACTATCGATTCGACAGCTGCCTGGAAGAAACTGCGTTTCATTTTATCGTTCAGTTCTGATTTCCATATGATCGAAAGCTTATCGATAGCTGTCCATGCCTTCGTTAGCCGTGTGTCAATGTCCTTTTCGGTTGATGAGGCACTGCTTCCTATATATATATATTAATTAGAATATATTTCATAAATTCTAATTTTTACATTTTAATTAAGTACTCAACCGAACATCGTGTCACATATACGCTCATTCATACAATGTTCAATAATTTGTAATAAAGAAACTCTCAAGCAAATACTTTTTTATGCGTTTCCATATCCAGTAAAAAATATCCAGAGAAAAACCCAGGTGGCTCAATGGAGGAAGTGACAAACTGTAACTTGGTGATAAGTGAGTTCGAACTCCAATCCCGCCATTACATTCATTTTCGCACAATAAATCTTGTGAAATATATGAATTTGCCTTATCTTCCCTCTTCATATATATATATATATATATATATTTCTTTAAAGAAAAAACTAAAGACCGGTTATTTTAGGATTATAAATTTATTTCCATCCTGTTTTCGTTTCTGGTGTGAACCAAAAACACGAAAAAATATATAACAGGACTTCTTCAGATCCAATGTTATATATATATATATATTAATTCTGTATATGATTCGTGAACATATTTTAGGGATAACGTTCTTAAACAAATTGGAATTTTACATATTTTTATTGTTTTAAGTAGAGGAATTAATATTGTGAATTAAATTACCACGACCAGTTTCAGCACTGCAATCTGTGGTCGCTGGTTCGATCTCCAGTGGTGGAGATTACGGTATACACTACTGGTGAGACCTAATAAGGTCGAAACCGCTGTTCAGTGTTCCCGTATATCGTGCGCAGGTGTTCGGCAGATTTTCTGGTCGTGGTAATTCAATTCACAATATTAATTCCTCTACTTAAAACAATAAAAATATGTACATCTATTCCCTTACCCCTGAGGTATAATAATTACGTGGATGCATATTTCTAAGCTTCTTGAGAAGACGTGGCCCTGGGGGATGACCGTGTCCTCTGGAAAGAGTACGGATGTAACTTGCAAGACACATTTAGGTTATTTGACCTTGCAATTACTATAACTAGTTGATTTGGCGTCCTTGTGCACTCAATGAACTGGTGGCTCAGTTGCCGAGGTTCGGCATTGCAATCTTTGGTCGCTGGTTCTATCTCAAGTGGTGGAGGTTACGGCATACACTGCTGATGAGACTTGATAAGGTCGAAACAGCTGTCCAGTGTTCCTGTATGTCATGCGTAGGTGTTCGGCAGATTTTCTGGTCGTGGTAATTCAATTCAGAGGTTTTTTTACCCAAGGTTAAATCATCATCATCATGTCATGCGGCTAGCACGGATATCCCTGACCCTCTCTCGCCACTTCTCCCTATTATTCATCGCCTCTGGCAGGTCTTCAGGGCTACATCCCGTATCCTCACAGAGCTGCTGTATGTATGTTTGAGCTGGTCATCCTGCTTTTGCCAAGCCATATGAGGGGTCCATAGGAGTACATCACTTATGAGCTCGACCCTGCTTCTCCGGCAGTGTCTTGCATGTCTGGTTCGTTTGACTTGGATAGTTTTCGTGATGGGAGGCAGGTGGCCGTATAGTTGGTGCCTTATGGGGTGTTGCCTTCAGGACTTGTTCAATATTGCTCGCAACATTCTTGTGTAATTGCCGGCTCGCTTTTTCTCCAGCCGTTTTGTCAGCGTCCAAATAGTGCACCCATACAGCAGTATCGATATGACCACTGCCTGAAAGAAACTGCGTTTCATTTTATCGTTCAGTTCTGATTTCCATATGATCGTTAGCCTATAGATAGCTGTCCATGCCTTCGTTAGCCGTGTGTCGATGTCTTTTTCGTTTGATGAGACACTGCTTCCTAGGTACGTGAATTTGTCCACCAGTTTTAGAGAGGTTCCGTCTAGTGCGGAGATGTCGCCTGTTTCATTATAGCACATATATTCCGTTTTGTGTGAATTGACATGGAGGCCAATGCCTGCAGCGGCTCGTTCCAAACTATTCAGTAGTGTTTCGGCTTGGTTAGGTGTATTTGCCAGTATCGCTATGTCATCGGCGTAGTCGGCGTCGGTAATTGTTTTTACGTGGTACCTTCTGCTTCTTTTCTTCGTCAGCTCGAAGCCATTCTCTCTGATTTTATCAATCGATGTTCTAAGCTAGTAGTCTACACAGATGATAAAGAGGTAAGGGGCTAGCGTGTCCCCTTGTAGTACTCCTGCTACAATGTTGAAGTATTCTGTGTCTCAATCCGGTGAACGTATTTTCACTTTGGTGTTTCTATAGAGAATCGTTATTGCTGCTTCAGTTTCTTTTGGAGGCCGTATGCTAGTAGAATTTGTTCCATCTTCCCTCTGTGAATGTAATCGAAGGCCTTCGTAAAGTCGACAAATAGCAATGTCGCCTGTAGGTTTTTTGCCCGTACGCCTTCATGGATCAGCCACAATTTAACATCAATCATTCTTTTGCACTCCTTTTGTTCTATTGGCCCATTAATAGGAACCTACCAGATGCTACCACTCCTGGTCATAGTGGACCAGGGAGCTATAGCAATGAAGGGGTACTCCAGACTCATCAAACCTCCAAGGCTAGAGCCCCTCGATCAGGTAGTTTAATGTCATAACAAGACACACTTTGGGGTCTTAGCCTTCTTCAGAGATGTAGTTGGTGTATTCTACAGCCCCTGCTAAGTCGGCTGATGCTACAGGAATTCTCTACACTCATATATTCAAACACATCTCTAACTTATGATTAATCTACAAAAGAGACCCAAACTTGTTCTATTAGATTGAATCAGTGGAGACTTGGAACTAAAAACAAAAAAAAAATGGAAACTTCGCAATCCCCAGACCTCTTGTTTCTCCTGTCGATGCAACTTAAAATCATAAGCAAAACGCCTAATTTTATTATTTCTTGGGTAGCGGGTTGTCCGTGGTTTAGTAGTTAACATGCTAGTCAGTGACATCCTAGTGAACGAGTTCGAACTCCAGTTGTCGCTATTATGTTCCCTTTCGGACTAATACTCTTGGGAAAGGCATGAACCCGTTATCTCTTCCAGCTATCGGTTAAATTGTAACCCTACTCTTCTTCTACAAGGATAGCTTTGGCATTAAATAATCCGTGAATGTTGATATGCCATAAAACAAAGAAACCTTGAATAGTACCCATACTGTTTTCTACATGGTTAACTCTGGATCAAGATAACCCACGGAGACATACCAAACCAAACATCGGTATCCGTCGAAGTTTGCTAAAATATATAGACGATTTGCTTAAAACACTTTGGACCTGCTGACTGGAGACCCCAAAAAAGAAGTGTTCTGACAATGACATGAAACTGCATCCAGTGGTGAGTCTCCACTTCCGGAGATCTGAGGAGTGTGACGTCACCTTCTCCTTTTGCCATTACTCCCAGGTTGACTCTAACCCAGAGTGATAGCACCTTTTAGGGTCTCATCAATGTGTCAAATAGATTTGAGTCTCCACTTCCAGAGATCTGAAGAGTGTGTACGATATGAACCCCGTCATCCTCTCCTGGATAGATTTGGCGTCAAATAACCCACGAATATTGATACACCATAAAACAAAGAAACCAAAACACCATGTTCTGTCTTTTTTTATGATATCAACGATTAAAAAAAGAGAAAAAATAGCTATCATATCTACGACTTCTACAAGGAAGAATTTTCTTTTTTATTCTTCGGATTTCGATACAGCGAATGAAGGTAAGCGAATTCCCACACACCCCAAAACTCGTCGTCATGGAAACGGGGAAAAGTAATTAATGGTCGAAGCTGCTGTAAATAGAAAACAAAACTTTTCAGGTGAAATTTAGGAAGATGAACAGATGGCCAGGTGTAAAAATTGAAGAAAGGTGGCGGCGGCGGAGGGGAGTAGGTGAAGGGAGGCTGGTAATAGGCTGAAAATGTGTCTGTGTGTCTGTGTGTGTGCTGATATTCGATCTTTCTGACATTTGCCGGATTTCCGCAATATCGGTAACTTCCAAGAAGGGCCCGGTCGATAATTGAAGGCCGAGGTATATGGTAATCCACTCAAGCGAACATACCTCTCTTATAAAGGGAGTTAAGTACGTAAGCAAAGAAACCACTCTTCGAAAATACTTATATTTATGTGAAAGCTTCTCAGAAAACCCAAGAAAGTATGTGAACTAGCATGTATTTCTCTCTCTCACTCTCTCTCTCTCTCTCTCTCTCTCTCTCTCTCTCTCTCTCTCTCTACATATATATAAATAAAAAAAAAAATAAAAAAAATGAAACGCAGTTTCTTCCAGGCAGCGGTCACATCGATACTGCTATATGGATGCACTACATGGACGCTAACAAAACGGCTGGAGAAGAAACTAGATGGCAATTACACAAGAATGCTGCGTGCAATCCTGAACAAGTCCTGGCAGCAACACCCCACAAGACACCAATTGTACGGCCACCTGCCCCCTATCACGAAAACTATTCAAGTTAGACGAACCAGACATGCAGGACACTGCTGGAGAAGCAGAGATGAACTCATAAGAGATGTACTCTTATGGATCCCCACACATGGCCGCGCAAAAGCAGGGCGACCAGCTCGAACGTACATTCAGCAGCTATGTGAGGATACAGGATGTTGTCCTGAAGACCTACCTCGGGCGATGAACGATAGGGAGTAATGGCGA
This sequence comes from Sepioteuthis lessoniana, assembly GCA_963585895.1. NCBI lineage: Eukaryota > Metazoa > Mollusca > Cephalopoda > Myopsida > Loliginidae > Sepioteuthis > Sepioteuthis lessoniana. The sequence continues at coordinate 8,557,458 of OY757935.1, forward strand.
GAGAGGTTCAGGGATATCCGTGCTACCAGCGCGATATGATGATGATGATGATGACTAGTTCAGACGCGTTTAATTAATATATATATATATATATATATGTGTGTGTGTGTGTGTGTGTGTGTTAGGGGTGTTTCTATCTATATATGTCTGTGTGTGCTCTATCCCCGATATAATTGGTTTGATTTGGTTTGGTTTGGTTTTATGTCATGTCAGCCATTGTAGTTTATTTAATACCAAATCAATTCTAATACGCATAAACAGTTCTATTCCAATCAATTCAGTTTAACATAAATACACAGTTCAAATGACAAAACAATTTTATTTTAAGCAATTCAGTTTTCACAAGTAAACACTTTAGTTCTATTTGACCCATAGATAGGATTCTATCAGGTGCTACCAGTCCGAGCCAGGGTAGACCTGGGAGCGATGGCAATGAAAGGGTATTCATCATTTCCTAAAGCTCCAGCAACCTCACCATCAGATTGTTCATTGGAGGTGCCCGTGGTGTAGTCATTATCGCCGTAGGAAATGAACACGGCGATACGAGTTCAAATCCTGGACGAGACTGATTGCATTTCACATAGCACTAATACCCTTGGGAAATGTATGAATCCAATAATTCTCCCTCCAGCTATGGGTAAATAGTAGGACAGACTAGGTTCTTCAGCCATGGTTAGGCAACTAGTCTAGGAGAAGGAAAACTCTGAATTCAAACCTGTTAAACTCCGCTTAAAAATTGACCTTGTGTCATATCCTGCCCGAGCGGAGGGGTTGGTAAATAGTACCATCAGATTGTTTATATACAGGACATTTGTCGGAGGAGTCTTACCTCTCAGCAGTGAATTTTACAGTTTGAGCAGTTCACTTTCGGACAAATAACATTGGGAAAGTTATGAACCAACAACCGAAGAACTGTAGTGGTACTTTTTAACCAATTTAAATAAAATCAACACGAGGCAAGATTGAAAAGCCAGGTATGGTGGACCATATATGGAAGAAAAACGGAAATCATCTGCCCTTATGGGATAAAGTTGAAATAATTGATAGGGCTGAACATTGAAGGATTAGACGCCTTAAGGAATCAGCACATATGTCAGGCTACAATGACCTGCTGAATAGACCAAGTATAGAGTTGAATACAATATGGAAACCGATAATTAAGAAGGCTAGATGAGGAAAAAAAACGAAAATAAATAAATATGAGCACAGGTAAAAAATCATACATAACAGTAGTAATTCTAGTCAAGTAAGAACATTAAGTTTATAAGTCACAAAAATTCACTCTGAGTTGTCCAGCAGGACATGGCGTAACTGTTATAGGCGTTGGTTTCCCCTATGGAGACAATCATCTGGAGGTTGCAGGTTCAATCCTCACTGCAGGCGAGTAACAATACAGGAATACTTAACACTTATACCCGTTTATGGATAACGGAAATCAGAGCAGGTGACCCCTGTGGTTTCAATAAAGGACGTAGTTCGGAGTTCCGCCTTCCGTGAAGGTTCCCGAGTTCGACAAACACCTGAAGAAGTCCGGAGGACAGATCGGCCGAAACATTGTAATATCTGAAATCATTCGACCGTGTGCAAATGCATAAATGATGTTAGTTTTAGAGAGAAACACTTGAAGCTCTTTTGGTTTCTGGGTGTGACATTAAGCCATATCTGATGGTAAGTAAACCTTTAATATCATTACTCGTAAGCCCACTTTGATCCAGTGTGATTGTACCCGTTATGGTCGCGTCGATGGGTTATATACAACTATTCAATCTTTCAAATAGAATTATTATATTAATCATAAAAAAGCATACAACTGTGTTTAAGTTCTTTAAGAATGATTGATAGAGACGATTTCTAATGTTAAATAGTAACCTTTGAAAATATTTAACTATGAGCAAATAAATCATTTAGATTAGAACTGTTATTACACAGTAATAGATGAAACCATTAAACTGCGTACAAATAAATCATTAATATCAAAAATAATTATTAGCGTTGGAAAACAATAATTGAAACCATTCTAAAAGGTGGCGACTATAGTCGAGCGTGACCTAAAGTGCAGGGTAGGGCGCTACTGCTTTCCCTGGTTTGCTCCACTTCATCCTTGACTCTTATCTTACAATACTGAGGCGGCATCATGTACTATTTTCTTTGAGTCTTTGGTACGACTCGACCTTGGATTGAACCCCTGTCTCCCGGACTATTGGCTAAGACTCTAATCTTAAGCTATTGTACTGTGTTCAGGTAAATGAGTTCTGTATCGTTTCATAATTTTACATAAAAACAATTTACTTATGAATCGTATATATATATATATATATATATATATATATATATATATATATATATATATATATATATATATATAGGGTTTGGAAAATTTAATGGAAACCTAGAATTTTAGTATCCTAATTTTGAAACTCCTATAAAACCATAAATCGTTTGTTATTTTTATTTTTTTTTTATTTAGCATTGACCTTTTCGTTTTATTTTACTAAAATTGTTGTTTTTTGCAGATATCAGAAGAAGGAATTAATCAAAATTCATAAAAAGGGCAGATCTATCAAACTTTAAAAGAATTCAAATTATTGGTGCTCGCATGGTAAAAAAAGTGTAAAAAAAACTACTCAATTATTTGATATTGCGAGGATTACTGTCTCAAAAGTAATGACAGCATTTGAGAATGAAGGAAAAACCTCCTCACTAACGCAAAACTATTGAAGAAAGGAAAAGCTGTCTGACAGGTTTGGTTTCTTTGTTTAATGGCGTATCAACTCGTTTTAGGTTATTTAATGCCAAAGCCATTCTCATAGAAGAACTGTAGTGGTACTATTTAACCCATAGCTGGGAGGATAAGGGGGTAAATACCTTTCCCAAGGGTATTTGCCCGAAAGTGAACGTAATAGCGCGACTGGAGTACGAACTCGCGTACTACGATTCCGTAGTCCATCGCTTTAACCATTACACCACGAAGACACCCCCTGTCTGACAGGGATCGTCAGACTCTTATGTAGATTGTTAAGAAGAATCGCAAGAATATAGCCCGAAAACTATAGCAGAGCTTAATGACCATTTCGAGAAGCCAGGTTCCTCAAAACTGTAACAAGGGAGCTGCACAAAGCCGGATTTCACGGGAAGGTTGTAATAAGAAAAAAACATAATAGAATAAATTTGTTTGAAATTTCTGGGTTTTTCTATTATTTTGTCCCCCCACTCTCTCTCTCTCTCTATATATATATATATGATAAAAGTTCTTCTAACAAATTGAGCACTCCGGCATTTGATTACGCAAAATGTAAACAAACGAAAGCTATAACAAAATGCATTGTAACTTCCGAGCTGCTGTCGGTCCCCTAAATGGCTGGGCGGTAAGATACTAAGTCTTGACTAAATTTAGACGGATTTCGGTCTCAGCTTGAAGCGTCCTGCGTGTCTAGCCACACTGAAGAGTTGTGTTGCAACGAAACAGTCAGTCTGTGGATGACGAATTGGGCACCCCGGTATTCGATAGCGCAAAATGTGAACAAACGAAAGCTAATACAAAAGCGTTATAATTCCCGAGCTACCGTCGGTTACCTATCTGTCTGAGTGATAATATACTAAGTCTAGCGGGTTTCGATCCTAGCATGAAGCGTCCTGCGTGTTTAGCCACACTGAAGAGCTGTACCGCAACGAAACACTTTGTCTGTGGATGACTATATATATATATATATATTAGCAAAATTCGTCATCAAGCGACCCACAAAAGCTGATATGCCCTAAAACACAACCAAAGTCAACGAAAGTATTCGTAAATGGGAAAAGTAAATTGAAACTATACATTTACTTACGAAAAAAAAGACTGATATATTGTAAAAAGACTGATATATCATAAAAACAATGAAATCAAAAACAAAACTTTTTACTGCATCTTATAGACAAAGAAAAACTTTCTATAGGGTTTCAATTAAGAACTACATGACCCCAACTGAAGAATCTGAACCCGATACCTAAAAGCTGCATCGATTGATTCTTCGATACTGAGGTGAGTTAGTGCATAGTCGATCATCAGAATTATCGATGAAGGCGTTAGTGTTTCTTTTATTATGTTACCAGCCTACTGTATAATAAAAGTCACAAAACTGCCAGAAACCTGTGAATTAAGAGAATCCCGAATCCATCTGTAGTGTTCACAGCCACGTGGTTATGATAAAACGGGAGGTGATATGTTGACCTTGGGAGCACAGTTACATGAATCACTCTAAGGCCTTCGGACAGGGACAAATGTTTTTTCGATGTATTCTTCACTCAATCAAAGATGGTCTTTGGAGTTCCGATTTCTGAGCTGCTGTTATATAATTGTGGAAGGATTTTTTTTATATTATCATTTTTCGTTGGTTATATCTTATCTTTCGGGTAGGAGCACACATTGAGCGTAGGTGTTCATGCTCACGCGGGGAGGATGTGACAATCACAGATGTCATAATAAAAACCCCGGATAGGAAAATGGAACTGGGGATGTGAATGACGTCATGCCCGAAAGCGATGGGCTGGGATTCTTGGGTATTTTGAAAAAAAGCAGTTAGTTGAGATTTGAAATTGGACGAAGCGAGTTGGGATTCGAATCTGGGCGAGGCCAGTCAGTTATTTGCTGTGGGATGTGCGCGCGCTTTGGTTTAGTCAGTGAGTTGAGAAGTGACGCTGAACGAATAGTCAGCATAGTAAAAATATTGTGTTTCTCTCTCCTCGTGTCGAAAACCTAAAAGTGAAGAAGGTAATAAAAATTTCTTACCTGAACCAAGAGAGTCGTCAGAGTTTCGTGGGATTCCTATGCATTATATATATTTCACGCATCCATATATTTCACGTATTCGTATTTGGCTATATGACATTGCGATTTCTTATGTCACAAAGAAAAAAAGGTGAACGTATCTTCTCACCCTCTTGACGCAAGTATCGGAGACTCTGCACTTTATTTGATTTGGGTGTTTTTTATTTGTTTGGGTTATATGGCATATCAACATTTGGGGGTTATTTAAAGCCAAATCAATTTCTATTTACAAATAAACAGTTTTATTTCAAACAATTCAGTTTAGCATAAATACACAGTTTAATTGTCAAAAACATTTCTATTTCAAACTATTCAGTTTACTAAAAAACTGTTCTAACTCATAAACACAGTTTAGTACAGGTATAGTTTTTGCTCACAAACAGTTAAATGTCAAAACAAATCTATTTCAAACAAATGAGTTTAGGGTAAGTACAGTTTCAATGTCAAAACAATTCCATTTCAAACAATTCAGTTTAGTTAAAGTACACAGTTTAAATGTCAAAACTGTTATATTTCAAGCAATTCAGTTTAGTTCTATTTGATCTATAGATAGGACCCTATCAGGTGGCACCAGTCCTGGTCAGATTGGACCTGAGGGCGATGGTAATGAAGGGGCACTCCGCATTCAGCAAAACTCCAGTGATACTTGAACCTCACAATCAAATTGTTTAGTATCAGATCCAGGACACTCATTAGGGGTCTTACTCCTCCGCTGAGAATGTATTCCCAGCCGAAGAGGCAAAAATTTATTTGGTTTGGTTTGATTCCTTTATTTAATGGCACACCAACTTTTGTGTATTAACGAATGACCGAGACATTCTTGAAGAATAGTAGTGGTACTATTTAACTCATAGCGGTAGAGGGATGAGAGGGTTCATGCCTTTCTCAACGGTATTTATCCGAAAGTGCACCTAATAGCTAGACTGGAGTCCAAATTCCGTTGCTAAAATGTTGCATTCAGAACGTTTGCCACATGAGCAATTTTTTTCCTTGTCAGTATAAAGATTTCCATAATAAACTTTCGTATTACTTCGTTCTGTCGAGGATCAGTATGTAGTATATGTTTATCTTCTGCATAAGAGTAAGACCAGCGCCCACCTCACCTAGAAAAAGTTCATAACGAAATTGCGTCTGGTGATTTGGCTGCTATTCTCAAACAAGGAGAAATGTTGAATCACTCCTTCGTTGCTATTTCTCAAATATTCCGCCAGTACGAGTTAGAGTGGACCTGGGAGTAATACAATGAAGAAGTACTCCTCATTCCCTATTTTTCAAGAATTGGAGCCTCATCATCAAATTCAGTTTATCGTCATACACAGTTCACGATTTCTGGGAGGTCGTAATTCCTTTTCATGTGTACTGCTTGTGTGTTGTAACACCTTCCAACAGGGAGTTTTTCTTTATACTTTATATATATATATATATATATATATATATATATATATACCTGCTGAATAAAAAAAAATCTATTTCGGTTTCATCAAAAAGCATCATTAGGACATATCAGAAATGTCCTGATAATCCGTCGAGGTGAAATCGATGGAGATTTGTTTCTGACTCAGGATACATTTACATTTCGCTCTGCTTATTAAGCTTTCTTCGGTTTCTTTATTTGACGGCATATCAACCATTGCAGGATATTTAATGCCAAAGCCATCCGACTGGAAGAACAGCAGTGATACAAATCCTAACCCATTGCTCGAAGGATAAGGAGCTTCGTAACTTTCCATTCCATGGGTATTTGTCCGAAAGTAAACGAAATAGCGAGAATGGAGTTCGAACTCGCTTATTACGATTCCGCAGTCTGTTCCTTTAACCACTGCACCACGAAGACACCCCATTAAGCAATCATACATCTACCTTAAGGAAATCTTTTTTTTTTCTTTTGGTTTAGTATGCGTAATTGGTTGATTATTTTCAAGTGGTACTATTTACCAACCCCTCCGCTCGGGCAGGATATGACACAAGGTCAATTTTTAAGCAGAGTTTAACAGGTTTGAATTCAGAGTTTTCCTTCTCCTAGACTAGTTGCCTCACCAAGGCTGAAGAACCTAGTCCGTCCTACTATTTATCCATAGCTGGAGGGAGAATAAGGGGGTTCATACCTTTCCTAAGGGTATTTGCCCGAAAGTGAACGTAATAGCGCGACTGGAGTACGAACTCGCGTACTACGATTCCGCAGTTCATCGCTTTAACCTTTACACCACGAGGACACCCCCCAAGTCGTCAGTATGCTTTCACCTACCTAGGAATCAGTGTCTCATCAACCGAAAAATACATCAACACGCGGCTAATGAAGGAATGGACAACTATCGATAAGCTATCGATCATATGGAAGTCAGACCTGACCGATAAAATTAAACGCAGTTACTTCCAAGCAGCGGTCGTATCCATACTGCTATATGGATGCACTACTTAGACGCTAACAAAACGGCTGGAGAAAAAGCTAGACGGCAATTACACAAGAATGTTTGCAAGCAATATTGAACATGTCCTGGAGGCAACACCCCACAAGGCACCAACAAAACGGCCACCTGCCTCCCATCACGAAAACTATCCAAATCAAACGAACCAGACATGCATGACACTGCTGGAGAAGCAGGGACGAGCTCATAGGTGATGTACTCCTATGGACCCTCTCATATGGTCAAGCAAAAGCAGGACGACAAGCTCGAACAAACATACAGCAGCTATGTGAGGGTAAGGGATGTAGTCCTGAAGACCTGCCAGAGGCGATGAACGATAGGGAGAAGTGTCGAGAGAGGGTCAGGTATATCCGTGCTGGCGGCACGACATAATGATGCTGGTGACGCATGCTTCAAGTCTCCTATTTTTTACGGAAATTTTTTCCCGATTACTAGTTTGTGTTTTTTTTTTTTTGTTTGCAAATTGCACTTTCTAGGTTTTCCACACCATCAGAATTATTGAAGAATTTACAAAAAATTAATTACATAATCAATATATATATATATATATATATATATATATATATATTAAATGAGTAGATCCACTAAGAGATTTGGTTTTTTTCCGGATTTATTTATTCATTTTGTTCTTACACACGTGTATGTTTTCAGCTGGTTGCTTTCGTCAGAGAACATATATAGCACAGGGCCTTGTTAATGTGGTACTCGATGAGATTTGAACTCACTCGTTTTTAAAAACCATTTAAACTGCAAACACCAGAGAGTCAAAGTCTCGTAGAGTACCCAATTACCAAGACCTTGTCCCATATATGTTCTCTGACGAAATCAACCCGCTGGAAACATATACCAATGTAAGAACGAAATGAATTAATAAATCCTGAAAAATACAAATCTCTTCGTAGACGTACTCATTTTAGAATATTTCTTTTTCTCTCTGGACCTCAAACCAACAAGAAAGAATAAAACTGTGGAAACAGCACTTCGAAAACTTAATAGGAAACCCACCGAAAATAACACATGAACCAATCACCAAAATAATTAGCAAACAATTAGACATTAAACTTGGACCGTTCACACAAGAAGAACTCGACTCGGTTCCCAGAAAAATTAAAAATAGGAAAGCTGCAGGGCTGGACGAAATTCCCCCGGAAGTATGGAAGACCAGACAATTCGACGACATACTGCTCCGACACTGCAACGCAGTATACAATCAAAATCCGATAGATAGATGGATGAAGGGATGCATACTCCCCTTCCCTAAAAAGGGGGACCTCGGATTAGCCAAAAACTACCGAGGCATAACACTTACGTCCATAGCAGCCAAAATCTACAATGCCCAACTACGAAACTGCATAAAACCCAAAATCAGACAACATACTTAGAAAAAACCAAAATGGCTTCCGAAGAAATAGATCCACGACCTCACAAATATTAACCATGCGTAGAATCCTTGAAGGTGTACGGGCAAAAAACCTACAAGCGACATTAATATTTGTCGACTTTACCAAGGCTTTCGATTCCATTCACAGAGGAAAGATGGAACAAATCCTACTAGCGTACGGCATACCTAAAGAAACCGTAGCGGCAATAACGATTCTCTATAGAAACACTAAAGTAAAAGTACGATCACCGGATGGAGACACAGAATACTTCGACATTGTAGCAGGAGTACTACAAGGGGACACGCTGGCCCCATACCTCTTTATCATTTGTCTAGACTACGTACTGAGAACATCGATTGATAAAATCAAAGAGAATGGCTTCGAACTGACGAAGAAAAGAAGCAGAAGGTACCCCGAAACAACAATTACCGACGCCGACAACGCCGATGACATAGCGATACTGGCAAATACACCTGACCAAGCCGAAACACTACTGCATAGTTTGGAACGAGCAGCAGCAAGCATAGGCCTCTATGTTAATGCACACAAAACGGAATATATGTGCTATAACCAAACGGGGGACATTTCCACTCTAGATGGAACCCCTCTTAAACTAGTAGACAAATTCACTAACCTAGGAAGCAGCGTCGAATCAACCGAAAAGGACATCGAAACGAGGTTAACGAAGGCATGGACAGCTATCAATAGGCTATCGATTATATGGAAATCAGACCTAACCGATAAAATGAAACGCAGTTTCTTCCAGGCAGCGGTCACATCGATACTGCTATATGGGTGCACTACATGGACGCTAACAAAACGGCTGGAGAAGAAGCTAGACGGCAATTACACAAGAATGCTGCGTGCAATCTTGAACAAGTCCTGGCGGTAACACCCCACAAGACACCAACTGTACGGCCACCTGCCCCCTATCAGGAAAACTATTCAAGTTAGACGAACCAGACATGCAGGACACTGCTGGAGAAGCAGGGACGAACTCATAGGTGATGTACTCTTATGGACCCCCACATATGGCCGTGCAAAGTCAGGACGACCAGCACGAACATACATTCAGCAGCTATGTGAGGATACGGGATGTTGTCCTGAAGACCTACCAAGGGCGATGAACGATAGGGAGGAGTGGCGAGAGAGAGTCAAGGATATCCGTGCTACCAGTTCGAGATGATGATGATGATGATATATATATATATATATATATATAAGAAACATCAACTAAAAAATCCCTATAACTTGCTGTAATATGTTCCAACAATTTGGGACTGAATGGTCTTCTGATCAGCCCTTTGGGTGGGGTGCAAAAGACCCTCGAAAAGAAAAGGGCAAAAGGGTTTCAAATGAAGAAGTACTGTATGTTACCATTGAATTTTCCGAACTACGACAGCGGCAGAATGCAATGACACGCACACGCACACACACACACACAGACATATATATATATATATATATATATATATTTGTTGGTAAAGTTTTGAAAAACTTTTGAAAGCACAGCAGGTGAGTGGAAATTGATTTAAATAAAATGTGCAATAATCTCAATTTCTCATTTCTTCACAGGCTCTTTTTATCGATTCAAACAAGGGGCAAAAACCCCTTGAGAATCCATAGATATCTTCGATCAGACTATCGCATCAATGGCCAAGGAATATATCGATATCAACAAAGAATTCGATCTGATTCTTAGCAATATTATAAAAGCTTCATCGATCAGCATGTTCTATTCGGATGGGTGCGTCCTCATGCCAAGGAATCTAAACGTTTATTCACTACACCCAAGAATAGGCCACATAGGTGAAAAAGTTATTCTTTTTAAATATCAATCCAAAATTGTGGATTTTACAAGTACACAGTACATCCATAAATACCACTCGAATAATATTTAATATGAAGCTAATTTGTCTGTTATTTAACGCCAAATACTCTTTATACATGTATATAGAATATATAGGATTTGGTTTGGTTGAGTTTTATGGCATATCAACCATTGTAGGTTATTTAATGCCAAATCCGCTTTATACATATATATTAAATATATAGGATTTGGTTTGGTTGAGTTTTATGGCATATCAACCATTGTAGGTTATTTAATGCCAAATCCTCTTTATACGTATATATTAAATATATAGGATTTGGTTTGGTTGGGTTTTATGGCATATCAACCATTGTAGGTTATTTAATGCCAAATCCTCTTTATACGTATATATTAAATATATAGGATTTGGTTTGGTTGGGTTTTATGGCATATCAACCATTGTAGGTTATTTACTGCCAAATCCTTTTTATACATATATATTAAATATATAGGATTTGGTTTGGTTGGGTTTTATGGCATATCAACCATTGTAGGTTATTTAATGTCAAATCCTCTTTATACATTTATATCAAATATATATATGTTTTGTGAACACATTTTGTCGATAACATTCTTAAACGAACCTGAGCTCTTTTTTGCTCACAGATGATTCCAAGTATTGCTATATTACAATCTCACAATAACATCAGCCATTTGTTTTCACGCAGTTTGCTCTATTTGACTGATTGGTAGGACCCAATCAGGTTCTACCACTCCGAGCCAGAGTTGGTGTGGTTGTAGAATACACTGACTGCCTCTCTTCAGAGGAGTAACCCCTCCCAATGAATGTCCTGAATATGAAAGAAAAAAATCTGATTGTAAGGTTCAAGTATTGCTCGAGCTTTTGGCAATGCGGAGAACCCCTTCATTGACATAGCTTTCAGATTCACTCTGGCCCGGAGTGGTAGCATCTGATAGGGTCCTATCTATGGGTCAAATAGAACAAAACTGAATTGCTTGAAATAGTACTGTTTTTGTATGGGAAACTGAATTGTTTGAAAGAGAACAGTTTTGACCTTTAATTGTATGTAAATAAAAACTATACTTATACTAAACTTATTTAATTAGAACTGTCTGACTAAACTGAATAGCTTGAAATAAAAACGTTTTTGACTATTAAATGTACTAATGCTAAACTGAATTGTTTGAAATAGAACTATTTGCTTGTGTAAAATGAATATGGCATTAAATAACATATAAAGGTCAAAAGGCCATAAAACCCAAACAAACAAATAAACATACAAACATTAAGGGATATCATATTTAATAAACAAAAAAAGTATTTGTTTGTTTGAATTTAGATATATTTTTATGATGTCTGGTGGTTAACAAAGTTTGGTTGGTTGGTTAGTTTTTATGGCATATCAACCTTTGTAGGTTATTTAATGCCAAATTCATTTTTATGCAAATAATCTTTTCTATTTAAAACAAATCAGTTTAGTCTTTATGGGAATCCTTTTGAGATGAGGCTCCTTAATCTGAGAATTAATTTTTTATTTATTGCAGACTTTTTGTCCTCATCTTGAAAAGTTTTTTTTTTCGTTGTTTCTTTTCACTACGTTTCGGCCAAATTTCACCTCTGGCCTTCTTCAGATGGTTTACCACGACCTCGGATAGGAATGCTGAGTCTTGTAACCGTATCCCCAGTAATTACTGCCTTCCATAGTTGTTGTCTATCGTACTATGTTTTTGACCGAATAAATCTCTGGCCGGCTTGGGTAGGATTTGAAACCGATATCTTCTGACAATGCTCACCTGGAACCGTAGAGACTCAACATCTCTATCCGCCGCGCCACGGGCTCCGAAGGGCGATCAAGGTGGGATTTTTTGGTCTTATAAATCCAATTATTTGTTCTCCTTATCTGGTCTTCCATAGTCGGGTCCGTGCCGAATTTGTAATTGTCTTTATTGGGAATCCTTTTGAGATGAGGCTTCTTAATCTGAGAATAAATTTTTTAATTCAGTGCGGACTTTTTTCAATTCCTACCCAGGCTGGCCAGAAGTTTACTTGGTCAAAAACGTTGTGCGATAGACAACAACTATGGATGGCAGTAATTACTAGGGATACGGTAACAAGACTCAGCATTCTTATCCGAGGTCACAGTTAATCACCTGGAGAAGGTCAGAGGTGAAATTTGGCCGAAACGTAGTGAAAAGAAACGACAAAAAAAAAAAAAAAAACTACCAAGATGAGGTCAAAAAGTCCGCAATAAGTAAAAGATGAATTCTCAAATTCAGTTTAGTACACCGTTTAATTGTCAAAAACATTTCTATTTCAAACTATTCTAACAGTTATATATAACATTTCCGTTTTGTGTAAGTATAGTTTCAATGTCAAAAACAGTTCAATTTCAAATAATTCAGTTTAGCATACGCACGCAGTTTAAATATTAGTACAGTTTAATTGTGAAAAACATTTCTATTTCGAGCTATTCCGTTTAGTCAAGCAGTTCTAATTCAGCCTATTCTGCTTAGTATAAGTACAGAATTTGTTTACACACAGTTACATGTCAAAACAGTTTTATGTTAAACAATTCAGTTTGGTGTAAATACAGTTTCAATGTCAAAAAACTGTTCTATTTGAAATGATTCAGTTTAACATAAGCACGCAGTTTAAATGTAAGCAGGGTTCAATTGTCAAAAATATTTCTATTTCAAGCTATTCAGTTTAATCAAACAATTCAGTTTAGCATATAACTATAAACGATAATTGGGAATATTACTTTATAAATACCCTCAACTATATATATATATATATATTGTCAACCACAGATATACCAATTCGTTGTATTACAACTCTTCAGTGTGGTTAGACAGATTTTTTGGGACACCCTTTGTGTGTACATTAACTGAAGAAAATTTAAAAGTATAAAAACAAAAACGTCTGAGAAGTGAGTCAAGCCAATCAACTTTTTGAATTTCAAAGTAATTAAAGTTGGTTTGGTTTTTCGGATCGATGTCTCGTTGATGAGTAAGGGTTTCCGCCGATTATTTTTGCCAATTCCTCTCGGCAGACAATCTCCAATGGCCAGAGTATTCAACCGCTAATTAGTTGCGATTCAGTTCTTCGCGTTTCAATCAGGGAATATAAGTTGTGCCAATAAATTCTCCCTCCTGAGTCTGTCAAGGAGAACCATTGCCATATTAGGTAAAGATTCACGTTCATATGAATATCTACACAGACATGAAGATACATTTGCGAACACACATACATACATACACCCACGCGCAATCTCATACATATGTGTATGTATGTATTTTCTATTTATATATATATATATATATATATATATATATGTATATTCAATCAGATCATAATCGACAGCTCTTAGAGACTAGCAATTGATCACAGTATAGATATATATATATATACATATATATAAATCTGTCAATTTCATGCTTATGCGTTCATCAGACCGTAGGCGAGATACTAACAATTGGCAACCATATTCAACTCTATGGCGACGCTATCCAAACTTAAATATACGAACTATAAACGATAATGACGAATATTACTTTATAAATACCCCAAACTATATATATATATATATATATATATATATATTGTCAACCACAGACATACTATTTTGTTGTATTACAACTCTCCAGTGAGGCTGGACACATAGAACGCCTGACTTATTATCAAACCAGTCAGCCAACAAGCGTACCACGTCAGCAAGGGAATTTTAAGGTATTAAGTTGTATTCAGTCTGGTTAGACAGATTTTTTGGGACACCTTTTTTGTATATATATAAATATATATATGTATATATATGTGTGTGTGTGTCTCTCTCTCTCTCTCTATATATATATATATATATCATCTGATACTTGAAGACTAGTCAGCTCACTAATTTTGTGTATGCATTAAAGAAGTATGCAGACATGTATATTTGTGTATGTGAATTTCATATATATATATATATATATATATATATATATATATACAGAGAAAGAGAGAGAGAATCTACTTATACTAACAACATGGATTTCCCAGACTTGTACCCTATCCGTCCCTATTGAGCATCGCATTTGTCCGGTCTTGTAGACAGCATCTTGTGTCCGCACAGAGCTGAGTAATTTACGTTTCACTTTGTTGACCAATACTAGTTTGCCCAGTCTGCTAGGGCTGTAGAATACACTGACACTGCAGAGGGGTAAGACTTTTTGTACAGGCATTTAAAATTGTCGTAGACTCTTGAAAACTCAGTATGTTATTGCTATACACGTTATGAGATAACTGACCAATCTTTATGATTTCAGGTTCAAATTTAAAGCTGCAGCAGGAATTGGAATACACCCTACTAAAGGCTGATTCCGACGGAATCTCTTCCTGAATTCCCTTAAAACCTCAACATAGTAATCCTAAGCCTAACCCTACCCCTTTGGCCAATGAACTCTGTGTATTGACTCTCTTATTCCTCCCACACCTCTCATCATTCCTCACAGATTCCCTGCCTTCCTTGAATCTCTTATGCCACTCAAAAACTCATGCTCGATTAATGCAAGATGCTCCAAAAGCATTCAATACGTTTCTGTGGCATTTTTTCCAAGTTTAAAACACAATTTTATTGCATATCTTTCTTCTAAAGTGTCAGATTGCATTTTTGAAATTCACCAGCTGTGACAATCAGGCTTTAGTAAGGTGTATTCCAATTGCTGCTGTAGCTGTTGATTTGAACGTGAAATCAAAAATATTGGTCTGTCATCTCTTAATATGTATAGCAATAACATACTGAATTTTCAAGTGTCTACAACAATTTTAAATACCCATACGGAAAAAGTCTGGAAACTTATCGTATGCACGTCGTATATACGTTGTACCAATAGCGGAATTGCCAAGTCGGTTGGGGCTGTAGAATACACCGACTGCCTCCCTGCAGAGGGGTAAACCCCCACGAACAAGTGACCTAAACAATCTGATGGTGAGGTTCCAAAAATGATGGAGCTTTGCGGAATGCGGAGCACCCCTGCATTGGCATCGCCCCCAGGTCCACTCTGGCCCGGGGTAGTAGCACCTGATAGGGTCCTATCTATTGGTCAAATAGAACAAAGTTTTGTACTTATGCTAAACTAATTGGTTTGAAATAGAACTGTTTTTGATACTGAAACGGCGTACTTATGCTAAACTGAATTGTTTTGAATAGAACTGTTTTTGAATAGAACTAAACTGTGTACTTATATTAAACTGAATTGTTTGAAATGTAATTCGAAGCTATATGACCCGAAAATGGTTGATACGCCGTAAAATAAACAACTAACCAGTCAACCGTTAGCTGTAGAAATCACTAGCTGTAACTGATGGATTCATGCCTGCAAGCAGTAAGGGGTTTAGTATATATGTAAACACACTGCATCAGGCCGGAACGAGATTTAAATTCTCTTCATCGATTCTATTTACCGTGAATTTTCAACCATCCCCAGGGTAATGTCATAATTCTCTCAACGATTGTACCTCTCTAATTCTCATTCGGTTCGGGTCTGGGAATCTGGAGTTGTTCACAGTCTGGCATTTTCCAAATAAAACAAGTTGGTCAGGACATTAAAAATGTCTTCTCGTCTAATTGAGATTCTCGACGTGCTTGCCTCGTTAGCAGCCGATAAAAATATACATTTTCCCGATGTTTGCCGACGAACGCTTCATTTGATGTAGACAGCGTCCCATCAAATCAAGGGAACATTTTCATTTGAGTAAGTTTTCGAAGAAATTGCTTTTTGACACTCGTTCATATTGAAATAGAAATACTGGTTCATTTTTTAGGAATAGTTTTATTAACAATAAGTCGAAATGTTCAGCATAGTCATTTTTTTTCTATATCGTCTTCTAATCTTACAGGAACTAACATTTTTAGTAACTCTCGAATGAGAAACTTGTTTGTTCTTTGTATCCATAAAATAAACAAACTTCTAAAAAACCTGAGAATTAATCTTTTTTTTTTAAATTTATTGCGGACTTTTTGTCCTCATCTTGGTAATTTTTGTGTTGTTTCTTCGTTCAGTGCGTTTCGGCCAAATTTCACATCTGGCCTTCTTCAGGTGATTAACCGCGACCTCGGATAGGAATGCTGAGTCTTGTAACCGTATCCCCAGTAAAAAAAATTAATTCTCAGATTAAGAAGCCTCATCTCAAAATGATTCCAATTAAAGACAATTACAAATTCGGTACGGACCCGACTATGGAAGACCAGATAAGGAGAACAAATAATTGGATTTATAAGACAAAAAATCCATCCTTGATAGCCCTTCGGGACCCGTGGCGCAGCGGTTCCAGGCGAACATTGTCAGAAGATAGTGGTTTCAAATCCAACCCCAGCCGGCCAGAGGTTTACTTGGTCAAAAACGTGGTGCGATAGACAACAACTATGTAAGGCAGTAATTACTGGGGATACGGTTACAAGACTCAGCATTCCTATCCGAGGTCGCGGTAAATCACCTGAAGAAGGTCAGAGGTGAAATTTGGCCGAAACGTAGTGAAAGAAGAAACAACACAAAACCTACCAAGATGAGGACAAAAAGTCCGCAAAAAATAAAAAAATAAAAGTAATTCTCAGATTAAGAAGCCTCATCTCAAAATGATTCCAATTAAAGACAACTCTAAAAAAACCACATGAAAATGCATTACATTTCGTTGTGGACTTGGTGATAATCCAACGTATTTATAATTGTATTTCATTGCTAATGATTTTCTAATAGAAATGAATTTATAGTGTAGTCACCGATGACTTTTGTCTCGATGATGGCTAATGTCATTCATTTCGGAACAAGGCTCTTCTAGTATCTTTAATTTGTTCCTCTCTCTTCCATAAAAAAAACGTTTGTCTCCTCGCATCCCAGCCACCAAAGGAGAAAAAAAACACAAATCAGGAAATATACGATATGCTTTCAGTATTTTTTTTGAGAGTCACTGTCATTATGTAAATAAAGTTGGCGACCGTAGTCGAGGGTGATCTGAAGGGTCCCTTTTCAATAGCTACAACAACAAGATGTTGGGGAGGGCGAAACTCCTTTCCCTGGATTTGTCCACTTTATCCTTCATCCATACCTTTATAATACTGAGTACAAGTACCATTTTTTGAGTCTTTGGTATGACTCGACCTGGGATTGAACTCTGGTCTCCCGAGCTATTGGCGACACTCTAACCATGAAATCCACAGACAGACTGTTTCCTTGTATCACAACTCATCAGTGTGGCTAGACATGCCGGAATCTTCAACCTGGGATTGAAACCCGTTCAACTTTACGTTAGACTTTGTATCATACCACTCATCCCCCAGTCGACATACGTCACCTTAGGAATTATAAGGCAATATGTTGGTGCTTTCGCTTGTTTACATTTTGCCTTACCGGATACCAGAGTGCTCAATATATATATATATATATATATATATATTAAAGAGAGGAATTATTAACCGTCGTTAGGAATTAATGCAGGAATTACTGAGAGAATAAAGCTCTTATATTTCTAACGCTTGTGTTGAGCCTTTGATTGTTTCGTGGGATGTAGAAGAAAGGATTCCCATTCATTTGCTTAATAGGACTTATACAGCTCAAGGCTGCAACCAATAAAACTCGTTTCTCTTTAACTTTCAGTTGATCATTGATCATTAAGGTACAAACAAATAATTAATTTGAGTCGAGTTTCCCTACGCATCATCAAAGGTTTCC
The DNA here is from genome assembly GCA_963585895.1 of Sepioteuthis lessoniana. Classification (NCBI taxonomy): domain Eukaryota; kingdom Metazoa; phylum Mollusca; class Cephalopoda; order Myopsida; family Loliginidae; genus Sepioteuthis; species Sepioteuthis lessoniana. The sequence goes on from OY757935.1 coordinate 8,575,608, forward strand.
TGAACGCGAAGATCAAAAGAAATTCAATCCTGTGCAATTGAGCCGCTTACCAAATAACTATGTAGCAAATAAATTGTCTCCCTTTTTAATGGTAGTGCTCATTTTTAAAATGCGTTATGTGAAGCCATACTTTTAAGAATTACATACAACTCCTGAAGATGCTTTTTTTCACTGAAATATAAGTGACTGAAGTCAACATTTTGGGTTGCAATAGGTAAAAATCATTGTTGATTCTTCTCTTTTATTGAAAATCAGAATTATTCCCTGTAATTAAACAGTAAATTAGATAGATAGATAGATAGATAGATACGCACACACGGAGGTTGATAGACTGGAACGTATACACTGAGATAGATAGAAAGATAGATAGATTCCCTTATCTATTGACTAAGCCTCATAGATAGATAGATAGATAGATAGATACGAACACACGGAGGTTGATAGACTGGAACGAATACACTGAGATAGATAGATAGATAGATAGATAGATAGATAGATAGATAGATAGATTCTCATCAACTGAATGACACAGGCAGATAGATAGATAGATAGATAGATTTCCTTATCTATCGACTAAGCCTCATAGATAGGTAGATTGATTCTCATTTACTGAATGACGCAGATAGATAGATAGATAGATAGATAGATAGATAGATAGATAGATACGATTTGGGAACAAAATCATTGAGATTGAATATTCTTTTTTTTAGATTAGAAGGAATCCATTTAATCAACTTATATAAAATAAAGTGATTGTAGATATTCTGATTGTTATTTGTAGACTGATTTTGCGATTAGTGGTTGTTAATATTCAATAAATCTTTTCGGCTTTTCTCATGTTGTTTTTGACAATTTTTTACATCGCGAAACTAAAAATTATGCTAAAGGGCCTCTGATGACAGTAATTTTTTAAATTGTTTATTAAGTGATTTTAATCATCACTCCACACTCAACTTTATTATCTATATATATATATATATATATATATATATATATATATATACGCTCCCACCTTCCAGTGGAGGACTGAGCACTCTGGCGAAGGAATTAACGGCTGCCACTCACGTAATGCAAAACTCTTCGTATGAATTGAGGACTCTGGTATCCGGTAAGGTAAAATGTAAACAAACGAAAGCTACTACATAATGCCTTATAATTCCCGAGCTTGAGTATTTTGACTGATAGGCTGAGCGGTATGATACTAAGTCTAACGTAAAGTTGGGCGGGTTTCAATCCCAGGTTGAAGTGTCCAACGTGTCTAGCCACACTGAAAAGTAGTGTGATAGAACGAAACAGTCTGTCTGTGGATGACAATATATATATATCCCAATACGGGAGTTTATTTTTCGCACGTGTGAAGACGGGACAGCCGGGCACTTGATCCCTCGCAAAATAAGTTCCAGTTAAGATTCCCTTTTGGGGCGTAGGGGGAACTGGCAGATTATGTAGGGGTTAATTTGGGGCTAGACAGACCGCCGCTGGCAAGGGGTTTCCAAATTTCACGTTACACAAACACCCACCAGACCACTACCTCTTCCTACCCCTAGGATAATGGAAGATATGGGCCTCTAGGTTTATATATAATAATATTAATTATCGTAGTCGACAATTCCATTTCCCGTGTAATATTTTTAAAAGGCGAATAGGACATTTAGCGAGAATATATTGAGGCGAATGAAGCTGAAAATGAATATACAAATGACAACTTGATAGGCAGACAACACAATAAATAAATTTCGACACGAGGAGATATATAAACTATAACGAGGTTTTTAATACATGCGAACACACATATTTAACGTGTCGGCTATATTATCAGCGGATAATATCAAAACACAAATGTCTTTCTTCCTTATTCTTTTCTTTCTTCCTTCTTTAAATTGAGAGAGAGTATGTGTTGTACTGTCATATGCTGATTCATGCAGATATATATATATATATATATATATATATATATATATATATATATATATATATATATATATATACTGGATACATATCGACGCAGTGATAAAGACGCAGGAAGGCTTCTTTATAAAAAATATTTGCCTCTCACTTTATTTGTAAGGGCACGAAAAGGGTTACTCAAAGTTTGCGTGTAAGAGGGAGCTGAGGACCGAACATAACTGAAATGATTTGACCCCAAAGTTATGGCCGTCAGCGTTGTGTCTTTCTCGTTCTCCAGGACTGCTCAACCGGAGCCCTGGAGTCTACTCTGCTGGGTGCTGGCTTTCCTCACTATATCTCGTGTACCCCCTCTCCAACCCTACTCGCCTGACTGCCTTCTGTTCAATTCGTCGGCCTTATATTACCTTCAAACTCCCACGCGGTGATATGGACACGCCTCCTCGCCTCCGCAATTTCTTCCGAAATCTGGCGATCGGGATGTATCACTTCCGCTATCTTTGGAATGGCCTGTGTGATCGTCATCGAGCGGAAATAACTGTCATGCAGTTCAGAGGTCACTCTCTTCCGGTGCGTCAGTCTATGAGAGTATAATGGGATTTTTTTTACCTCGTCCCATTTCATCAGCCAATTTCCGCCCACGCGATTTCCTCTCATAACTGCCATTAGAATGTGTCACTTCCTTCCAGTGCATCACCTTGAATGGCATTTTTGGCCGGGTCAAAAGGTCAAAACATAACACATGTAATTGCAATACTTAGGAAGGGTGGAGGGAGAGAACAGTCTTAAAACACCTATATATGTGTGTGTGTGTGTGTGTGTGTGTGTGTGTGGCGGAAAAGTGAGTTGATTGAATAAAACACCGATCTACAAATTAATAAATTCTATTTCTTTAAATGAAGAAAAATTTGTTAAAAAACAGAAGTTGTCAAGCCTTTACTGGTAAAAAAAAGATGATATTGTTCAGATCGTAAATTGCTGCAATTTACGAAAATCTTACTCTTCTTGATATATATATATTGTGTAAAAAATAGTGGTTTTATGCGGTAATATGAACGTGAATGTAGCAAGAATTTATCATCAGCAGGGAAAAGATAGAGCTAGCAATACAAATACAACAATAAAAGGAATATTCTTATGTAATTTAGAATAATTGAGCTAAGTTAAAATTAAATTCAACTTGAAGGAATAGAATGTTAGACTTTCACCCAAAAGAAATACAATTGAAAGTTTTGCGTAGTTTATAAAATAAATCTATAAAACCTACAGGCTGTTGTATTAACTTCATCGCTTATTTATATTACTGAGGTAGGCTCAAAATTAGATTTGAATATTAATTATTTACTTATTTTATAAATTATTAGTTGAGAATGTATTTTAAACAATCTAAGACGGAAAGGATTTATTAAATGATTTGGGTTTGGATCATTCAAAGTTTTTGTGACGAGTAGATTGTCGTCTGCGAACCTCAAATGAATTTTAAAATGGGCGGGAAAACAACGAGCAGTCAATAAATGAAATAATATAGATACACAAACTATATCCTCACCACCCTATTTTTCACGCAACAATTAAAACTTGTATTAGTAAGAAAATCAGTTGATGTTCTATATATATATATATATTCTTTTGTCTGTTATGATTATAGAATATTTCATATTTGTTGCTAAATAAAATAAATGTTTAGGGTTCTTGATTAGTATCATTTTAGGAAAAAAGGCCATCAAAAACAAATTGACCTTGATATGTTTTTAATGACACAGCTCCACATATGGAACATTTATCTTCCAACCTGTAATAAAGAATTAAGTGGCAACGGTATTTTCGATCCCCCGTCGAACACATTTTTAAAGAGGCACGTGACTTTTGACACTTTCCAGCACGAGCAATCGACAGAGATTCGGAGAGACAATTTTTGAGCGTTCAAGGCGAGACTCAGTAAGAAACGATATTATGTTCGTGAGAAATAAGACAACGAATACTGCGGTAAAGAAAAGAGTTTATTTTTTAATTTATTCATTTAATCATATTATAGTGATTATATTTGACATCATTCTGATCAAACAGCTTAGACATTCGGAAAATATCCAGTAATCATACGCCTAAACTAAACACGTTTTCTGGCCCTGTCGGCTGGGGCTGTAGAAGACACCGAATGCATCTCTGCAGAGGGGTAAGACCCTCCCCCAAAAGAGTGTCCTGTATATGACACTAAACAATGTTTTGGTGAGGTTTCAGTTATCCTCGAGTATTAGGGAATGCGGAGTACCCCTTTATTGCCATCGCTCCCAGGTCCACTCTGGCCCGGAGCGGTAGCACCTGATATGGGTACTATCTATGGGTTAAATAGAAGTAAACTGTGCTTCTTTCACAATACTGATTTTTGCATTTTAACAGCTTATTTATGCTAAACTGAATTGTTTAGAATAGAACTGTTTTGACATTGGAACTGCGTACTAGTGCTGAACTGAATTGCTCGAAATAGAACTGTTTTGACGTTTAAACTTTGTACTTATGCTGAACTGAATTATCTGAAATAATACTGTTTGACATTTAACTCTGTGTCTTACCCAGTCGGCTGGGGCTGTAGAATACACTGACTGCACCTCTGCAGAGGGGTAAGACAACCCCCCCCCGCAACGAGGGACCTGGATATGACACTAAACAGTCTGATGGTGAAGTCCCAGTAATGCTGGGGCCTTGGGGAATACGGAGTACCTCTTCATTGCCATTGCTCCCAGGTCCACTCAGGCCCGGCCTGGTAGCACCTGATAGGACTCTATCTATGGGTTAAATAGAACTAACGGCATACTTATGCTAAACTGAATTGTTTGAATTAACTGAATAGCTTGAAATAGAAATGTTTTTGACAATTAAAACGTACTTGCATTTAAACTGCGTGCTTATGCTAAACTGAACTATTTGAAATAGAACTGTTTTTGATTTTAAAACTGTACTTATACTAAACTGAATTGTTACATATAACTGCTTGAATAGTTTGAAATAGAAATATTTTTGACAATTAAACTGTGTACCCATGCAAAACTGAATTGTTTGAAATAGAACTATTTACATAAAAATGGATTTGGTGTTAAATAACCAACAAAGGTTGATATGCCATAGAACCCAACAAACCGAACCAAACTAAATACGTTTTTGTCTTGATATGTAAGTTTAAGTAAAATAATATAAACTCTAGTGGTATTTCTTGTATCACCTAAAATGCCGTGAATATTTCAACTATTGCAGAGGCTGAACGGAATTTGATGCTTTTTTTAAATAATAACAATTTTTTATTTGTCATTTTATTATTTCAAATAATTTTTTATGAGAATTTGTCAGTGAATAATGAAGTATTTTAGGTGCCCGTGGTGTAGTGGTTATCGTCGTTGGAAATGGACACGGCTACGCGAGTTCAAATCCTGGACGAGATTGATTGCATTTCACATAGCACTAATACCCTTAGGAAAGGAAGGAATCCAATTATTCTCCCTTCAGCTGAGGGTAAATAGTAGGGAAGACTGATTTCTTCAGCCTTAGTGAGGCAACTTGTCTAGGAGAAGGAAAACTCTGAATCCAAACCTGTTAAACTCCGGTTAAAAATTGACTTTGTGTCATATCCTGCCCGAGCGGAGGAGTTGGTAAATAATAGCAAAAAACTTACAATATGATTATTAATTAATCCATAGAAAATTATATTCTTAATAATAAACAGGAATATTTAACAAAAAAATGTCTCAAAAGCTCTGACGAAAATAACAATCAAAATGAGGATAACCGAAAACATTCATTAAATATTAACATCAACACATAACAAAACCTCACACACAACAATCAAAATGAGAAGAGTTGAAAACTTTAATCAACAACTTATCTCCAATTCTCAGAAAAAAACAACAATCAAGATGACGATAGTCGAAAACCTTCATTGAATATTAAAAATAACTCATCCTAAGTTATCAGACAAAAATAACAATTAATATGAGGATAATCGAAAACATTCATTCAATATAAACGTCAACTGATCTAAAGTCTCAAAAAAAAAAAAACAAAAAAAAAAAAGACAATCAAGATGAAGATAGTCACTAACATTAATTCAATATTAACAACAAATCACAAAGTCTCAGATAAAAACCCACAATGGAGATGAGAATAACAGAAATAACTCATTCAATATTTACAACAACTCATCGCAAATTCTCAGAGAAATACAACAAATATGATGAGAGTCAAGAACATTCATTCAATATTAAAAACATATCAACTCGAGGATAGTTGAACTCATTTATTGAATATTAAAATTAACTCATAACAAATCTCAGAACAAAATAACAATCAAGATGTGGATAGTCGAATACATTCATTCAATATTAACAACAAGTCATCTCAAAGTCTCAGATGAAAGCAACAATCTAGATGAGGATAGTGGAAAACATTCATTCAATATTAACAACAACACATCACAAAATCTCAGACAAAAACAACAATCAAGATGAGGATAGTGGAAAACATTCATTCAATATTAGCAACAAATCATCACAAAGTCTCAGACAAAAACTACGGTCAAGATGCGTATTGTTGAAAACATTCCTTCAATATTAACAACAACTCTTCACAAAGTCTCACACAAAAAACAACAATCAAGATGAGGATAGTCGAAAACATTCATTCAATATTAACAACAACACATCACAAAGTCTCACACAAAAATAACAATCAAGATGAGGATAGTGGAAAACATTCATTCAATATTAACAACAACTCTTCACAAAGTCTCAGACATAAACAACAATCAAGATGAGGATAGTCGAAAACATTTATTTGATATTAACAACAACACATCACAAAGTCTCAGACAAAAACAACAATCAAGATGAGGATAGTGGAAAACATTCAATATTAACAATAACACATCACAAAGTCTCAGACGAAAACCACTGTCAAGATGCGTATTGTTGAAAACATTCCTTCAATATTAACAACTCTTCACAAAGTCTCACACAAAAACAATCAAGATGAGGATAGTCGAAAACATTTATTTGATATTAACAACAAATCATGTCAAATTCTCAGACAAAAGAACAATCAAGAACAATCACATAGTGTCAAAATAAACCGATGCTATGATTTCCTATTAAATTCAGTTAACACTCCTGAAAAAAAATTCAGTTAACAATCCTGAAAAAAAATCGGAAAAAATTTAGTAAAAAAAATATCAGACGGAGTAAATTGAATGTTCATCTCATATAAACACCAATTACCTCAAGGTCTCAGACAAAAATGGTCGTAAAAACTATGACGCCATATTGACAATATCTACAAGATTGCATATCCGAAGGCAATGGAATATGTTTAATCACAATAAAATAATACAAAAGCGAAAAACAACGGCCACGTTTAATAGCCTATGTAAGATCTTTTGTCTTTAGACGAATAAATTAGGCTAGTATATTACTCGTCTCTCTTGGCGATCATATTCTTATCCTTATTCATCTTCAATCGTCCAATGGCTGAAAAAGACAAAATTTCCTTCTTGAATAGTTACTGGGCCATTGGCTTAATAAGTTGAGTGTTCGTCAATGGTCCGGGAGACCGGGTTTCAATCACAGGTCGAGTCATACCAAAGACTTATAAATGGTACTTGATTCAGTCTTGCTTAACATTCAGCATTATAAAGTAAGGATCAAGGGTAAAGTGGATCAATCTGGGGAATGGATTAGCCCCCTCCTCTACACCAAGGTGTAGTAGCTACTGAAAATAGAAGCCTTCAAGTCACCCTTGGCTAAGGTCGCCAACTTTATTTTTTTTTAGACTAGTTACCTAACCAAGGCTAAAGAAACCAGTTTGTTCGACTATTTACCCATTGCTGGTGAGATAAAAGATGTATTTAAAACTTTTCTTAGAAGCCTGCGCGCTAATCGGAATTTGATTAAATTTAGAGACGTGGGGAGCATCTTATTTGTAAAATCACCAGTTATTTAGCCTTTATATCGGTCGGTTGATTACCCAATGAGGGCGAACCAGGGAGCATTTGCAAAAGAAACGCATGGACTGAAAACGTTTGCTGGTTCCGATAACAAGACACAGAATAGTTGTTCCTGGGACAGTCTGAAATTATGCTGTACTTATGAGGTCGGATTATGAGGTTTGGGGTCAATTCATAAGATATATATTACAATGTGTTACTGTGTGTGGTTAACTAAACGACAGTAGATGACTCTCTAGCGCAAGGCGTATATCGGAGCAACCGGTCCACTTGGGATCAGGCCGGCCCTGAGTACTTAAATTCGTGACTAGTTAGTATCAGTATCAATCCTTTGGTGACTGTACCAAGAGCACCAATTACGATTGGTATAACCGTCACTTTCATGTTCCAGAGTTTTTCATTTTAATAGCTGTGTCCAGCTACTTATCCTTCTTTTCGTTTTCTTTAAATTATACTCTGTGGTCAACCTGGACAGTAAAGTCCACAATTCAGGAAGTTTTTTTTTATTATCACTAGGTCTGGTCGTTTGTCCGAGATTAGATGATATGTCTGTAACTCAAAATCCCAGAGAAATGTGTGTGTCTCATTCTACAGAGCATATGCTGGGTTGTGCGTATACCATTTGTTCACATATTCAAATTCAAATTTCTTGCACAATTCTTAATGGATCATCTTTCCCACCCAGTCGAGTCTAGTCTTATACTCTTTCTGTTCTAATTTGCTGCATTCGCTTTTTATGCGATTCGTCATTTCATCTCTGTCACCCCAAAACTTACATCTACTGTTTTGTTGTCTTTTATCTATTGTGGCTTTTATATGATTAGTCTTTACGGCGTTGTTTTGTGCCGATATTATTATAATCATTATTCCTTAAGAGTTTTTCACATCAGCCATATTTACCAACCCCTCCGCTCGGGCAGGATATGACTCAAGGTCAATTTTTAAGCGGAGTTTAACAAGTTTGAATTCGGAGTTTTCCTTCTCCTAGACTAGTTGCCTCACCAAGGCTAAAGAACCTAGTCTGCCTTACTATTTATCCATAGCTGGAGGGAGAATATTTGGATTCATACCTTCCCCAAGGGTATTAGTGCTATGTGAAATGCAATCAGTCTCGTCCAGGATTTGAACTCGTGCCCATTTCCTACGACGATAACCATTACACCACAGGCACAGGCGGATGGTTTTTCACAAGAGTTTAAGTGGTAATTTACTAAGCTTTTTGCTTAGATGTGGCACAAGGCCATATGAAAGGGGCACCCAGTGAGACTCGAACTCACTCGTGTAGGTTTGCTAGTCCAGCTTGCTAACCATTACACCACCAGAGGCGCCTTTTTAAACAAGAGTTTAAGTGACAGCAAGTGTCCTCAAGTCTCCAGGACTCGTCTCAGTATTCTGACTGATCTCAACAATTCTGTAATTTGAACAGTCTCGAGCCGAAACGTTATTACAAAGTCCTCCAATCCTTGTACTAATCTTTTGGTGACTTTACCAAGAGCACCAATTACGATTGGTATAAACTTTACTTTCATGTTCCACTGTTTCTTCAGTTCGAAAGGTCGAGGTACTTATCCATCTTTTCATTTTATTTATTATTATTTGTTTGTTTGTTTGTTTTTATGTTTTCTGGTGCCTCTGCTTTTTGATACAGAGTGTCTCAAAATATATTCAACCTTTTAATAGGACATTGATTTATTTCTGTGACGTTTTTCCTAGTCAGTTGGTTTGTGTATATGTTTGATCGGGATTCTGTATGGGCATAGATGAAGAACCTTCTTTAAGATTCTTTGCAACGATGCACGTTCTTGGAAACGTCTTAGGAGGGACTTTTTCGAACTCCTTCCGAAAGAATCTCTCACTGCATCCACATTGTCAGGATATCTTGCAGTCAACCTCCTGCTAGATCTTGGATTTTCTACCTTCTAGTCAAGGTTATTGACTGACCTTGGGGCTTGAAATTTCTGTATCCAACGATAAATATGTCTTTTCTAGAGATAATTGTTAAAGTTAAACTTCCTGCAAAAATTTGCTTGCACAGATTTGAATGATTCTGTCTCTAAATAAGTTGTGATGCAAAATATTTTTTTCTTTCTTGTCCAAGGCATTGTGGTCGAGGATTAATAGTTGTTATAGTATACTATTTTCAAATCTGAAACAAAAAAGAACACAACATTATTATTAGTAGAGTTCTTAGCAGTCATATGTGTTCCATGTATATTGAGACACCCTGTCTCTTTTCACATCAAATTTTTTAAAAGAATTTTTGCTCCAAACATATATACTATTAATACAATATCTACATACAAATCAAATTTTATTATGCAATTCATGCACTACTTACTAAAAATGCCCTATTAAATATTTTCCTAACAATTTTTCCTGAAACAATGCAATTTAATCTTAAAATTTTATACACTGTGGGCCTTTTTGATCTGAATAGGAAATTTCTTCCAAAGAGTCATTGAACGGTTTCGCTGTGTTTTGTCGAACATTTCATAGGTGTCTATAACCATGACAACGTAGGAACATCCCCCTGGAAAAGATCCCTTCCCCAAAATTCTATTTTTTTATGAATGAGAGCAAAAGAAAGCACGACAAGTTAATTGCCCAATCATCTGGGGCTGTAGAATACACTGACTGCATAGGGGTAAGACCCCCCCATAACGTGTGTCCTGGATATGACACTAAACAATCTGATGGTAAAGTTCAAGTAATGCTGGAGCTTTGGGGAATGCAAAGTAACCCTTCATTGCCATCGCTCCCAGGTCTACTCAGACCCAGAGTGGTAGCACCTGATAGGGTCCTATCTCTGGGTCAAATAGAACTAAACAGTGTACTTATGCTAAACTGAATAGTTTGAAATAGAACTGTTTTTGACTTTTGAATTTTTTACCTATGCTAAACGGAATTGTTAGAAATAGAACTGCTTTTGATATCTGAATTTTGTACTTATGCTCAACTGAATTGTTTGAAATAGAACTGTTCTGACATCTGAATTTTGTACCTATGCCAA